>CM030944.1:2626033-3016370 GCA_018136815.1 Isochrysis galbana | reverse complement strand
TCTGAGCGTTAGTTCTACTGCCACTAGCCCGGTACTATCACGACACCCCTTAGTCCCTTAGTGAACCTGCCCGTACGCCTTGACGTGTGTTGACACCACATACGCATATGCATCCCTTCGAATCTCCCCCCTCGCAGACCCCCGGCTCCCATTATAACTCTCCCACCATGGGGGGGGCCAGCATGGCTGCCTTGACGGGTGTGGCCGAGGCCACGGGCCGCGGGGTGCGACCGGGGTCGCACACACCTGTTCGGCCTCTGACGGCGGACGCGGTCGCTTCGACTGCGACAGGTCCATGGAGACTGGGGGGCTGCCCTCGGCGGGGGGCCCGAAGGAGAGGAGAGGCTCGCCAGCGCGCTCCATCGCGTCTAACTATATTAACTATAAAGTTAGTTAGTTGATGACGGTATGACAGAACAACCTGGTCGACGAGAGCCCCCCTCCCCCCCGGTGTTTTTTCCCGGTGAGACGCGCGACGTAGGTCGGTTCGCCTCACTGGGTTTTCCCTCATTGTAACTTGTGGGGAGTTATAATGGGAGCCGGGGCGGGTTTGCGAGGGGGGAGATTTGAAGGGGAAGGGATGCATGATGCATGTGTGTATGTGTCTGTGCCACCACTTCAAGGCGTGCGGGCAGGTGCGCTGAGGGGTGTCGTGATAGTACCGGGCTAGTGGGAGTAGTGGTACTAACGCTCAGTTGTTTTATTATTATTCATGCTCTGCCTCCGGGTATGAGCTGATGAGCTGAACATTCGTCAATGCTCTGAAGTGAACATCTACACAGTATTTTGCTTTAGTAGTGTAAAGTACTCGAGTTGTTGGGTGGCTGGACTGCGCGGCCATCTCCGCTCGGCGCGCGATGTCGGCCGCGCCTCGCCGGCTGCTGCTGCTTGGTGGCACCCAATTCATCGGTCGCGCGGCAGTCGAGGCGTTGCTCCTCACAGGCGAGTACGAGCTCACGCTCTTCAACCGCGCGCGCACGCCCCATCCCTTCGGTGGGCGCGTCTGCCAGATCTGCGGTGACCGGCAAGACTGTCGCGCTGTGTGGGCGGCGCTCACCTCGCAGCCGGCGTGGCACGCGGTGATCGACTTCATCGCCTTTGAGCCCGAAGATGTGGAGCCGATAATCGCACATCGCGCCACCATTGGTCTCTACATTGTGATCTCCACTGACTCGGTGTACATGGCGTGCAGTCCCAAAGGCTTTGTGCGTGACGGCGTCAGCCAGGGTCTGCTTGAGGACTCCGCGGCGATGCATGATGCGACACGAGCACGCAAGGATAGATACGGAGAGGGGAAGCTCTTGCTCGAGCGAGAGCTGGAGGCAACGACTGATTTGGACTGGATTGCGCTGCGCTTACCCGATGTGCTGGGGCCGCATGAGAACACAGGTATGCACAAGCAAGCTATATTATTGAATTGTCCCTCCCTCGCGAGAGCAACATTGCGATGTCCCATGTGAGCAAAGTAAGACACACTACTGCATGGCAGTTCCTCTCTTACTGTTGTGGGGCTAGGGGTGCAACCCTCGGTGGTGGCCATCTTGCCGGGGCCTCAAGAATTTCCTATGCGCTCCTTGCTTCTGTGCATTATGATGTAGCTCCCATTCAAGGAAATCAGCTATCATTTGCTTCCTTTGTTGTTCCACAGGGAGGCAGCACAGTTTGCTAACCAAACTCATCAGAGGTCGTGCAATCGGCACGCGCAATGGAGACATGTATTCGGATGGCACGGGTTCCCATTCGACGGCAGGTCCTAGTTCTGACCCAGGCACGCTAGAGCCTCAGGTTGCAGACCATCTGGCGTCTCCAGCAATGGTGAGCTTCGCTTTCGATTTCGAACGCGATGCTGGTGCTGCAACGACCTCTCTTGGCTGCGGAAAACGGCCTGGCAACAGATCAGAAGCGGATACGGCCTGCGCTGAATCGATATCAAAGGAAACACTGATGACCTTGGACTCCAAAGATCGGCGGGTGTCTATTGTCTTCTCGCGTGATGTTGCTGAGTCGATCGTGGCTGTTCTTGCAGCACCTCGTGATGAGCTGTTCCAAAAATGCAGGGCCTCGTGCACAAAATGCGACTACAGCATTCGCGGTGCGCTGTCTGCGCAGTCAGATGGAAGAGGACTATTAAACGGCAGCAAGAGCCAGGAGAGCCTTCACCCCATGGGTCACCCTTCTCGTGGTGTCAGCTTACACATCTGCCAACAAGAGGCTCCCACTTGGGCACAACTTGTACAATCTTTTGCTGACGCGCTACGCGAGGCTGAGGTTGATGTGCCCGAGGTGCAACTGGACCCCTTGAGGGATACACGCTTCCTCTCAGTTGATTGCGGCCATCTAGACGGTGGCCGTGCCTGCCGGGCGCTTGTGCAATGGCAACCAGCACCGTTGTTGCAGCGTGTCCGAGAAACTGTGCACTGGTGGTTGGGACAGATGCGCTTAGATTTCGCATCAAAGGCGAAGAAGGGTGAGCTGAAGGCAGCCTGTACTGGGACGAGTAGTGCCTTACGGACACGAACAAAGGCAACACAGAAGCGGAAGACGCCACCTCGATGACAATAATGACGCCGACTTGATACTTTGGGGTTGGACAGGGCGTAGGCTTCTACTGCGAAAAATCTCCGCTTAAAAATCTTGCTACACGCGCGGCCCTGGCTGGAGGCACATTTCATAGTCACGCCCACGCTCTCCGCTCCCTTATTTCTCTCCCCGCCTTGCGTCTTCTCCCCTCGTGCTCTAGCTTAAGCTAAGGCTTAGTGTAGGTATGGGCATAAGGGTAAGGGAGTAAGGGAGGGTAGTAGGGAGTGCAACACAAGCAGTCTGCCTCGCGCCGTGCAAGCATCGGCATCGGGGATGTTGTAAAAATGAACTTCATAATATTCTTACCGCACTCGCGGCGCATGGAAGCACTACCAACACGTATTATACTTTCTACACCCCCACGACTCCCCCGGCCGCGTTCTGTCGCATGCCGCGATCCGCGATCGACCTTTTTGTTTTAGAAGTTGTCTGCAACTAACTTTATAGTTAGACGCGATGGAGCGCGCCAGCGAGCCTCTCCTCTCCTTCGGGCCCCCCGCCGAGGGCGGCCCCCCAGCCCCCATGGACCTGTCGCAGTCGAAGCGGCCGCGTCCGCCGCCAGAGGCCGAGCAGGTGTGTGCGACCCCGGTCGCACCCCGCGGTCCGTGGCCTCGGCCACACCCAACAAGGCAGCCATGCTGGCCACCCCCATGGGGGCAGGCAGGCTGCAGTCTCCACCACCCAACCACCACGATCACACTGCCACATCCTCCATGGGCATGCCTTATGGCAGAGGCCCCTCCCACCCCGGTGACGGTCGCGCTGCCACGGCAGCGCGACTCGAGGCCGGGTGGCCCCTATGGGCACAACAACATGACAACATCCAATGGCAAAACGTACAGCACACCCCCTTGGAGAAGCAGGGAAGACTGGCCAACAGGGAACCGGAGGCAAACCCTGACCCCAAAAGCAACACAACACCCTCTCTCCCAACCTCTTGGCCCCGTGACACTCACCATCAACCTGCCCCTTCCTGCACCTCAGGAGCCAGACTCAGAAGATGAGGACACCAATGTGAATACAGATGCCACGTACGACATGTCGTTCCATCAAGAGGGCGACCTCACCTTACTCGACACGACGGTCTATGCCGCCATTGTCGAGCTTCTACTCGAACTCGAGGGTGTAGACCCCGAGCCCGACTTCTGGGCCCGATCCTCGAAGGGCCCATGGCACATCGGGGTGAACGAAGACTGCATGATGCAATTCCAAACTCGTTACGGCGAGCACACCACGATCAAGGTCCACAACGTCGATGTCAAGGTGAAAATCAAGTTCGAATCTATCGAGAACAAACTCAACACGAAAGGCTCCTCGTCGCGCAAAGCGCTGTATGAGGCACTCCAAGACGTGGCGCTATTTGCAGGAGACGAGACGCGTGTCGTCTGCGGTTGCACCCACCGCAACACCCGAGCAAAACTCCTGTAAAAGGGAGAAATGGGTGGGACGATGCGTACAAATAGGTCGCCGCGTCAAGCTTCCGAATTTGTGCTCAAAGGGCCCACGGGTGCTCTCGTCTTCTATTTTAAGCGCCGCCTTCAACGTTCGGTTTCTCGGTTATCTTTGGTTTCTCTCGCCTTGTAGTTCTAATTCTGGATTTCTTCTATTTCGGTTATTCTGTTCTCCTTCCATGCAACTCGTCGAGACGACTCGAATTTAGTCGGGGAGTGTCGTATTCCATACGAGGACAGACTTTTACTTTTAGCCGGCGAGCTATTTTAACTCTCAAGGTCTCGTTGATGGGTATATCGTCTCTTCTCCTACTTTCGCTTGATGACATCAAACGTTCCACGATTGTCGTCCGTCTTCTGTTATACCTCGGTCGCAGCTCCCCCAGCGAGGTCTACCCTCGTTGTGCCGTCCCCTCTGTCGCATGTCCGTGCGCTGCTAAGTTGCCTTGGTGCCGACGCTCGGTCGTCCGTCCAAGTGTGGTTAGTTTTCGCCCCGTTTGGTTTAGTTTGTCTGTCTCTGTTGGTCAGCAACTTTTTGAGTCCCCGCGTTGTAGCCCCTCGTGTCTACCTTGGACCTAAGAAGCTCTCATTCTCATTCTCTCTCTCTCCCCCTAGCTCAACCTACTTTTATAAAAAAAACTTCTGAAGATTCAGGGCTACACACCTACTATTTATGGGACTTCCCTTCGCTATCTGCACCGCCCTTATCATCCCTCCCTCCACCTCTTCCCCTGCCCCCCTTCTTTCCTTTTTCTTCGGTTTCCGGGGTCCGGCCTCGGTGCGCTACCTGAGGCCTGGTTTAGAGTGTGGGGTCCGGGCAGGCCTTCTGGAATTGTCTTTGTTGTCGAGTGTGTCCGTCTGGTCGCTTTTTGTTTGTTTGGTTAATATCCAGGTTCCATTGTCTCTATCAGCTGCGAGAGGCGCGCATGAACGCATGAAGGCCGTCGGCAAAATAATACTGGAGGGGGGCCTGAAATATATTTCCGCACGGCCGTCAGCCGTCAGAGGCCTGAAACTGAAATCGGGTCTTTACGTCTTTACTTTTCGAAAATTTTGCCGGAAGACCCCCGGTCTCCTAGTGAGTGACCGGGCTACCACTCTTGGGTCCATGTAGAGATATAGACGCCTCAACCCCCCCCCCCCCCCCCCCCCGAGTAGCCTAACAGAAGTTTTTCATCGGCCGTCTCTTGCCAATTGCCGATGGTGCCCTCCGCACACCCCTAGTGAGCGACCTCTTTCTCTGATGAGTCCCCGCTGTCTGATTTCGTCTTTTGCCAGAGCGACTCAACAGCGACGCAACGGGACATCAAGGCTGTTGACTCGGTAAAAAAAAACCTTTTAATATTCTCGCCTCCCCCGTGGCACTGACTCGCATATTCGTAGCCACGCCCCCTTCCCTTCCTCACCCTCATTCCCCGCCTTGCGGCAACTCCCCTCGTGCTCTACTTAGGGGCTCGGGATATGTGGGGGGTCCGAGCGGAGCTGTGTGCACTTGTCCTCAGCGGCGTGTTCTCCGCTCCCTCCTGTGCCACTGAGTGACCCGTTTGTTTTTAGAGTTGTTCCATGGCCCCTTGGCTTAGTGTGCGCGGCGTTCCTCTTAGATGACCTATAGTGATCGATCGCGTTCTTAGATGGTAAGTTTCCCCGGGCCTACGCTTCATGTTATGCGAGTCTTTCAGCGAGGCCAAGTGCTTTTGCTACGAGGCGGGTGTTTTCGCTCAGTTGTAGTCTACCTTTCTCGTTTTCAATGAATACGGGGGCGCTGAGTTCTAGCGATTTCTTGAGTTTGGGCTTTCTCCCTTGAGCGGCTGTGTGCGTGCGTGCAGAGCAGTGCGCTTTTGGCGGGGTCGCGACGTCTTGGAGGGCGTTGTAGAGGGCTTTGCGAGAGGTGGAGCCTTTCTTGTTGATTTTCTCATCAATTGCTTCAACTTTTACGCGGACGGGGATGTCGGTTTGAATGATGCGGAGGGTGGTGTTGTCCCCATAACGCTCTTTGAATTGCTGAGCGCAGTCCTCGTTCACGGCGATATGCCATGGCCCGCGGATGGACCGGGCCCAGAAGTCCGGCTCCGGGTCGACTCCTTCGAGCTCCAAGAGGAGCTCTACGATCGCGGCGTAGACGGTGGCGTCCTGGAAAGTGTAGTCTCCCTCCTGGTGAAAGGACAGCTCGTATGTTGCGTCCGACTCAGTGTAGCCTTGCTCCTCATCTGAGGGCGGCTCCTGAGTGGCAGGGGAGGTCGGGGTATGTGAGGCCATGGGTGGGTCCAATCGAGCGTGTGGCGGGGGAGTGTGATGTGCGCCCCTAGACGCACCCAAGCAGCTTCCTTTCTGTGTGGTCATGTGTTGTGGTGTTGAGGGGTCAGCGCCATTGTGCGTTCTGCTGTTGGTTTTGGATTTGTGCCCATAAGGGCCACCCGGTCTCGGGCCGCGCTGCCGGGGCAGCGCGGCCGTCCCTAGGGTGGGAGAGGCCTCTGCCATAAGGCATGCCTGGTGGCTGTATTGTTCGTCTTGTGTGGTGCTGGTCCTCTGTGTTCTACAGCTTGTGACCCTCCATGGGGAGGGCCAGCATGGCTGCAGTGGCTGGTGTGGCCGAGGCCACGGGCCGTGCGGCGCGACCGGGGTCGCGCTCACCTGCTCGGCCTCTGCGGGCGGACGCGGTCGCTTCGCCTGCGACAGCTCCATGGGTGCCGGGGGGGTCCCCGCGGCGGGGGACCCGAAGGAGAGGTGGGGAGCGGCGGCGCGCTCCATGGCGTCTAACTATAAAGTTAGTTGCTGTTGACTCGGTAAAGGTAAAGGAACTCTTGAGTCCCCGTTGAGTCGCTGCAAAACCCCTCCACCAGTGATCATCAAGCGAGCTCACCGCGATAGCGATAGGGCAAACCGACGAGGAGAGAGGAGATTGCGCTGAGGCGCCGAGAAGGGATGGGGCGCCGTGTTGGGAGGCCACCTGGGGCCTGAAGGCTCCGTTGAGAAAGGGTACTTGTAGCTAGTAGATCGAGGGAAGAGGGAGAGAGGAGAGGAGAGATAGCAGCCTGAGCGTTGATGAGCCCTCCTCGCGACTGTGCCTGAGGATAGAGCTCTCTCGTCCTCTCTCTCCTCTGATCCTATTGACCTCTCTCCTCTCAGAAGGTTTCAGTGGGCGATAGTAGCAGTCCGCGCTCCGCCATCATCTTTCCCTCATATCTCTGCCACGAGATGACGGCGTGTCTCGCCGAGGAGAGAGGATAATCAGAGATCAAATATTCTTCAAGAAGAGGGTCAAAGGTAGGTGAAAGTCGGCCGTCATGACGGGCCTCCAAGCCCGTCGCTCTGGCCGTGTTGCCTTGCGCGCCCGCGCCGGTGAGCAGCCCCAACGGTTTTTTGTGAATAAATGGCCTAAGAAAGAGAAGAAAACAGGAGGGGAGGGGGGCGGGGGTGGAGAGAGAGACGCGAGAGGGGTGAAGTGAAACCTCCCCCCCCCCCCCCCCCGCACTAGCCTCCTTCCCCACCTGCCCCACCCGGGCCGCCGCCCTTCCTGTTCTCGCCCGGATGGGCCAAATGGAGAGCATGCGCCGGGCGCCACGCGCCGCCTTCTCCTCGCTTTCGCGCTTGCTGCAGAGCCTCGGCTTTCACCACGGGCTGGACTGGGTCATCTCTGTCGGGCTGGTCACCTGGGCGCCATCCGGAGTCTCCTCCAGCATGCAGAGGAAGCATGCGCGGATCTACGCCAAGCTGCTTGTCATCTACTGCCTCACATTCTGCGGACTTCTCGTCTCCGCCATCCCAAAGGGCGGCCGCTGGTTCATGAGCTTTGTCATTGGAGGCAACGCGCTCGTGATGATCACACTCATGCAGCCTGTCGAGGCTGCCCCTGGATCCAGCTGGTGGCTGCAGCTCATACCAGGCCGGCAGGTGAGGCCTGCCTTGAGCGTCCTTTTCCATCTCCCTCAGTCTCCTTACGCATATTTGCTGAGTCCGTGACTATGATCGGGAGCCTCGAGCTGGCTGGCTCGGTCTCATTGACAATACCATCAAACTCCTGGCACCCTACCTAGCCAAAAGCACTTTCTAGCTCACGTCTTCCCCCCTACATTGGACTTGCGCAGACGGTATCGCTCTTTGCTCTCGTGTTCTGGCACTTGACTCAAGTAGAAGCAATGCCGCCAGTGGTCGGTTTCATATGGGAACCTTTTGCTCTCGGGTTTGTTGGCTTCATGATACAGCTTATCTTAGTGATGCGCGCTTTTCCGACACATGTGACTGCAGCATGGGCCATCCTCATCCCGACGATGCACTTCTTGAACCCAATATTTGGGATTGGCACATCTGAAGCGATGATCCTAGCCTTTGGCGAAGCAACCGGATTCCTGTGCGGCTGTGCCATCAGCTCGGACCAGCAGCTGCTACTAGCAACGCTGGAAATCGCCAACATGAATCGCCGTGCGGACTCACGGCTGAACCATGTGATCAAAGGGCAGTGTGGTGGTGCCAATGCTCTGCTTAGCGGCTTGTTGAAAGTATTGGAGACTCAGAGTGGAACCGAAGCAACACAGGAGGTCGTGACGCTAGTGCACCAGATTAAGGCCATGCTGGATGATGCGGCAGAGTGGTGCCACTCGCGCGAGGTCTTTGTTCAGCTCGAGGCGGGCACGTATCAGATGTCGCTTTCCCAAATGCCGCTGCGCAAGGAGCTTCAGTCACAAGTGAGCGCCTTTGGCAAGGTAGAGGCGATGGAAGAGGTGATTGTCGATCCCAATCTAGTCCGGTTGCTCGTGCACGAGGCGCTCTCGAATGCTTTCAAGTATGCTCAGCAAGGTACACCCATCATTGTCAAGGCAGAACTAAAGGAGGATGAGCGGAATAAAGGTAAGAATGCGCGCCGTTGACACGACATTCTCTCTCAGACAACTCGCCACCTGCCACCCTGCTAGCCTTCTCCATGGTCCCATTAGCGCCTTGCGCTCCCCAACCCTCACTCCTTCTGCGCTAGCTCAGCACGATAGTGCTGAGCGTGATCTTCCTTGTCTGCTCTTTCCGTATCTCATCGCCCAGTCCTTATTGGCTATTCCGTTCTGCTTCCAGGCAAGTCTCGTCAGGGAAGTCTGTTGAGCATCACCATCACAAACACTAATCGAGCCGGAGTGCCGCACCTCACAGAGAGTGAGTGCAAGATGGCATTTATGAAGTCAAGCAAGCGCGGCGGACCTTCGTACAATAATAGTAGTAGTTGCTGCCGCAGGTTAGTAGCAAGCCCTCTCCCTCGGCCTTTCGCGTGCGCACAATACTCTCTTTGCAGTATAGGGGCCTCTAACAAACGGTTGAGTCTTCGCTCCGTCTGATAACCCTCCCCTCCCCCTTCCCGCAGCGATGGCGTTGGCCTTGATTCCGTAAAGCTGGCAACGGATCATGTTGGTGGCAGATGCTGGCTTCAGGCTACAAAAACCCACACGACGCTTCACGTCGAGCTTCCCGCAGCGAGCTGCGAGTCTGAGCCTTCCGTGCATGGCGCGACATCTGCAACCGTTGCCACTTCCGCAACCGCTACAACTGCGTATTCGCCCCTCAAGGTAGCAGCTGATGCTGCAAAGAAAACCAACGCCGAGGCGGAGAACTCGCCTCTCCATAGTGCCCAAGAGCTGCAGGATCCACCATCATGGGTCGGCCCGACATCGTCAAATGGCTTCCCCCGCTTCGATGACCCTTCGATGCCAGGTGACCTTTCATCTCCTGATATGCCATCGTCCAATGCTGTGCCAGCGCTGGAAGACGCCAATGCTCAAGAGCACGATCCGGAAGGTCAGCTCAAGCGCGATGTGTCCAACCCCATTGTAGACGGCCCTCCAGTGCAACCCTTCCTGGAGAGCCTCTCGCGTGCACCTGTCTGCATTGGCATAGATGATTCGCCAATGCTTCGCAAGATGCAGGTAAATTCTTCGCGGTTGCTTTGCCATTGCGCACGCTTGTATTGCATCAGCTGAGGTGCTCGACGGGTAAAAGTCGATTCCGCGCCTGCCTCACGGTTCGCAGGAAACACTCTTCAATCTTTTCATGGATGCTGACTCAAGCAGAAGCGGAAGCATTGGTTCGTGCATGCAGGAGGTTGATGCATACGTCGACGTCGTGATGGGAAAGCGCACCTTGTAAGGGCAATCAATTCATACGCACAATTTGCATACGTCGTGATGGCGGCACGCGCCTCCTCAGTGGGCCGTCTCTTGCAGCAAACGTTGCGCGGTGCCGAACTGCATTCACTTGTGTCGTCGCCACTTCCAATTACCATAGGTCCCTTGAACCAGCAGACCTTCCTCCAGCTGACATCGCAGTGCTCGACGAAAACATTGATTTGGATGATAGAGAAGAGCACTCTGCTCGCGGCAGCGAGCTTGCACTCGAGCTGCGCCGCCGCGGCTTCCGTGGAGTGATATGCATATTAACCGGAGCGCACCGCGAGACGGTCCACCAAATTGCGAGGAAGCCTGGCATTGACTTCGCCTTCGAGAAGAACGGCGATCTCAAGTCAATCGCAAGCAAGCTGATGGAGTCACATGCGAAGCGTACAATGCGTGGCTAGTGCACAACGATGTAAATACGTGGGCAGCTGTTCCTCCAACACTAGCACAAAACGTGCGAGGTCGCCAAGACGCTTCCGTGAACTGAAGCCAGACACCACAAGCAGGACACTGCCCGGGGGACTGAATAGCGGCGCCTTTTGTCCATATGCATGCAGTCCTCTATTTCACCTATAATGACGCCGCATCTTCAACTGCGGTACAGTCTGTTATGCCAGCTCGAAGGTGCCCTCCCCTCCCCCCCCCCCCCCCCCGCCCAAGCTTGCCTTAACGGTCCAGCGTAGCATTAGGGCACAAGGCCGTCATGCTTCCTACGCGATCCAGACTCCATGGGTCGCATTCAACGGATTCAGACCCTTCTAACTGCCAATCGCAAACCAATGCCGTGCTTGCGCTTGCACGGCTCATTGTGTAATAAGAAGAAGCTTCCAAGTTGTCTTCAACATTTGTGCCTCATCCTACTTAAATAGCACTCAGCGGTCGTTGATGCAAGAATGCGGATCTCACTCTCGCCGTTTACCCTCAAGAGGCTTTCGTCTCCTCGCCGTGACGACTGATACGATTGCCTCCAATCAAGCTTGTTGACGTCTCTCCCCACGTCTCTATTCTTTTTTGGCCGCCTTATTCAACCCCCCACTGTTGCTTTGAAGGGCATCGATTTGCTTGTTCGGCTCCCTCCACTCCCGCGAGCCGAGCTATCTACTACCATTTGCCAGGAGTCAAGGAATTGTTCTTTATGTATGCCCCTAAAACGGGTGTACGTGTCATTGTTAGCAAAGCAGCTCCTCCGGTAGGGCGGTCAAACAGGGGCGTTTAAACTATTAGTAAGGGTTGGGCTGCATTTTTTGACCGTGGCGCGAGGCCCAATAAAAAACCTTCAGGGGGGGCCACCTGCCGCCACGAAAATCTTCGCCAGGAAATGGGGTGCGATTCTCCCCCCCTCCGTCACGCGCGCTCACGCTCTACCCGTAAAGAATTGGCGGTCGCGCCCGCGGGGGGATTGGTTCCTTTATTATTTTTTTTTAAACAAATTTTTATGGGTCGCGGCGCGGCAAAGGAACGGGACTAGCGCGCACACAAGACAGGACTCCCTGCCGCGGCGAGCGCAAGCACCCTTCCCCCTTATGCCACCCAGCTCTTCACTAGCTTACTACCTGCGCTAGCCGGAGCACCCCTCCCTACACACTCAAGCAGCCCCCCACGCCAGGATCCTGTTTTGGTCTCGCAGGCAAGGGGGCCTAATGGGAGGGTGAGGAGCAACTCCTCAAAGAGGAGCTTTGGGGAAGGAGATGTTTGAGTGGGGGCGCTATACCCTTGCGCTAGGCATGGGCAGCGACGCCGCCTCAAAACATGTCCTCCCTCTGGTCTTGAGTCGAAATTTTTGGTGTTTGAATCCGAGGGCGAGGGGGTTTGTGCTTCTTGGGTTGGTTGTAGTGGGATGAGGGAGTGGGAGATGGAGTGAAGTGTTGAAAGAGGGCCCAAGGCAGGGCACTGAGTTGTAGGTACTTGTGGCCCACAAGGGTGGGGTGAAAACGAAAAGTGTATCAACATGTGTCTTGAATTGAAATTTTTGGTGCTTTGAACAGAGGGCGGGGGGGTTTGTGCCGTTTGGGTTGGTTGAAGTGTGAAGGGGGAGTGGGAGAGGGAGTCTTGTGTTAAGAGAGGGCCCAAGGCAGGGCACTGAATGATTGGTACTAGTGGCCCACAAGAGTGGGGTGAAGACGAGAATTGTGTCAACAAGTTGGAAAACAGAGGCATGGGGTGCTCTCCGTATGGGGTTGATGGTTGTGAAGTGCCCTCCCATGTTGGGTGCACTGATGGTAGAGGTTTCCACCATGGGGAGGGCAGCTGAGCTGCCCTCCCACATGAGGTGCTCTTGGGGTGGGAGGGTTTCCCACTGTTGGAGGGGGTCTCCAAGACCCCCTGCATGATGCGCAGAGCCATGGTGGCAACCTGTTCGGTGCCAGTGCTCGCCACCCCGCGCGCTTGCGCGGGTGTGGTTTGGATGGGTTGGATGGGCTCTGAGAGGGCTTTCTGACGAGCCGCCTCGGGCGGCGTGGGGCGTCCCAGGTGGGGCGCGGTGGCGAGGGTCGCCTGGGGCTCGGGAGCGGTCGCGGCACGCTCCATAGTTCAAACTATAACAATAGTTTTTGGGGGGATTGGTTCCTTTATATCTAAGCTACATTCGGCATTTGATTCCCGCCCGATGCAGCGCCGTGTCGGGCTGCCGACAGTCCGACCACCCCCTGCCTGACCCTCTGGCATCATGGTATCATGGCCCGCGCAGCCCACCCAGCTCCTCACAGCGCGCGCACGCGGCTACCCTGGCTGCCGCAACCCCCGCCCTGACCATCCCGACCCGCCCCTCGCAGGATTTGCCCTCACTCGAACTCGGCATCGAGAACCCAGGACCAGCTCACCGACGCGGCCGTCCACGCGTGGCTGACGAGCCTCCGCGTTGAGGCTGCCCTCGCGGCCCTCCTCTCTCTGACAGTGCCAGATTCGGCGCTGATCGATGAGGCAAGACCCGTGGGTGGCCTCAGGACGGGCCACGTCGTAGCTCTCTACCTACGCCGCGGCGAGCAAAAAAGTTTTAAAAAAAGCCCAAGATCTTGCCAGAGCGCCTCACAGCGCATCTGGCGGGAACCCACCACCCAAAGCAGAAATCATCTTCTGCCGCTGGGTGGTGGGCTTGGCAGGCGGTATTGGGAATCAACCCATACTGCCAATGACGCGCGACGGCGCGACGAAAGCGCTCCTGGCACGCGGAGCTCGCGCAGCCAAGGCGCACTCCAAGGTCTTGGCAATACTTGACATGAAGTCAAGGAGAGCCATAGACCGCAGAGCCGACGCGGCGTCCGTGCGTCCGTCGATCTCCGGTGGGCAGCAGAGGCAGAGGACCTTTGGCGGTCCGCCGCCAAACCTTTCAACATTGGTAAAAGCGACAGCGGCGACGGGCCAGAGAGTGGGGGAGGCGGCGGTGGTGGTGGTGGCGGCGGCGGCGGCGGCGGCGGCGCGGCGGCAGCGGCGGCAATGAGCCTACCCCGGCGAGGGGCTCGAACCTAGGGCTTGGACCATGAGTCAGGCATAACGATAAATGCCGAACAAAAAAAAGAGAAGTCTAACGATTGTCGATTCGCGATTCGCGAATGCGACATCCTAGTGAGGAAGAGTTATTGCGAAGCTTGTTGCTTGAATCTTGAATTTCAATTGTTGTTGGCCTTGGCCTTAGTCTTGATTTTGATTACGTATATCGTATATACGTAAACGTAATCGTAATCGCATCTGAGATTAACCGTTGTCTGTTGTTTGATTGCAGGTTATTTTACATTAGACTGTTAAGAAGAAGAATAACCAAAAGCCCAAGAGCCAAGAGCCAAGAGCCAAGAGCCAAGAAAGAGCCCCCCACCCACCCCTACACTCCCACCCCCACACTCCCAATCCCACCCCCACTTCCCACCCCCACCCGCCTCTCCGCCTGCCACTGCCGCAACAACCCCGCGCCCCCGCGGCCGGCCCCGCGCTCGCTCGCTCCGCTCGCCGCTCGCGCGCTACGCGCCCTGCGGGCGCTCCGTATTTGGCGACCCGTCAATCCGTCAATACAGGGGGCCTCCAAAATACAGTGAAATACATGTGTATTTGGCCTCCGGCCAAATACGGTAAATACGTACGTCCCATCTAGGTACTCCTAACGGAGCCCCTCCCCCGCGATGGGGGTGTGGCGCGATTGGTGCCATGGCGCCATGGCTCGTCCGGTGTATGTGGCTAGGGGTGCTAGCCAACAAGACCTCTTACAAGACTACAATTTCCAACGGAATCCATGTGTATGTCCGCTTTGGCTCTTAATCGGTAAGAGTTCCCGTGGCTGGAGTCGAGAGAGAGGGAGAGCGCGCGCGGGCGGCGATGTGGCGCGCGGGGGGTGCGCCGTCGTCGCTGGGTGCTCTGCGCCGTCTCTGGGCGTGCGGGCGTGAGGGGACGAGGCTGGCGCGAGGGCAGGTGGGCGGGACGGCCGTTGCGCGCGCGTCGGCGCGCAGGGGCGCGCATGGACGCGCAGCTGAGCCCACTAGCACCCAGCAGCAGTCTGCCGGAGGCAGCTGGCAGGAGGAGGTGGAGCAGATCGCAGACTTGCTGCTCTTCGGCGCGGCTATGCACGTGCTCACCAAGTACCTGGTGAGCACGACGCAGTGCATTGGTCCCTCTATGCTGCCAACCATCAGCACTGACGGAGACGTGCTCCTCACCATGCCCTTCTATCTATACCGCCACCTAAACGGCGGGCTGCCAACTCTCGGCTCAATTGTAATCTGCACCTCTCCGACCAACCCGGACCAAACGGTGTGCAAACGAGTCCTTGGCCTACCTGGCGATACCGTCACGGTCCGGCCGCCCCCATGTCGCGCAACCCCAATCCGCACCTTTAGCACGGCGCCGGGTGACCGCGAGCCGTTGATCGACGATTCCCCACCGGGTTCGTCCACGTATCAGCTTATTCTTCCTCGGGGGCACATGTGGCTGCAAGGTGACAACTTGGATGACTCGACGGATTCGCGTATCTACGGTCCCGTTCCGGTGGCTCTCATCCAGTCGGTCGCCATGTTGCGGCTTTGGCCGTTCTCCACGGCTGGCAACTTGCCTGCAGCACCGCCATTGCCAGCATTGCCTGCACGTGACGCCCTACGCTCGCAACCCTTCGATGCGGCCGAAGCTCTCGATTCGGCCGATCTTCTCGCCAAGGACGACGACTCACAAGAGGTTGCGCACCACTCACCCGCGCCGGCATTCCAGAGTCAGCCGGTCAGATCAGCGCACAGTATGCAAGACGGGGAGGCGCAGTCAGAGCTTATGCTAGGACGCTCCTCGGAGCATCCCGCCGCGGATGTTCGGAGACAGAACGGAGCCGCTCCTGTATGGGCAAGTGGTAACGTGCAGATGGATGTGGTGGAGTCGGAATACGGAGCGCTACCAACCGCGATGGCGAGTGAGCGCGACGGCGCGGTGATCGCTAGGGGCGGGCGCACCGAGCCAAGCATGCAATACACACGACGCAACGAATGCATTGCCAAGCGAGTAGGGGAAGCGTTGCCACAGCTGCGTCAAGGCCTGGTGAAGGTTGAGGATGAAGCTGAGCGGGAGCGTATTCGTCAAGCGATAGAAGAGGTCGAACACGCTGTTGCGAGGCTGCACACGCTGCAAGAGGAGCGGCGCGGCCAGCTCGGGACAGGGGGCGGCGGCTGAGGCACGAGTGCCGATACCACCACTCGGGACCACTATTTCCATCAATCTGGACGGCACCCACCCACGGGAGCAGGCAATGACCAAACGCCTGGCGCGTTTGACACGGCATCAAATCGTCGTCGTCTCCGCCTCTTTCAAGCATCATCACGAAATTTGAATTGTAGGCAAATGCTTGATGCAATGCGAACGCTCATCACTCTTGCCTCTGCCCTTCGCTTTAGGAAACAAATGCCACTGTGCAGCTTTGCGGCCTTTACATGCTCTTCTTCTTCTTCTTATTATTATTATTATTATTATTATTATTATTATTATTATTATTATTGGTATTAGTATCCTAGATGGGAAATACGGTGCTGGGTCCTGCAAATACAGCCAAAGCTACATATGTATTTGGCCTCCGGCCAAATACGTTTCAAATACATTCGAGGCCTACAACCCACAACCCAGGACGCGCTTCAAATACAGCCAAATACATATGTATTTGGCCTCTGGCCAAATACGGTAAATACGTATTTCCCATCTAGGATTAGTATATGTTATTGGTGGGGGGGGGTTAGCCAACCCATGCTAGGCTCACGAGGGGCTCTCTTCCATGCCAGCAAGCCCCTGTTCCCATCGCCACCATCCATGTGTTAGTGTCGCATCCGCGATCGACCTTTTTGTTTTAGAAATCGTCTGCAGGCGAGAAGCGCTCAATCACCATCACCCACAGCATAGAAAAGCGCTCAATCACCATCACCCACAGCATAGAAAAGCGTTCAATCATCAATCACCATCAGCCTACACGTGGGAAACGCGTTCAATCGCCATCACCCCCACCGCATGGAAAAGCCTTCAATCACCTACACCCACCGAAGGGTGCCCCAGGCGGCCTTCTCGTAACCTTCCTCGTTCTTTTCTACATTGGTCCTCACATGTTCCCGCCAAAAGCTCGATGTAGGTGAAAGTACAGTTGGGGAGAACGCCAGGTTGATTGGGACAGCCTGTCCTTGTGCAAGTATACCCTTCTTCCTCGGTGCCACAAAGCAGCCGAGACCATGGCGGAGGCGAAGGCGAAGGGCGTTTGCTCTCCTACACTCTCAACTAAAAATGTACAGAATGTGTAAAACCACCTCCCGATCGATTATGTATCATGAGTTATGCAAACGCATTCTTGGTCGCCCCAATCCGGATAAATAACACAACAACACTGAACGCAATTTCATAATAAGATTATTCACAAAGGGAAAGCATAAAGGGCAGCCTAAACCGTCTACGCAGAAGACTGACGACCACTCAAGTATCAGTAATGAAGACTGGAAAAAGATTATTTCACGAGATCTTTAACGTCAAAAAACGTCAGGTAAATCGGACCCCTTCGTTCAGGCTGACATCGCCACGAGCAACATCGTCATGAACAGCGCGTCCGCGCACCGGCGGGAGTCTTCCTCGTGCGCGATCTCCGGGGGGTCTGTGGTAGCCATGGTAACTCAATAGCCACTCCGCTGTATTCTTTTATTGGATAGTGTCTGCCGCTCCGCTGCTTCTTCGAGGCCGAGGAGGAGGGGGACCGGATGTTCGCACAGGAAGCCACGGCAGCATGCATCAAGACCGCACTGCGGTTAGGGATGCGGCGCTAGAAGAAGCGCTGGAGACGCGGCCTCTGACAGTGCGAGAACTAGAGGGCCATAACGATTCCATTGGCCGATGAGACGTACAGGTGCCAGCGAGTTGAATGGGCCACCTTTGACACACAAGTGCCTGATTCACCTTCGAGCTTCGTGCGTTCGCGCGTTCGCGGTTCCCTTTGAGAAACGTGAGGCGAGTGTTCAGGTATCGCCGGTGCAAGGAACCACCCCCTTGTGTGACCCTGATTCCCCCTCAGGTGTTGGCCGTTGGATTATATCGTGGCGCTGTTGCGCTGTTTTACTTCGGTCTTCATCAACTCACTTAAGGGTTTTCGAAAGATTCCTTCCTTATTCCTGTGCGTAACTGTACCGCCTCGAAGCCTCGAAGGAGTTCGCTCTCTACACCCAGGAGCCGGTGACTATTCCGGCTAGGTCGAAGGGCACAAGGGCACCTTCGCCGTGCGCATTCCTATCGAGCTGCGTGAGCTACTAATCTTATGATTGGTCGCCATGGAGGGGGGCCTCGCGCCCCCCCCACTCTCTCGACTCCCCTCATGGGGGGCGAGAACCATCCACCCCCCTGCGCTGCCTCTTGGCATGCAGTGGAGACGCACCCAGACTGCCCAGACTCTCCCAGAGAGCTGGGCACAGATTGCACGCCCTGGCCCGCGCTGGCCTGCTTGTCGCTCTGACCAACCCCTCCTCCCCCTGGGCCCCCCTGATCAGGACCCCCCAGCCAGCTCCAGTCGACCGGCAGGGGCACGAGAGCCAGCGAGGGAGAGGCAGGAGGGGCCAGGGCCATGCCCCAGCCTCACCTGCCCCCTGAGCTGTGCTCCCAGGCCCCCTGCAGGCCTCCTGGGGACCTGAAGAGGGGCCGCAGGCGCGCGCCATGGCCATATAATAAAACAACTGAGCGTTAGTACCACTACTCCCACTAGCCCGGTACTATCACGACACCCCTCAGCGCACTTGCCCGCACGCCTTGGAGTGATGGTGCAGACACATACACATACATATGCATCCCTACAAATCTCCCCCCTCGCAAACCCCCGGCTCCCATTATAACTCCCCACAAGTTACAATGGGGGAAAACCCAGTGGGGCGGACCGACCTACGTCGGGCGACCCACCGGGGAAAAACACCGGGGGGGGGGGGGGGGCTCTCGTCGAGAAGCAGAACGGCCCTTACAGCTCGCGCCGCGAGCAGTCCTCGAAGAAATAAATGACTGCGCCCCTCGATACCTGCCACAGGTACGTCTTGAGCCACTCCCTTCCTCTCTCCCTCCTGTCGCCAGCCGCCCCCCTTCGCCCGTTTGCTAACGCAAACGGGGCCCGTTTCTTACCGCACTCCATCGGGGGGGGTGCAATTCCCCCCCTCTCCCTCTCTCCATTCTCCTCCACCCCTCTCCCTGCGGCGCGTCGCCATGCGGCGCGCCACGGCTTGCTCTCAGAGGGCCTTTGGGAGCTCCCTGAGGGCCAGCAAGGGCAGCTCAGGGGGCAGTGGAGGCTGGGGCTCAGCCCCTGGCCCCCCCTGCCTCTCCCACGCTTGCCACGCTGGCCCTTGGAGCCTCCCGGTGGCCTCTGTCTGCCTGGCGACCAGGGGAGGGGGGGGAGTCAGCTCGAGGGCAGGCCCATGCTGGGCGGACGACGACCAAAGGGCGATCTGTCGGCGATCCTGTCTGGAACGGGAATCGCACCATAACGGAAACGAGAGGCAATCTTGCTACGCAGGATTCCAAGAGACCTACCGAATAAGACGAGAGAAGTGCGATGTGCCTAAGGGGAAGATGCGATGAGATTGCAAATTAAACCTGATTGCCCCCAGAAGCAGATAAAGAAGCGCAGGGAAGATAGCAAATTAAACCTATTTGCGAGGCGCCTGGGAGGAAGAAAGGTGGGGAAACTTCCCTTCTCTTTCGAGAGAAAGAGAGAGGGCGCTCCACAACCCGCGATCCCATGCATCCAAGCGAAGCTTTTGACCGAGAACGAGAGAAAGCAGAGAATTATAGCACGATAAATGCCGGACGACGAAGAGAAGCCTAACGAGTGTCGATTCGCGAATGCGACAGAGATGAGGCACACACGTTCTACGTGAAGCAAGGGCGGCGAGCAGCAGACGGAGCCGTTCAAGGCTCCAGTTACCCGTAGAAAGCGCATACACGGAAACGTGAACAAGGGGCGGCAAGCGGCGGACGGCGGAGTTCACCTCGAGCTAACCCATATTTTGAAAAACAAAATTCGCGACAAGCTGGCCGGGGCCAAGTGGGTGGGGGAAGGAGTAAGTAAGTAGTAAGTAGAGCTCTAGCAGTGCTACCCGTCCGCCGGCAGGTTGCGCCCGTCGTCCCGCGCACCCTCTCTCTCTCGCCTCTTATTCTCTCTCTCTTTGGATCCATACTCTCTACTTTAGGAGTCATCTGTCTCTTCTTCCCTCTTTTCACCACCTCTCTTCTAAATACAACAGCCTCTTTCCCCCCGGGGGGTATATTCACATGGGTCTCTTCCTCCTATTCCTCTCCGTCTCTCTCTCTTCTTCTCTCGCATCGCTCTTCGTTTCCTCTTTTTCCCCCTTTTCCTCTTCCTCGCTCTTCTTTTCCCTACTTCCTCAGACTCTCTCTCTCGCACATCCTTCTCCCACTTTCCTCCCTCTTATATTATTCCCCTCTTCATTACTCTCTCTCGTCTCTCCCCCCTCTTCCAGTCTCCCTCTCTTCTCCTTCTCCCTCCCTCTCTTCCCCCCCCTCTATCCCCTTCTCGAGAGTCCCACCAGAGGGTCGGCCTCGATGGGCCGGGGGAGCAAGCGGCCGCTCGAGGGCGTCTCGGAGCGGCGGGCGTCTCGTCCGCGCCGCTCGCCGCGCAAACGCTCCGCCGTACACCGCTTCGTCGCCGGACCGGCCCACGGAGACGTACACTCATTCGAGAGAGCGCAATTCCACGTCGTTCCGCCAAACGGATGGCACCGCTTCTTGTGGAAGATGGGCTGCTCAGCGCTCAACACGCTCAAGTACGCGGGAGAGCTGCCGCCGCCAGCTGCGCCACACCCCTGCTGGATTCTACCCTCCTCCGATGAGATGGCAGTGCGCATCGCACAGATACAGCCGCAGCTCGCCGCGGCCGGCTGGAAGACGCTTACGTGCGACCCGCACCTCGTCAGTAAGCTCTCCAACAAGCGGAGGCTGCGCGAGTTCGCCGAGCAGGTGCCTGGAACCGCTCGCTAAGACGCCGCGTGGCCGCGCATACTTGACCACGACGCCTTACCGACACTGCGCTGCCCACCGCTTGCATGCCATCCATCCCCTTGCAGATTGGAATGCTGGAATACCTGCCCGTGCACTATCCGAGCTTGGGTGCGTCGTGCGCACCGGGGCGGCGGCGTGCCTGCACCCGCTTCCTAATTGTCGGCCTGTCTATTTAACGACTCGGGCTGCGCGTGTCGCTCAGCTGCCTGTGCACACCATCTCCCAACAGACGAGGCTGTCTATCCAGCGGTGCTCAAGGGCTCAGAGGGGAATCATGGCAAAAATGTCTTCATCGTTCGGTGCAGAGAAGACATTCAGAAGGTGAAAGCAACGGAGACCGAAGCACATCGCGGCACGGGGCCACGCGCCACGAGTCAGGGGCGGTTTCGGTGGAGCGCACGCAACGCACAAGGGCGGCCTTCTGGTGGTCATAGCTATATGTCAGTGGAGTGCGCAGACACTGTAGTGGGGTCTTATCGGGGATCAAGCCTGCGCGTGACCGCCACATTGTGTTAGAGCAAGATATCGCGAGCTTCTGGACTTGACGCCGCTGCTCGCTCGGATAGACTGATGTTGCCTGCTCTCATTCAGGTGACACCTGAGCTGAATGACGAGTGGTTATTGCAGGAGCTCATCCCAGGCACGACCGAGTACTCTGTCTCTCTTTTGGTCAATGACGGGGCGCTTGTGGATGTGATTGAGACAAAGTGAGACTAGGGCGGGTGGCTGGACGTCTTGCGCGGGAATGACGACTGCAGACTGATGGGATATGCACTGTGGGTATGCCGTGTTGAGCGCCTCTTGCCAATGTGCAGCCCACCCTTTGCTAACCTCGCCGGGTACGCTTAATCCTTTGCGCAGATACGTCTACGATCGGAAAGAGTATGTATGGCCTAGCGTCCAGGAGCTATCGCGCGACTCGGGCGGCACGGTTCCTCGACATCTGCTCAGTGTGATGGAAACATTCTTGTTGGGGTTCTCTGGTATTTGTAACTTCAACTACAAGTTACGGTGAGACGCCCATGTGCATCGTGCTATTGCAAGTGCTAGTCCAACAGTGTTGCTCGTTGCACACTCGATGCGGGCTGCCTGCATTCGCCGTACCCCACTGCATCCTTGACCTGATCTCCCGACCCTCGCCATCAGGGGCGGTAAGGGCGCCATGTGCATCTTCGAGATCAACACTCGCGTCGGCGCTGATCTCGCTTGCGACGTGCCGCGTCCACGCGCTCGAGCATTTTTCGAGAAATTGCACACTTTAGGAGCCCTGCAACCATCGGCGCAGCAGCAAGCGCGCGTCGCAGCCACGTAACGAACTGACTGGCGGGTAGGTACATTGTGCACGGAGGGTTCTGGGGTTGGGCCGCACAATGGTTTCTGCCTATCGCTTTGGGGAGGCAAGGGGGCGCAGTTGTGGAATGGAGGTCCGTGAGGAGTGGTGGGTGCAAAGCTTGGAGGAAGCTATGGGTGGAGTCAGATACACTTATTATCACCCAACCACTGCAAAATGTGTGAGGGGCCTGGTGATGGATTCTCTTGGAGCAACATGTGCGTGCGTGTGTGGAAGGCCGGGTAGGCAAGGCTTTGGTCAGGCCCGCAGTAGGCGGAAGCATAGCTGGCATCACCGCTTTTGTTGTTCGTTGTTCGAGCGCTTTTTTGCGGCCTTCAGCACCACATTACTGGATACATATCCCACGTACAATAACAGCCGATAACAGCTCATAATGTACGGAATAGTTCAATCAAAATTTTGGGCTGCGGGATGCCTCTCGCTAAACTGTAAGCTGCTGCTCGCCTGCACAGCTGCAGCTGAGAAAGTGATGCGCGACTGCGTGGAGCCACGCTCCCGCCCAAACTCACGCATCACGCGACGGTTCGTGCCCGTAACGTCGCCACCACACCACCACTACCACTTGTACCACCCAGCCGGGAGCACGCCGCCACC
This sequence comes from Isochrysis galbana, assembly GCA_018136815.1. Lineage (NCBI taxonomy): Eukaryota > Haptophyta > Isochrysidales > Isochrysidaceae > Isochrysis > Isochrysis galbana. The sequence goes on along the minus strand of CM030944.1, from coordinate 2,993,769 downwards.
CGGCTCGGCGCGCAAGGGGCGCCCGCTAACCGTGTCGCCATCCTTGCACCGCGTTGAGACGAAACGTGCCTCCCCCCTCTCAAATCCTGAGGGCAAGGGCAGGGAGGGCTCAGCCAGCGTGCAACAGTTCCCACTTGCGCTGGCATGGCTGGCGAGAGGCCAAAATGTGCATGGTGAGTGGAGTCCGTTTAGGTTCTGAAAGGCCGCAGACACATAGGCCACGGGGTGCACTCACGAAGCATGTGGATCTCTTGTACAAAGTCAACGAAGATGACATCATCCCTAGAGCTCACAAAGCCCCACCGGCCGTGCCCCCACGGCGAAATGAAGACGCCCTCACCCTTGTCGATCACGAAGCGCACGCCCTCGCTATTGTAGCCCCACGACCAGACGGCGCCCATCACAACGCGTCCGAGCGGCGACGCTCTGATGGCTGCCTCCGTGGCGGGTGCGGTCCGGTCAGAGCAGCTAGAGAAACAACGCCGAGCCGGGGCTTTCCACACGAAATCGGTGAATTCGTCAATACTGCCCTTCCGGCGCATGCGCCAGCACGACAGCTCAAGGATGTGCGTGATTCCCGGCGCCCCATCGTCGCCATTCATCCGGATCTGGACCTCCGCCAACCCGCCCTCGCCTGATGCAGCCACGCTCCATGTGCCGCGCCGGTGGCGCAACACATTGTAGGCCAACCCACCACGCAAGAATACCAGTGGACCGATGGCCGCAAATGGGCCACGCTCCCACGGCCCGGTGCCGAGAAGACGCCGGCGCAATGAATCGACATCTGAGTCCGCGTTGCTGCGCGCGTCGTCGTCAGCGGCGAGGGCAGAGCTGATGTCGGCCGCTTCGGCACTTCCCGATGTCGGCACGGGTGGCAAAGTTCGATTCAGCCGGGCCTGGCTCCGCTCGTTGGGGCTGTGGCTGCCCATGGCGCTGGCGCGCGTGTCACCCGCGGCGGGTGGCGGCGGGCGCCCTTCGAAGTGAATCGTGGCGCCGTTGGCGCCCTCCTCGAGCCGAATAGAATGCGTCCATCGCTCGACGCCACACAGGAAAAGCACAAGCTGCGCACCCTGTGGCAAATCAGGATCTGCAGCGGCAGCGGCACCCCAGCGCGCGGTCCCCCACGGGGTCAGCGCCCACCCGCCCCGCAAGAAGTAGAGATCGCCCGAGCTGTCCCACTTCCAAGGGCCCGTACCCACGAGGCGAACTGCGGCTTCACTCGCCCGTAAGCCCCACGTCCGCTCAGCGATGTAAGGTGCTGTAGGCCTCGCTAGCGGTGCGTCTTCCCAGTAGTCGGGTCCCGGCGGCGCCGCCGCCATTGTTTGGTTGAGTTTGCTCCAGAGCGTCCATGCCGCCTCGGCAGCGCACCGGGGCGGCGGTGGAAGAGTGCGGGGCACGCCCTTTTGGTATGGGCGCTTGTCGAAACGCCACTCGCCAAACTTGTTGTCGATCATTGGCACGCCCTCGCGCGAATACTCGTGCGAGAATGTGTAGTGCAGAATGTGGTGAGTGGGCTCCCCACCCGCATCGTACCAGCGTGGCCACGAAGCCTCCGGCGTCATGCGCAACCCGAATTGCGACGATGGCTCAATCTGCATCGGCTCGAAGACAATGTGCTTCAGCCGGACGCGCGCAGCAGCCACCTGATCCAAGGAGTGAACATGTGGTGAGGTTCGTGATGGCCTACGCCGGACGAGGTGGCAGATCTCTCCCAAGTGGACAGAGTTCCATGATTACAAGGCGCACGCTACCATCGCGCAGTCTGGGCGACTTATGCCAAGCGACTTGAACCGCACCGAGTATCCCCACATCTCCAGCATCCAGTTGAATTCGGCGTCGGCATCGGGGTCGCGCTTCATCGCAAAGGAGACATTTGTCCACCCTGCACTCACGCGTTTCAGAGCACCCAGCGAGATGAGCAGCGGCGAGGGACCGACCTACGCGCAAGATGATGCCGAGTGCACACTTTGAGTCCGAGAGCGCGACATGAGCGGGCCATCTCATGTGGGGCGGGGCGCACCTGTTGCACCAGCTTGGCAGTCTCATCGGAGCCGGCAAAATGTCGCACGATATTGATCGTAGTGGCGTCGCGCGTTGGATTCATGTAGTGGAAGGGGTACGCGGCGGCCTCCTCTCCGCCTGTGGCCCGCGCGACAAGATTAGGCAGCGGCTTCAAGAGGACGTGATCTGTCTCGACGATGAAGATGTGCCTCTCCTTCGGAGCCAGGCGCGCCTCCAGCTCGCCCGACGCAAGGACAGCTGCAATGGATGTGGGCCGGTTCAGCACCACGAATCCCAGATCTTCCTTGCCCTTGGTGAGCTCGCGCGCGATCAGCGTCGTCATCACCTTTGAGAGACCCGCGTCCTCCTCCTCGCGCCTCTTCGAGTCGGGGAGCGTGAGCAGCCGTGTGAATCCACCGATGTCTGAGCACGGGTACTCCGCCTTGAGGCGCGTGTAGTGATGGAAGAAGACGCGCGTCTGCCACCGTTGGTATTCTCCCGACGAGGCGGTGAGCAGCACATGGTATGGTGCGCGGCTGGCTGGGCAGGAGGCCGCGTGTGCGCTCGGCGGCGCCCCCGCCTCCACCTCGGCCTCGGCCTTGACCACCTTGTGCGAGAGAGGAGAGAGGAGCGTCAGCCGAGCAGCTTCAGCGTCCTGGCGCTCAGCGTCCCTCTCGCCGGCGTGCGGGGCGGTGGTGTGGAAGAGGAGGGAAGTGCCGCTGGGTGTCGCTGCCGCACGCGAGCCCAGCAGGTGCGCGTTGAGCAGGATGGCGCCGACCGCGGCGGCGGCGATGAGCCAGAGACGGCAGCGCATCGCGCGAGCTGGACAAGCCGCTTTTTTAAAAGTAGTCTTGTGACTGGGTGTGCTAGTGGGGCAGAGGTGGACGAGCCATTTTTCTTGTAAAGGTTATTAGCTTATTAGCCGGTCACTCACTCTTTTAACCACTATTTTCCACCTCCCCTGGGTGTTCAAGGATTCCGCAGCCCCCCCCCCCCTGCCCCGGCAACCCCCCCCCCCCCCCCCCCCCCCCCGCGAACCCCTCACGGCGCGTCTTGGGGGCGTGACGACGTCATCACTCATCACCGCAACACTGGGCACTGGGGGCCGCAAGCGGCCGATTTCGACGTGGTGCGCGGGGGCGGCGGGCGTGATTGGTGTGGCTGTGAGGGCGGCATAGCGCACCTTGGTCCTTGGTGCTGGTAGCGGCATCCATTTCGTGAGCGGTGACTGGAACGACCCACTACTTTAACGCAGGACACTTTCTACTTTCTACACCCCCACTCCCCACTCCCCCGGCCCTTTCTTTCCCGGTTGCGAGACAACTAAGTTTATACTTAGTTCGCCCATGGGGGGGCACGAGCCCCCCCCCCTCTCCACTCCTCCCCTGCCATGGGGGAGGAACCACCCATGCTCCCGGCATGCGTGATGGCTTGCCAGGAGCAGATTGCCCTGCTGACCCACTCTCTCCCCGTGGCAGGCTGCCTCGCGCGTCCTGCCTGGCCTGTCGTGGCCAGCCCATCGCTCCAACCCCCCTCCCCCCCTGGTCGACAGGCAGACAGGTGCAGAATGGGGGCCCCTGAGGTTCAGGAGCGCCAGCGAGGGAGAGGCAGGGGAGGCCAGGGCCCAGCAGCCCTAGCCTCCTCTGCCCCCTGAGCGTGGAGGTGGCCTCCAAGAGCCCCCAGGGGTCGCCAGGGGCAGCTGCAGGCTTGCCGCAGGCGCGCCATCGCGCGTGCCGCAGGAGAGGGGAGAGAGAGCGCGGAGAAGGGGGTGGGCGGAGCAAGAGCTCCGCCCACCGAAAAATAGGAAAATGCGGTAAGTCCCGCACCTGTTTACAGGATAAGTCGGGACTGAAAAAAAAGCATCTGAAGATTCAGGGCTAACACCTACTGTATCTAGGTATTCCTACTTCCTCACCGCCTCCGCCCTTCCATCCCTTCGCTCCACCTCCTCCCTTTCCCCCCATCATTCCTTTGTCTTCGGTATCAGCTAGGGGTGCGGCCCAGGTTAGCAAGCGTGATTTCGTCGCTCGCGGGTAGATCCCTGCGGCAAAGTAGTAGGGAATGCTGAGTAGGGCCCCAATCCACTGGGTCGAGCGTCTTAGGTCTTAGGCGCCCTATGAGTCTGTATGTGACATGTGTGTGAATCTGCCCGTGGGTCGTTGGACGTCAATGACCGTAGTAGTCTTCAACATTCGTAAAAATCGCTTTTCGCGTTCGAGTCTTTCGGTTTCAAGCTGGGGATCTATTAGATAGCGACTGTTTTAGGTGTCTAGACACAATAAAAATTCTAGGATGCTAATATGACGTAGTTCCAACACTGCGAAGTCGTTGTCTTTAAATCGTACCGGTAGTCTTCGTTGCGCCTCTTCTACCGAATAGGCCTGCCCCCCCGCCTCCCAACGCTAGTCCTAAAGTAGTGTACATGGGCCGACCCCCCGAAACCGAACAAAAATGGACGGGGGAGGAGCGGGAAGGGGAGAGAGGTGGGGGCGAGGGCGATGTCGAGCGGGAATCCGGTTAAGGAGAGAGTAATTAGTAGCGTAGCGGGCATCTTCATCTCCAAGATTTTTTGAACGGGTCAAGCGAACTACGAACTACGCGGGGGCGGGCGTTTGGCGAGAGGCAGCCGGAATAAAGGGCGCAAGGGAGGCGTATCGGAGGAGGTTGGAGGGCCGGGGTGGCTGAGGTTAGCGGTGGCAGGGCAAGGCTGAGGGAGTCGCGGCCTTAGGCATGAGAGCGAGAGCGACAAGAGAGAGGGATGCGGGGATGGAGTGAACGTTAGCAAGAAGTAACGATATGGATATGGATTTCGCACAACGACAATACGGTTATACGCCCGATGGTGATAACCACGAGAGCCGCGCGCGCGCGCTCTTTCCATTATCCGTCCGTGAGGCACGCATCACCCATCCGCCATCCGTGAAAGGCCATACCCCATGCCCCTAAACCCTATACATACCGCCATGCTTACGCTCCATCGGTCCATGCTCACATCTCATCAGCATAGACCATCCAACGTTTGAAATGCGGTACCATGGACATGGCGCGGAAGTTGTGAAGCATCCCTCGCGAAACCTGAAATCTAACGCTGTCGCTGGTACAGACGCGGTGCGCCATGGTTGTGTCTATGGCTATGGGCACTCACATGCTTCACCACGTTGGTACATGGTTCGTCAGACTGTTAGCCGACGTGCTTACAGCTTCCCGCGAGCAGCTAGCTCAGATGGCGGTGGGTTTGCGAGCCGCATCATGACCACGGGAGTATCATCTGCATGCTCCTCACGCGCCGCCCTGTCTACCCATAGAGTTTCGCGCACCACGACACCTTCTTTGCACATGTACATATAGACTGCCGCTTGCCTGTAGCGTGAAGCAAGCCTCATCACTTCGTTGAGGGCGAATCGGCGCTCTGCGGGATCGTACGCGAGCGAGAACCCCTCCTCCCGCCAGCCCTCTTTGACGTTGAAGCCAAAGCACCGCCAGGTCGCACGAGGCTTGAGACGCAGGTTGTCAATGTCTGCCTCGAGACGCGCGTTTGCTGCCTTGTTCGCAGCATCGGATGCGGTCTGGCCGTGTGGGTTCCAGGCGGTGAACGAGTAGATGACGCTCTTCGAGATGAGTTTTGGCCACTCGACGCGCTCAGCTCCCGCCTTTGAGGGCGCCAGATAGAGCACTCCGTCAGCCGACGAAAGCGACTCGCAACCGGGAACGTCGACAAACGCCTCGACGGCGTCCGCATACAGCTCCCCAAGCGGCGCCTTCTGCCTCTCGTCCGCCCACACCCGCAAGCTCCCCAGCCCGAGGCTGCTACCCGCCAGCAGGCCCAGCGAGAGCCGCGGCAGCAGAACCGAGCATGCCATCCGGCGCAGCAGCATCGAGACACAATAGGAGCAGAGGACCCGTTTTTACGTTTTTACCAAAGTACTGTGAGACTAGTCTTGTTCTCTAACGATTCGAGTCTTCTCTCCTCTCTCCTCTGTCCTTCGGTCTCTCTGTCTCCCTCCCCTCTCTCTGCTCCCTCGTGTAGTTCTCTGTCTCTCTCTGTCTCTTCTTTCTCTCATATTGTTCTCTGCTCTCTGCCGCCTTATCCTCTCTCTCTCTCTCTCCTCCCACCCCCTCCCCCTCTACTTTGTGAAAACCACAGTGCTTAGGGTAGAGTAGGCTCTAGTACACTATCGTCTATAGAGTAGTAGTAGAGGCTTAGGGCCGGGTAAGAGTTTCGCGAAACTCATCGCGAAACTTGGGTCACTTTTTTGGCCCTGAAACTTTCGCGAAACTTGGGCCCCAAAATTGCCCGTATGCGAAACTCCGCGAAACTTACCGTTACGACGTTACGGTTACGGTCGCCGCTGGCCGCTGGCGAGAGGCAAGTAACGAGGAGCGGAAAAAAATCTAAAGATCCAGGGCTAACGCTAACACCTATTGCTAGACTGGCATCCTCTTTCTACCTCCCGTTCGTTCATCGCCCTTACTTCCCTTTCCTTCGCCCCCTTACCTTCCCCCCCTCGTTCCTTTTACTTTGGTTTTGGGGGTGCGGCCAAAGTGCTCAGGTACTCTGCTCCCATGGGCCCGGCTCGGAGTGCGAGTTCGAGGGAGGCCTTTCGTTATGCGCTATAGACTATCTATAGATGTCGTTGCCCTACCTATCGAGGTATTTTGTGCGCCGTGCTCGTATACTTGTGTCGTTTTGTTTGGTTCCCTCCTCGTGTCGGGATTGTCCTGGGTGCGCACTTAGTTCTTAGTTGTGCCTTGTGCCTATCGGATCCCTATCGTCTCGTCTCCCGGTTGATTTCCGGGGTGGCTACAACCAAGTGTATCACTCGCAGACGCAGGTGAAGGTGCGGGTGAAGATATCCCCGCAGGCCTTGCAAAGACCCTGGCACCCTGGCAGAGCCCGGGGGCGGGCGTACGGGGCATCATGGCGCCCCAGCAACCAACTACAGCTACATTTAAAATTGCATGTACGTACATACAACATACAACTCCTCGAAAAAGACGCGAAACTTGCAAAACTTATTGCGAAACTTGGGCGGATTAGTGCGAAACTTTGCAAAACTTTTGCGCGAAACTTGGGGGGGTCCGGCGCGAAACTCTTACTAGGCCCTATAGAGGCTTGAGCTTCTCAAAACGGCCCCATTTCTATGGGAAAGCTTAAAATTTGAGCCTTAGACCTCTAGAAGTTGCTCCAACTAGATGAAAGTTGCCCCCTGCCACTATCTAGGCCGACATGTGCTTCTTTTTTCAAAAGATGGTGGTGGTGACTCACAGTGACGTTATGCGCAAGCGCGCGCGCGAAAGCAGGAGCCTCACAAACCAGCCCCGACATCAAGGGTAGGGGGGCAGGCACTCACGGCAGCCTCTTGCGCCACGAGGGCGCCTTCAAGCCCGGAAACTGCACCCTTTCGACGCTGCACACACTCCCTCTTCTTGCACACCCCTTTCTTCAAGTTTCCACATGAACACAACATGAAACCCACCCACGGGCACGGATCAGTCGCACACGTACACATCATCTCACATGCCCGGAAGGAGGTTACCCGCGCTTGCGCGAGTTCATCTGCTACGGTAGTCCGCTCAAGCCGTGCTGCCTTCCTCCTTTGCCTTTGCGCCTCCTGAGCGCCCTGAGTTGCTAACGCGCGCCTCTTAGCCTTCTCTGCCTGCATATCTCTAAGGGTCCAAGAGCCCGATAGCTCGAACAGCCGGATCCTGCGCTGACCCGCTGTCCCGTTGTCACCATCGCTATCCGCGTCCGAGTCGCAATCGGTCGCGTCACCTGCGCTCGCCCGAGCGCCCGAGCCACTAGCTGAACTCATAGAAAGCACGCCACGAGACGGGTCACGGGTCATAAGGAGCCTCCGCCTTGTCTTGCATCTTCCGAGCAAAAGCCTCAAGCTGTGCCATTTTTGCTTCAGCGGCCGCCAAGCTTCCACGCCGCACGCCCGGCGGCGTCTTCTTAGCCTCGGCAAGGGTGGACGGGCCTGGAGAGGACACGTCCGCGTTGCTCGAGACGCCCCTGTTCGTCGATTGGTCAACAAAGTGTGAGCGGTCAATGAGCTCTGGGCACAGCCTATTCCCCGCCACACCTACACGCTTCCACGCCTTTATGATGTCGTACTGGTCGCACCATGTGAACAACATCCCGGGGACGCCGAGGCGCTTGGAACCACCCAATATGGATATGAAGTCGGCGAGGGAAAGGGTCTGGAGCTCCCTTCCTTGTGCTGCAAGGTAGGCGTCCTTGTACGCATCCCTAGCCTTGTTGTAGCACCTGTGAAACGAGGAGCTGAATTGGTCTAGGGCTTGGAGGAATCCGGACGTGCCGGATTCCTCCGTGAAAATACGTATGCCGAGCTCGGCCGCTTGACCTGTGGTGGCCTCTAACACCCCGTCGCTAAAACGGGAGGCATGATTATCGAGCAAAAGAACCACAGGTCGCTCAATGGGCGTGCCCCCGGCTGCCACTTCGACCGCGCTCCGCTGATCTATCCAAGCATTCAGCCGCCGTAAATACGTCAAAAACGTTTCCTCCGTTTGCATGCCTTCGGTGGCGTGGACTTGCAGACAAGACCGAGTTTGTCGACGCAATAGGTCGACGCCATCGTCAAAGGTGCACATCCCCAAAGGTGGCTCAACGGCCAAGTCAGAAGTTGCCCACTTCCTCTTCACCACCAGCTGCACGCCGTAGTTCCACCTGGATAGATCCCACGTCATCATCACCGTGATTGACTCCTTGGTGTTGCCCCCCCGCTGCTTGACCGCCTTGCCCTTGCGCTTGGCCACTTTCGCCCGCCGCCCGCGTTGAGGGACGTCCAAGGCCTGCGGGGTCTCGTCCGCATTTAAAACGCGGCGGGTGTCCTTGATAACCTGAGTACATGTGAGCGAGAGGGGGGCATGCTTAGCGCATGTACACGCGAGTGCTGGGCGGGGGGCGGGGGAGGGGGGCGCATGCTTACCTTGGTCTCAGGGTCCATGACCCCTGCATCGATGAGCTCGGCCTCCAGACCATACTCGCCGTGAAAGTGGTTACGAACAACCTCCTCCGTGTACTTCTTCCCCCTTCGATATTCTTCTGCCCTTGAGCCTTGAGCTGCCCTCCTCGATGTCGATACCGTGAGCACGCCACCACGGGAAGATGCGTTGGAAGAACGTATGGGAGAGGTCGAGGTCGGAGTTCACGTGGTTGAGCTCGGGTGTGTTGAGGAGGACTGTACCCTTGCCGAACTTCTTCGCCCGGTTGAACCTGTGCCGCTCCGCGAGCATCTCGCGCACTTTGACGGATATCTGGTGCCTGTTTTGGGGCTCATGCATGTCAGCGCGCGCTAGGATCCATGCAGCGAGCTTGCGCCGCTCTACATTTGTGAGAATCTGTGAGTGTGAGTCGCGCGTTCGTTGCTCGTCCCCCTGCGCTTTCTGCAGCTCTCCTGTGACCTTATGCCGCGTTGCCAGCGGCCAGCGGGAACATCCCTGTGGCCATTGCTGCTTTGGCTCCGACGCTGTTCGCTCGGCAGTACGCTGCAGCCTTCCGGACGTCTTCGAGCGCGGCTGCGCGGTTTCTGGCGCGGAGATCGCGGGCCTGGATAGTATAGTGCCCAGGGGCCGGCTTAGGCTTCCCCTGGGGCTTGGGGATGGCTCTGGGAGCCATGGGAAGGGGGGGGGCCGCTCTGCGAAGCGGGCCGCTCTGCGAAGCGCAAGCCTCTATGCTAGATACTACTGCAGTAGCAGCTTGTACTCCATAGTTCTCCTAGACTCTATGATATGTCCGTCCGTGATTTGAAATCAAACGAGTAGGAGTAAAGTAAAAGACTTTACTTTACAGTCACCTTGGCAAGATGAAGACCGCTAAGAAAGGGGATATAAACGGAACTTCACATATCAAATCTCTCTTTCTCTAGGTTTGGGTATGCTCCTACTCTTACAGTAGGTCTCTCTTCCTCTAGAGATTTGAGGTCTTTCCGTAGGAGTATCCGGGCGCGAGAGCACGCGGCCGATCGCACGAGCGGCCGATCGATCTCGCTAGCCTCCAGCTCTCCCCTCCCTCTCCCTCCCTCCCCTCCCCCCCTCCATCCGCTACCCACTCGCTCGCTCCTCGCCTGCACCGCGGCCTCTCAGCGAAGGAGCTTCAGCCTTTCGCGAGCTGCCTCTTGGTGTGAAACCAAGGTGCAACCGACTGAGAAGCGAGAGGCAGAGAGGCAGAGAGCCAGAGCATGGCTGGCCGTCTCATTGCTCTGCTTACACTCGCGGTGGCCAGCGGGTGTTGCCTGTCGCTCGGAACTGCGCCGTCGTATATCCGGGCGCTCCGCGACGCTCAGCCGGTACCCGTCCGCATGGTGGGATTTGGTGCCAAGCCCAAGCCACAGAAGCAAGGTGGCAAGGCGAAGCGCAGCTCGGGCTTTGGGCAAGCACCAGCCCAGAAAAAGGCGGTCACTTCGAAATCGATGGCCACTGCCTACCAGCGCCTCACGGAGCGTGAGGGTGCTATCTCGATCGATGTCTTTGCACGTGTTGATCCCCAGGTGGCCACCGCGTTCCCTGGCTCTGCGACAGAGCCACCGGAGGAAGGCAATGATTGGCTTCTAGTTGGACGCATTGCAGTTGCCCAACCAGGCACATTACAACAAGCCGCACAGTATCAAAAGCGCCTGATCCTTGAACATGCGGCAAAGATCTCCAAACGTCTTCGATTGCAGCGCAAGCATCTTGTCTGCGGGTTGCAGACACCCTACAAGGTGTGGTAGGCACACATTACGCCCATGAAGTGGATCTACCTTGCTACGGATGGGGAACCTATTCACCCTCCTCTGGCGATCTTTTCTGTACCCTCTGACCCAATCTTGAGCATCGTGTGTCTTATCTTCTTCTTTTGCCCCCATGCGTTTGTTCATTTCCAGATTGTGACGCTACAGCGTCCCTCAGAGATGCCGGACGACGTTGACTGTGGTTTTGTTGGAGAAGTCTCAGAATTCTTGGACTATCGACCCGCCGATGCCCCAGTCCAATAATGCAATGCGCTGTGGCGCCTGACTTGTCAATACGCTTGCCGAAGGGCGCGTTGTAATTTTGGCGCCCAGCCTCATGGTGCGCCAAACCGCACCACTATCCTCTAGGTTTGCTCCTCGCACAATGAGGTAGTAAGTATAAAGGCACGCTTGTCCAGTCGAGGCGCGAGGGGTTACTCGAGTTCAAAAGCTTGACTGAGTGATTGCTAAAAGGGTGATTGCGACGGGCCCTGTTCAATTATTGCAATGTCCCTCTCTCCTGCGGCCATCAGACGCGCACCTTTGGTGGGCACGGGGATGGGACGCCCCGTGACGTCGGGCTTGAAGAAGACGCAGCTCGTACTTGATGATAGACTACCCTCAGCTCGTGAAACTTGTAGCCTCTGACAAGAGTGAATGCAACGTTGCAGATCGCCCAGTCGTCTCAAATGTCTTTATGCTAGCGGAGCGCTCCCGCGCGCTCCAACCTGAGCCATACTACCATCAAACGCATTACGCACTTGTAGCCTGTAGCCTCCTGCACCATGGTGGAGGAAAGTGGCACACATACTCCAAGGGCTTTAAGGTTCGCGTCTTCAATGGGCTCCGGTGTCCATAGTTCGACGACATGGTTCATTCATCATAGTCATATGAGTATTTTTGATACGATCGGTGCGAAACGCTAAACGTTTCTTGTATCTATAAAACGCTTTATTGAAGGTTGAAGGCGAAAAGCAAAAGTTCAAAGTTCGCATTCGCCACCTTGCCACCTCCACCTCCCTTACTTAAGGCGAAAAGCGCCCATTCGCTATTGCGGGTAGGAGGAGCGTCTCCATACCATGCGACACGCACTATTTATAGAGCGTGTCTTTCCCTTCCTCACCCCCCGCTCTCCTCTCTCCCTCTTGCCTCTCCGTGCACCGTTCCACCCGGGATCCCTTCATTCCCTTCGTCTCATGCTCGTGCGACCCCAGCGGTTCCCCTTTTTCCTTGGCCGGCGAGGTCCGGAGTCTCCCGCGCTCGTCGCTCTCTCCGCCCCTCCAGCCCCCGATCCCTTCCCCGCTCCGTTAATTAGTGCTTTTCGCCTTTGTTCCTAGAGTTCCCGCGCCCCTCCCCGTCCGTCGTTTTCCCCGTTCCCGTGTCTTTTGTTTCTTCGCGCTCTCGCACGGGAGCACCCCCTCGTGTCTGTCCCTCGTGTGCTCTCCCTCGCCCCGTCCGACGTCATGCCGTCATGCCCGCAGACCCCATGCCCACGCCATAATGTAACAAGACCCTGCAACGGCCACCTCCACGCCACCGTCACCCCCTCCTTCTCCCGCTCCACACGCCACACTACTTTCTACCGGAAAGAAATCCTCAAATTTCCCCAACCCGGAGGTCGTTTTCACCCCTAATGAAAAACCCTGTTTGACCGCCCCAATGCACAAGCAGGATTCATAATGGCAAGTAGCAAGTAGCTATCGTGTAACACCGCCCCTTGGGGCGCGCCAATCGCAGGCCGATTGAGGCATGCTAGCCGTGCCCAACGGCTGGTGGAGGCTCGATGCTCACCCCTGAGATCGAGCTCAGGCAGAACGCTTACATCTCCCACATCTCGCATTACTGCACTCCGTCATGAGCCGCAACCCAAGGAGCAAGTGGCAAGCGTGGATGTGTGATGCCAACGTCCCACTTTCAAGCAAGGTGAACGAACAAGCAGTCTAGGCAACGCTGCCTCGTGCTCGTCTAGGGTGGCTCGCGGTGAAGCGGCCATTGTCCTCGATTGAGGCCGCAGATTGTCCGGGCGAAAGCTCCGCCGTCGGCCGCCCGAAGACATCTCAAGACGCCCCGCTTTGTTTGCGTCGCATCCGCTCCAATGCTCCCATGGGCTCGCTGCTCCCGTCCCCGACGCTCGCACCCAGTCCAGCCGAGCCAAAGACCTCCGCAGGGACGGCCCGCTGCTCAAGCTCTTCCTCATCGTCATCGTCAATGTCAATCTCTTCGCCGCCACCAGCGCCTCCGTTACCATCAACACCATCCCCGCCCGCAGTGGGGCCGTCGCGGTAGTAGCCGACACCCTGCGTCCCCTTCTTGAAAACATAGCCGGGGCGAGCTCCACCGAAGGTGGCCGACGGCGTAAAGGCCGGGCCCCCGCCGTCGCCACGGGCGTCGCCGCCGCCGCTTCCACTCGCAATGCTCCAGTTATCAACGAGCCCCGCTGAGACGAAGCCCCCGCTCTCAGTGCCGGCCGCTTCCGCATCGAGGCGCGCCATCGAATCGCCGAGTGCCTCCTCCTCCTCGCGCGGTCGCTTCGCGCCCGCGACGTTTCCGGGTAGGACCACAGCGCGGTCGGCGAAGGCAGCACGAACGGTACGCTTCAGACGGAGCATGTCACGAAAGGTGTCCTCATTGCCATGGGCGACTTCGAAATCATGCCAAGCCGCCCAATAAGGGTTTTCTGCAAAAAGGGCAGGTGCACAGGTGAGCCTAAAGGTTTACAAAATGCAGCTGCGGTGCGTGCAGGCGGAGTGGCGTCGGCGGCGGCCATGGAGTCGAGCCGTTCTCTCACCTCCATCGGCCCCACCCGCGGCTTTACTAGGATCCACCTCTTGTGCCCCATGGGCGTAGATGGCCCGCGCACGGTCGATCTCGCCCAGCTTTCGCTCCAGGTTTGCATAACGTAAGCACATGGTTGCCAGCTCCGAGCTGGGTAGCTGTGAGATGGCGAGCTCGTAGATATCTCGCGTCTTCGTAACACCAAACGACTCCGCCGCTTTGGCGATGTACAGCGAGTATATTTCGGCGCGCTTCTCAATGGCGACGGAGCGAGCGGCCCTGTCGTAGATGGCCATTGCGTTGCGCACCTGTCGCCACGGAAAATCCGCATGGACGTCGGAGAGCAGGCACAGGCAGGTGCGAAGAGGTCAGGGTGCAAGATGGTGGTCGACAGCGCCGGCGGCTGCCGCTTACCAGGCCATGCTCCTCTTCGTACTTCGCGTAGAGCAGGTAGATCTGGTGAATAGAGTCGACCGGGCAGCCGTCAAGCGCTTGCTCGAAGAGATCGCGGCCGCGCTCAAGCTTGGCCCCACCGAATCGCTTGGCGAACTTCGTCAAGTACGTAAGCCAAATCGGTAAGGAGTGCGGATACTTAAAGAGGCCGACGCCCTTTTCGAACGCCTGAAAAGAGAGCTCGAAGTGCCGATGTTCTTCCAAGAAGGCGGCATAGTTGAGCAGGATCTGCGTAGTTCGGGAAAACGCGTTCTTCCGTGAGCTGCCTAGCAGTGGCTACCCAAAATGCCGGCTGCGGGGCAGCGCGTCTCGGGTCTCGAGACGGCACGAGTCAAAGACATCCGCAGGAAAGCACAACCCGTCGATGACAGGGCTTGAGGACAGGACTGGCTCCCACCTGTGGTGTAATGATCTTGAGGTCGACCATCTTGTCGTAGGTAGCACGCGTGGCGTCGAAGCCGGCAAGAGACTCCTGCATGAAGAGGTCGAGCAAGCCATACATCGGGACTAGTTGTTGTGTGGTGATTTTCCACAGGGCGGGGGAAGAGGAAGGGAGGGGCGCAGCGCTGCGCTGACGACGCACGACAAGCCGGTACGGGACAGTGAAGGCGATGTGGATGCACGACAGGAAATGCCAACATCCGTGCGTTTGGGCCCGAGCTCGATATCATGGCGCAAGGGGAGTGTGTGTCGTGCCTGCAAATCCGCGTAAAAGGCCCACAAGCGCGTGAACTTGTACAAACGGTTCTGAACAGGCCCGTCCTTCTCGTTCGCGCGCTTGGAGGCAGGCGGGATGGTGGTGGCCTCGGCAAGTACAGAAAGAGCTTCTGAGTGCTTTTTGTGGCGGAGCTCCATCTCCGCCCAGCCCTGGATAATGCAGGGGAGTGACGAGGTGGAGCAAGCCAGCAGCAAGGCAATCGTGGGTGTATGAATTGGCGGTGGAGCGGATGGGCGCAGATGGGCGACAAGTTGGGGGTAGCCCGATTCCTAGCAGGATGATCGGGGCGCATCGCCCACCGTCTTGAGACGAGGAGGGAATGCTAACTCACCTGCCAGATAGAAGCAAGCTCCTCCACCGATCGAAAGGGGACCGCCGACGCCTTCCGCAGGATGAGGCGCGCATTCTTGAGGTCACCATGCGACTCGTAAAACTTGGCGAAGCCAAGCCAGAGGCTCGCCAGCTTGCCAACTGCCCTGAAGGGTGGGAGGGCAGGTGAAGAGATGAGCGTCCTGGAACACGAGAAGTCTAAGGTAGTATGACTGCGCGCTCGAGCACAGCGGACGAAGCGGAGGCACGGAGCTGGCGAATGGGAAGGTGTGTGGATAATGCTGCAAAAGCGTGGTGGCTTCGAAACAGCGGCATAAGATCTGGGAATAGCCGCTCACTTCTTCGGGTCGACCGTCTTGACAGCTGCGGCGTAAGTCTGAATCGCCTTGGCGGGCTCTTTGTCAAAGAGGGACGCACGCTTGAGCCATTCGTGGACCGAGTGTGGATTCTGACGCAGTAGAACGGAGGACAGCAGCTCAGGTCGCCGTTCTATCAGCCGCTCGAGCCGCTCCAGACGCATATCGAGCTCCAGCTGCGTGGCCTCTGCAGCTGTTCCACTTCCACTACCCTTGTTCCCCTCCTTGCCAGAGGCAGCTTGTCTCAACTCGAGCTCCGCCTCTGCTTGTTGTTGAGCTTGGCGTTCGATGAGTGCAGAGATGAGTGACTCCTCAAACTGCGAGTAGGCGTCGAAGAGCATGGAAAAGTCGCGGACCTGACACGTGCACACAGTCTCCATGGATTAACGCAAGCAGAAAATCGGCATCGCCGGCGCTGACAAGGCCTAGGCGGCGGCGGCTGCGCAGACATGCACTCTTGGCGTCCTGGGTTGCCTTGGGAGGGCAGGCGATTATGTCACAAGCTGATCACGGGGCTAAGTACTAGGTGGGGCGCGCACCGTGAGCACCGACGCGATTCCTTCCTCGTAGACGTCCCTGGCTTGCTCAAAGAGCGCTTGGCGAATGAAGTAGTCGGCGAGAGCGCACCACAAGTGGCCGGCTTCGTCAGTGAAAGTGCGCAGACCGGACCGGATAATGGGTTCAACACGCAGACCTTTCACTTCCGTGGGATGCTTCGTCACCTGCGGACCAGATGGGCAGTAAGACTGGAAGGTTGTGCTTCTGGCCACACCACAGCACCACCAGTCCATTCGCCCTCGAAACAGAACTGCAAATGGCTGCGCCTGCGTACCAGTTCACACAGCTCCATCCACAGCTTGTGCCTCGACTTGCCGCGGATGGAGACGAACCCCTCGCGGTTGAGCACTTCGGCAAGCTTGAGCGCCGCCTCGGCCACTCGGCCAATGCCGAGCAGGAAATCGATGTATTCCTCGACAGCCTCGCCGTCAAACTGAAGGAAGCGGCGGTAGATGCGCACTGCCGACTCGGGCACTGGGCACTTCTTCGCGTAGGCTAGGTAAAGCTCCCAGACACGGTCATGCTGCGTAATGGGCAGCGCGCAGAGCGCGCGGTCGAAAGCGCGGCGCGTCTTGGTGTGCAGGTGCTGTGAAGAGAGGAGTGTGAGGTAGTCCAGCCAGATGCGCGGCATCTTGTGCCTGCGATGAGGGCATGAGGAGTGGCGAGAAATGGGGGGTAGGCTGACGTGCGCCATGGCCCGTCTGTAGGGCCCCCCGCCGCCCTCTCGCGCGGTAGCGGCGCAGCTGTGGTGTGCAGCGCCAGCGCGCACATATAGACGAGCGCTCTCTCGTACGCCGCATGCACGCGCAGGTGCGCCGGATGGCCGGGTGGCTTGGCCTTTGTCTGCTCCCGCCGGTCGTCGAGGTATGCATGCCAAATCTTGAAACAACCTGGCAGGTAGGCGAGGGCGCGCTCGGCGACGAGGTTGCGTTGGCGGGGCGGCGAGCGTCGCTTCGCCTCCATGTACCGCCACCAGTACTTGAGCGAGTACGCGTTGCGTAGCAGGTCCTCCTCGTAGAGAAGGTCCGACTCGTCGAGAGACTCCATCCCCATCGGCGCCGCGACGCGCGCGCGTCCGACGAGAGGGGAGATACCAGGGGGGGCAAGGGGCGGATGCGGGGGGGTTGGAGCGAACGAATTCTTGGCTCTTGCTTGGCTCTCGGCGGGTTTGGCCACTTGTCGCTAGTCGCCAGTGGCTTGTGGAACGTAAGGATAAGGATTGAACCTCAGGCCTCAGGGCGCTCGCCTGAGCATCCCATTGACCACTGAGCAGCGCTTCGACTTCTAATGCTTGTCGACATAAAGCGCCGCCGAGCGGTGCGGTAGTAATGGGCCGTGGTCCCGTGCTGGTTCTTGGTCCCTCCGCCGCATACGGGAGGTGCGAGCCGAGACGCTGTCGCATCCGCGATCGACCCTCTACTTTTATTTTAAAATGACTGACCGACCGGCTGACTCTCGCTCTTTCGTATAAGTACCTTTCCCGTCGCGTTTCCGTTTCCTGCTCCTGGCCTGCCTCGCCTACTTTGCACGTTTGTCTCCTTGTCTCCTTGCACTACAATGCCATCATCGCCTGAGTAGCAGTAATTGATCTTATGATTGAAAAATGAAAAAAAAAATCTTAATGTTCTCGCCTCACGCGTGGCACTGGTTATCGCTTCCGTAGCCACGCCCTTTCCCCTTCCTCTCTCTCACTACCCACCTTGCGGCAACTCCCCTCGTGCCCTACTTAGGGGTTAGGGGCTCAGGTTGTGTGTGGGGGGTTGGGTTGAGCGGGGTGCACCTGCACCTGCCCCCAGTGGTATGTTCTCACCTTCCTCTTCCTCCTGTGCCGCTGAGTGACCTTTTTATTCCAAGTTTGTCGCGAGTTCCTTATCGCTGATTTGTTGCTCTTAGTGTCGTGACAGTTGCTACACTACCAACACATCGCACACCGCCGTATAGCGACTCACAACCGTTTCCCGGGACGCGACCCTACCTGCCGCTTCTGCAACCTGTACGATGAATCCTCCACCCACCTCGGGACTTGTCACTTGTCGGGCTTGTCCGGCTCTAGACGATATTTTCGACACCATCCACCATCCACGAGCTCACAGACTACCGCCCTACAAACAAGACCCGTCACAACCCTCATAGATCAGACCGTAGATAGACTATTCATACTACCCAGCTCCCCAGGAACCCACTCCAGAGAAATCTTATACCTATTAGCATGGAGATATATATTAACCGATAGGGCCAGGTCAATACTTCTAGCAAAACTCGCCCAAACTTCTCGGCCAAACTTGCAAGAATCTTGTAGCGGACTACCCAAACTTCTCGTGACACTTCTCACAATTTTTCATCCCGAAAGTAGCCGCAAGTATACATCCGCAACGCGTTTCCCTTAGGAAACCCCCCTAAAACAAAGAGAGCACATTACGGGAACTCCACCGACGCCTCCAGAAGAGCCCAAGCAGACATGGGCCGTCAACCCAAGAAAAGAATAGATGCAAACCACTTCCAACCTCTCTTCGATGCAATGGACGACGACACCCTCGAACCGAGCCCCTCACTCAGAACACTGACACAATGAATGAGAATCGAACACGTACTGGCAAGTGAAAAACAGGACAGCGAGAGCGACCAAGGCTAGCGCCCGGGGACCAGGGAGATAAATATCCCGCACGACACACCCATGGGGAAAGCCTCGCGGCTGGGCCCCCACAAGCCACAAGGAAAGGCAACACAATACGTCAAACCATACATAACCAAAAGGCCTGCCTCCCCCCTCCCCCGAAGCCAGACCCAAGGTAGTGCACATGGGTCGACCCCCCGAAACCGAAAAAAAGGAAAAGGAACGAGGGGGGGAGCGGAAAGGAGCTAGAGTGAGGGTGGGGCAAGGGCGCTGTCTGAGAGAACCCGCGCGGTAAGGGCAGTAGGGGGCAATAGGAATAGGAGTAGGCATTTTCAAGAATTTTTTTTTAGTCTCGTGACAGTTGCGCGTCCAGAGGGTCGTTTAGGGCGGGATATCTTTTTGCCTCTACCTTTCATAATCATAATCATAACCAATTTTGTTCTCTTTGGTACCCCAGTGCCAGTGCGTTGACTTTGGGGGGGGGGGACGCCCGGAGGGAGCGACCCTACTATGGGTGCGATGCGTGTACCCCTCCCAAGCCGAATGGACAGGGGGGAGGGAGGTGGTGCCAAATAAATGGAAGCAAACGACCTAACTCTTGACTCTTGACCCCGAGGTGACGAGTGAACGCTTTTCCACGTGTTGGGTGGTAACGATAAAAACGCATTTCCCAGGTGTTGGGTGGTGATGATTGAACGTTTTCCCACGTGTTGGGTGGTGATGATTGAACGCTTCACGCCTTAGTTGAATATGAGCGCACGAGGAGAGTGGCCGCAAGGTAGGATGAGGATGAGGGAGGAAGCAGAGGGGACGGGCGTGGCTACATAGTGACGGATCCAGGGCCACGCGCGAGGCGATAATAATAAGAAGTCTTTTTGTTTCTACAGAGCTGCAACAACAACAACAACGACTACGCCCCTCTCCTAAAAACAACAAATGGTACCGTTGCACTTGCTGCTTGCAATGGGAACTCACTCACTCACATGCAGTCACCAATCACGCTCGGCCAAATAGCTGCTATGGCTGCTGTAGGCCATTCAGAAACATGACTACCAGAGCTGCGCTGCATCGAAGTCGTTGTGAGTAGCACGCAGGAGGTCCTCTTCCTCACGTTGCAACTTCTCTGCTGCCAGATCGTCAACGCTTTCACTGACGGTACTAACACCTTTTCTATGCCTACGTTGCTGCTCGTGCAGCCAAGTCGCAGCGGACTCGGTATCATCAAAGTCAGGCACCATCAAGTCTGCGTCCAGTCCTGTCGGCCCATCAAGCACGCCCTCAACAGATCCGTCGGCACGCATCTCATATCGACGCATGGCTCTTTCTAAAACGCGGTGGTCGTGTGCCTGCTGGCGTATCCATGCTTCCGCGCTCTCGGCGTCGGGCGCAGCTATGATTGCCAGCATGAAGGCAACGGCTAAGGCGGCGAACGCCATCCTCGATGGAAGGAAGGAAGGCTCACACTCGCTAGCTCGCTCTATCGCTCTCGCGCCTTCATGGGGCCCCAATTCCGAGTGGCAGAGACCTACCATCTACTTTAAAAGAACTTTGGAGGCATCTGCTTACATGGATGTGCCCCTAGGCCCCTATCCCCTCTTTCTATGAGTAGACCCGGGTTGGGGGTTATAACGCCGTAGAAGTGTCACAGCCCCCTCTGTTTTCGTTGTCCGGCAAGCTCCACTCTCTAGGGGCGGAAGAAGCCCCGAGAGACGAGAGGAGATTTCTAGAGCGGGAGAGCACCTGAGGCATTTTCAAGAAGTATTCCACCGGAAGAAGGAAGAAAGAGGATAAAAAATTTGAAGGGGGGAATGTGAGCGAGGGCGAGGGCACACAGGACCCCCAAAGTGAAGAAGAAAAGTGCTTCATAAACACGAAAAAAAATCCCATCGATTTTCTCTTTTCGAAGAATGTTGCATCTTCTTCTTCTTCCCCTGGTCCTGCGTTTATCCCTCCGCATATGGCGCAGGACGCAGGAGGCAGGAGGAGAGGAGGAGGGGCGGGGCGAGGGAGGAGCTCAGGCGGGGCCGCCAGCGCCAACGCTTGCCACGCGCGTGGAGGCGGCAAATGAGAGGAGGCAGTACTACGAGGAGCGGTAAGCAAAGTGCAAAGTTGTGCCTCGCTTACGATCCTTACCCCAACAGGCTGAATCATGCCGGGGGCCGTGCGGCGAGCGATTGCTGCCTCAAACGGCTTAGCTTGGCCCCTTCGTGAATGCTTCAACTTCAGAAACCTTTTGTTGAAGAATATTTTGAGCTGCCTGACAGACGCAGGCTCTTCCCTTCCTTGTTTGGTTTCAACCGTTGGTGCGATGCGGCTTACTTCTATAAGTGCGTGCGCGATTGGTCTCTACCCGTCGATGCATTAGCCGCAATCAAAAGCCTGGGGGGCAACCACTATTT
Organism: Isochrysis galbana; assembly: GCA_018136815.1. NCBI lineage: Eukaryota > Haptophyta > Isochrysidales > Isochrysidaceae > Isochrysis > Isochrysis galbana. The sequence goes on along the minus strand of CM030944.1, from coordinate 2,972,830 downwards.
GAAGGCCGCTACACGTTTTTCATAATCAAAACGAAAAACAAAACCCCAACCCGAGTCTACTCATTGGGAGGAAAACAATCTAACCCTCAGACATCCAAATCTTGCTCCAAGGGGCAACAGCTCTACTTTACTCGAGAGTAGATAAAAGTCCCATCCTTGTGATTCCCATGCATGGCCGACCTGTGCTAGTTCTTGAAATGGTTGAAAAAAGTTCAAAGATTCAAGCTACTACTAGCAAAAAAAATTCTTATGAATCTCGCCGCGCGCGCGACCCAGTTTTATTTCAAACGCGCGCATTAATACCTGAGAAGTTCAGAAAAGCGCACACAATCCCGTATATATATACTCTGGGGTTTTCTCTTCTTTCTTTCTTTCACTCTTCCTCTTCTCTCTACCTCCGTTCTTTTTCTTTTTACTTTTTACTGTATTTTCTTTACTGTTATTTCTTCTAGCTTTTGAGACATCGCGAATGCGACACAGGGAAGAGAGGAGGAAGAGGGCGGAGAGGGAGGGTGGGGGGGAGCGGCAGCTCTCCCCTCCGGCGCGAACGTGTCTTCTTGCCCTGTTTAGGTAAAAGAAGACGGGGGGCGCTAGTGCCAGAAAGGAAGGGCCGCGGCTCGCCGCGGCCACTCGCTCCGGCGAGTGAGATTAGCGCCTTGGGCCCCTAGTTTCACGAGTGCCCCCCACCCCCTGCGTTGTTTTACCCGAAAGGGTTTTCCCCCCAGCGTGGCCTCGAGGGAGAGGGCGCGCTGGGGTGCGCAGGGTCGCGTGCGTGCATTGTGCATTGGAGGGGTGACAAATATCGAGGGGAGGGGGCAAGGCGCAGTGGTCCCTCCCCCCGGTATCACTCGGACACCTGGCTCGTCAGGCATGGCGGGATTCCGGGACTGAAAAGTTGTGTCCAATTAGCTAGTGGGGGTGGCTAGGATATAACATTAATTAATTTAGAATTTAGTAGTATGTCATTATCATAACACTACTATTCTATTAGCTATTAGTTCAGTTTCGAACTAAGTTTACACTTAGTTCATCCATGGGGGGGGGGGGACGAGCCGCCCACCCCCTCATCCAATCCTTCCCTGCCGGACGGAACTGCCCGCCCTCTTGCCATGCCTCATGGCATGGAGGTGCCTCACTCACCACAGACCCGAAGTATACCACTAGGCCGGCGGCAGCGTGGGCCTGGTTGCAAATTGCACATCACACACATGATCGCCTTTCACAGCCACTACACATACCACGCGGGCAATACGCGCAGCGGATTTAGCACATCGACAAAGGCGCACTAACCTGCGAAAGCGTGGGGCAAGCGCCTCCGAAGGCAAAAGTTGAGCAGGAAAGAAGAACCGAGCCCAAGCACGATGAGGGGTGCAAGAGAGTGGATGGGCAAACTATAATCAACAAGCGGTTGGTCTCCTAGAGCCCGGCACAACGCGACGTGTAGCCCAAGCCTCTACCACAACATCTTTGCGCCGCTACCAACAGCACCATCATTCATGCTTGAGTGCCAACCCGGTGAATGAAGCTAGAGCGGCTCGTCGGTCACGTAGTATTCTGTGGCGTTCCTCGTGTTCTTGCCTCGATTGGAGGTGAAAGCTTTCTGCGTATGACTACGGGCGCCTGCGCCTGCGCCCACTCCACCCTCAACGTCGTACACGGACCCTCCTGACGTACAAGATATCTGGATGTCTCCACCTATCCTGTCTGTAACGTCGCGCGGAAGCCCTCTGTTCGATGGTTGGATCTCGCTTTGGGAAACGGAACGGCTAGAGAAGAAGTTCCACGGGCCTGTAGTACACGCACGTGCCAAGGCAGCGGTCGGACGCCTGCCGAAGACCTGGCGATAGTGATCACGCACGCTTGGCGTCCATCCGTAAATGAACGCGTTCCCTGCCGTAGCGCATGTGGGCATACACTTGGTGAGTCTCGAAGGCGAGGCGCGCCAGGAGAGCAAGCCGGGCGGGAACATGCACGACATGGTTGGGCACAAGCCTTCCAGCCGTACCATTGCGCAAGCAAGCATTGAGCGTGGTTTCCCTCGGGCCTTGGGATGGGGGTGACACCGCTGGGCAGTGCGTCCTAGGCGAGCTGTTCGGGATTGGTGGCCGTAAAGAAAAGCGCTTAACTTACCCAAACCTTGCATCGGCGTAAAAAGCGCAGCGCCGATGAAGAGAACCAAGGAGGGGTGCTCAGGATCCAACAGGTTGCGAATACGGTTCAATATCGGGAATGTCCAAACGATCACGAAAACGATAATATAGGCACCGAAGCGGCGCGTGAGCGCGGATAGCACATCGCTCGAGCTGCCGCCCGTCGTCGAATCCCTCCTTTCAGCGCCGGAGCCTATATTGGTGTGGCCGGCAGCGGCTTCACCTCGAGCAGTCTCATCGATGCTCCCCTCGACGGTTGGTGGCGCAGCGCGTGGCGGCACCCTTGGCGGCGCCCCATGAGCCATGAACATGGCAAGGGTTGAGCGCAGTTTGCCGTAAGTGTACGCAGTGAAGATAAGCACGGCGATGAGAGGAAAGTAGAAGAGAATGAGTCTCGCCCACGCGGCCTTGTCAGTGATCCAACAGACGCTGCCGGCGGAGCCTGAGGGTATCAAACAAAAGGTCCCCGGTAACGGCCATGAAAGCATGCCAAAAGGAGGTCTTTGCGAGCAAGAGCGATGAAAGGGGGCAGTCTTTGCGAGCAAGAGCGATGAAAGGGGGCAGCGGACGCATGATTTGGGCAAACGAGCATAGGAGAGCGGGAGAAGAACATTCTTCATCCGTTGGCGGGACGGTTGTATGATGGAGGGAGTCCGCACCTAATCCATTGTTGGCAATCACCGTCAAGACTGAAGCCCCGGCACATCCCCATATAAACCAGTGACAGCTTCGCATGAGGTTGATTTGCGCTGTTGGACCGGCAGTCGTTGTCGAGGCAAAGGTGGTGCGCCGCTTCATCGCAGCTTGTCTGCGGCGCATGATAGGTGCTGGCTGATCAGACATGAGATGGAGCAGGCGCTTTTTCTGCGCTCGCTGCGACACGTCGACAATTAGGATAAAGAGGACAGCCACTTAGGCCATGCAGAATTTTGTGGTATTGTGGAGCGATGGGTAGACATTTTGGATGAGGGAAAACATGTGTGCCAACAGCACGCAGTGGTTGGGAGCGCCCTATGCTTTCCAAAATCAGTCGGGCGTTGCGCAAACTAAGAGGGTGCGCAGGCGTCGTGCACAGCGCAAGCATTACGCACATGCCGACGGCGAGGGCTCCTGTCCACAGAATAACGCCCAGACCGAAAAATTGCCCTATTCCTCCTAGCAACGGACAAAGGACACCTACAACAATGGCCACGGCGGGGAGGGGAGGGGTTATGAGGTGCTAAATATGATTGTGGAAGGCGCTCGCTCATAATCTTCCCGTAGGCATCGCGCTATTCAGATTGACGATGAGTTGTGGCAGGTAGGTCTCTAGTACAAGGAAGAGGATGCAACGTGAACCTCCCACTCGAGAGGATGGCCGCCTCGTTTGGATACGGAAGGTAAGTGCACGGAAAGGTTTTGCCTGCCCCACAGCGCGGACACTTCAAAATGTACCGTCTCTTGAAGTGGCCCCGAGCTTTCCTCGCGGACACCGCTCGTGCTGTTCCGGGGTCCTATGGTCTACGGCAGCTGCATCGATGATATAGCAGAGATCGACAACAATGTCACAAACGGCGATGTAGTACAGGATGGATGTCGAGTTGGGCGGGAGCACTGCGGCGCCATCGGCGCGATGGCAATGCAAACATGAGAGCCATGGCACGCACGACCTACAGACCGGGGTTCGCAGAGCGGATCGGTGCGAGCTGGAAGAGCCGCTGATGTACATGCACCGGAGGGGTGTAGGGGCACGGCCAATGGCTCAGTGAGACGTACAGCCATGTAGAGAGCCTAGAGCCGTAAATCGAATGGTAGGTGATTAGGATGAAGAGCGAGCCAAGCAGCGAGAGGATAGCAGATGCGATGGTGAGGCCGTAGATGATCTCGAGCGCATTGTCTATGAATTGAGATGTAGAGCCTTGTTAGCTGTCGCAGCGTGTAGCGGCTGGAGCCCGATCCAGAGGGCAAACACAGTGCGGGATAGAAGGGCAAACGAGGGGAAGGAAGGACTGAGCAAGTGAGGTGGAGAATGCTCAGGAGCATTGAGGGCTAGAGCGGGGAGGGGGCGTTCAGAGCGAGCGAGGGGAAGGGGGGGGAGGGGAGGGCTAAGGAAGGGAGAGCGAGAGCGGGCTGCAGCTAACACCCGCCAGCGCTGCACAGAAAATAGAAACATGGAGAGAAGGCGGCATGCACGGAGGCTGTATGCACCAGAGAGAGAGGGGGTGTGGGGAGGGATGGAGGGAGGGAGGGGGAGGGAGAGATTGGCGCACGCGCGGTGGGCCGCTTCCCCTGCGCGCCTGGCCAGTTCGCCTCGCCGTCGATCTCATCCACCAGGTTGCAGTTGGACCCATTGAGCGGAGTGAGTGGCGCCAACGCAGCCATCTCCCTCTCGTCCACCTAGGAGGTTATTTTAAGTTGGTTAGGTCGTGTAGGCGAGATGTTTATGTTTGAGTGAGGTATGACTTGAAGGAGGGTTGAGATCTCATGACAAATCCTAGATGGGAAATACGTATTTACCGTATTTGGCCAGAGGCCAAATACATATGTATTTGGCTGTATTTGAAGCGTGTCCTGGGTTGTAGGCCTCGAATGTATTTGAAATGTATTTGTATTTGGCCGGAGGCCAAGTACATATGTATTTGGCTGTATTTGCAGGCCCTGCACCGTATTTCCCATCTAGGCTCTAGGCTCTAGGCTACCACTATTAGTGACGAATAAAGGTACCTGCTTTCTAAGACCCTGCGCATATGACCCCCGAGAGAAAATTGGCGTCCAAAAAAACGAGAGAAAATGCTACCGAGAATCTCAGGTCGTATGCGAGACCGCTTCCCCCAAGTGAGCCTGAAATTTGACACCCTCCCCTTCTTCCCCCCAGGCCCCAGGACTCTCCGCGATCGCTAGATGCGCCAGCTGCTTGCCAGCTGCTGCCTGCTTCCCCTTCCGCTTCCCCGACGTCTTCCCCCTCATCGTGTGCCCGGTGACGCCCAACGCGAGGGCGGGGGCCAAGGGGTTTCTCTACCATCCCTGCTTCGCGAGTGCGCGCTCCGTGGGCAACAAGCGCCCCGGTTAGTTCGTGCCCGGCCTTGGTGGCTGGCGCCTCGAGGACCACTTCCAATGGGTGAGCCGGGGGCTGATACCGCAGGGGGAGGAGGAATGCCGGGGACCGCTCGGTGGTCCGTCGGCCATCTCAGCCCCGCTCTCTTCACTCTCCGTCTCGGTTTCTTCAGTACTCGAAGGGTGGATCGCGTCCCGACCAAGGCAACAGAAGACCCGACTTTGGGTCCGAGAGGAAGACTTTCGTGGCACGACCACTGGAATAGAAAAGATTTTAGACTGAAGAGAGGAGTGGAGGGAGTGAGACGGGTGGGGGGGGGGAGAGGAAAGAGAGAGAGGGAGAGGGAGAGAGAGGGAGGGAGAGAGAGGGAGAGGGAGGGAGGGAGAAGGAGGGAGAGAGAGGGAGAGAGAGAGGGGGGAGGTAGGGAGACAGGGAGACAGAGAGAGACCCACAGAGAACGAGAGAAAGAGAGACAGTGAGACGAGACAGAAAGAGATAGACAGGGAGAGATAGGATGAGACGGAGAGAGAGAGAGACAGATACTCCTCCCGCAGAGAGGCCCTCTCTGAGAAGAGAGAGAGGAGGGAGAGAAAGAGAGAGAGAGAGACAAGGAGACCTAGGATGAGACGGAGAGAGAGAGAGAGAGACAGATATTACTCCTCCCGCAGACTAGGCCCTCTGAGAAGAGAGCGGAGGGAGGGGAGAGGGGAGAGGGGGGGGGGGGGGGGGGCTCTCTCTTCTCAGGACACACAGGGGAGGAGGAGAGAGGGGAAGCACAGGCAGGGGGGGGGGGGGGGGCGTGCACTTGTGGAGAAGGGGGGGGGAAGGGGGACACGCGCCCAGTCACGGGGAACCCCTCAGAATCTCTTGAAAACGGCCGGAAATACTAAAGGAACGACCCTCGGCTCCCCCGCGGTGCGTGGCGCGGCTGTTTCTCTCCCTCCTCCCCCCCCCCCTTCTCGATGACGCGGCGGTGGGGGCGGCCCCCTCCTCCTCTGGCTCTCCTGGGCGTGCTCTGGCTAGCGGCGACGCAGGCGGTGATGGTCGGTGCTGGGAGATTGGGGATGCACCTCCGTGCGCCTCCGCCGCTCGCTACAGCCACCATCGGCCCGCCACGCCGATCCCCAGGGCTGCCAGACCTGCCGCCTCCCGCAGGGGGCGGCCAACCTGGCTTTATCTTTGGAGAGAGAGCTTTGCGCGACGTGATCGAGGCGTTCGCTCATGGACGCTTTGTGCTGATGGCTGAGGATGACGATTCCGACGCCGAGGTCAGCCTCATGCTTGCCCTGCACTCAGTGAAGCCGGAGCATGTCGAGTTCATGATGCGGCACGCGAGGAGCCTGCAGGTTGCGATGGCGCCCGCGCTGTACGACGCAGTGGCGGCGTCGCTCGACCAGATTGTTCTAGATAATTTCAATCTTTCACGTCCTGTCCTATCGGTCTCCGCGCGCGGCGCTGGCACCGATCGCAAGAGCGCCGCCGATGTTGCCGACGCGCTTGCAGCCATTGCTGCCGCTGCGAGCGACCCTGATGCGCACACACTCTCGTGCCCAGGCGCGATTCCGATCACGCGCTGCCGTGAGGGTGGCGTGCTGCGGCGTGCGGGAGGGAGCGAGGCCGTCGTTGAACTCGCCAGATTCGCCGGCCTCCCACCAATGGGCCTTTACGCCACCATGAGCGCATCGGGCCTTGGTGCGCTGCACGATGCAGCTGCTGAGTGGGACCTGCCTTATGCGTCGACCGCTGACCTGGTGGCATACAAGCGTCAGGGTGAGATTATTGCGGAGCGGAGCAGCCCGCCCGCCCGCATGCCGACCAGACACGGCAATTTCGTTGCCCACTGCTATCGCTCGCGCATCGACGGCACGGAGCACATCGCTCTCGTCAAGTGCAGCGGCGCTGAGCCACGTAGCTTGAAGCCCTTCCTCGCCACGGACAAGCCGCCGCTGGTGCGCGTGCACTCGGAATGCTGCACTGGAGACGTGTTCGGATCGCTGCGCTGTGACTGCGGACCGCAGCTCGAGAAGGCTCTCGAGGCGATCGAGGCGGACGGCTGCGGCGTGCTCCTGTACCTACGGGGGCAAGAGGGGAGGGGAATCGGGCTGGGCGCCAAGATCCATGCTTATTCATTGCAGGAGCAGGGTATCGACACGATGGACGCCAACACGGAGCTTGGCCTACCCGTCGACTCACGCGAGTATGGCACTGGCGCGCAGATCCTTGCCGACCTTGGTATTCGGGACATGCGCCTCATGTCCAACAATCCCAAGAAGTTTTCGGGGCTTGCAGGGTATGGGTTGCGCATTGTCGAGCGTGTGCCGTCGCACATCGAACCCAATCCCGAGAACATCGCCTACCTCCGATGCAAGGAGGAGCGCATGGGGCATATGCTCGGCCTGAGTGACAAGCTCGGCGAAAGTGATGTCAACTGAACTCTCCCTTCCGACTGGCCCACCGCCTGAGAGGGCCGCAGCTATCCCACTACTGCGTCTCAAGCAGCCGAGTTGTTAAGTGACTCGGGGGTTTGCGCCGTCAATGCTGCGTGCATGTCAGATTGGACGCAACGGCGCGCATACCACAGCGCCGTTTGTGCGCGGGTAGCGGCGCGCCAATGATCGCGCACGCGTATGATGGGGCTTGGGGCGCCTTCAAACATGTGGCCCTCGAGGCTTACTGCCTCGCTCTCGCCTACGATGGGCTCTCGTCGCAACTTGGTGCCTGATTTTTTTTTAATATTCACACCTCGCACGTGGCTTTGGGACTCTATCGTGTAGCCACGCCCTAGCCCCCAAATTTCCCCCCCTTGATCTGCCTTGCGGCTCCTCCCCTTGTGCGCTACGTTATAAATGGCCCAGGATGTCGGGGTGCTCTAGCCCCTAGCGGTTCAGGTCCCTCTTTCTCTTGTGCGCCACTCGGTGACCGGACTATCTCGTGGCGGTTTCTTCCCGGTCAGGGGATCGTGGATGTCCTGGTGAGGGTTATTGTGATGGGCTATGTAGAGCTGTGGTGCGGCTGGGTGTGAGTGGGAGGTGAGAAGTAACATGGGATGTATGGCTCACCTGGAGCGTGGGAGGGGAGACAACAAGGAGCGAAGGAGCACACGGGGACGGGGCCGGGATCGTGGGCACACTCTCGGTCGACATGGGGCGTCGCAGCACAAGGACGGGGACGAGGAGCAGACGGGAGAGGCACGAGGGGGCGCTCGAGCGGCGACGCTGAGCGTTCTTGGGACAGACTAGCTTTTTCTCTCTGCTTCCCCCCGCGGTGCGTGTTCCCCCTCGGGGGGACGCCGCGTTAGCGCTATTCCCCTGCGTCTCCTCTACGATCGACAATTACATAAACACTCGTTTTGAGAGATATTTCGCACGGATGACAATCACATCGGTGCACGCTGTGCATGGGCACGGCGCGATGTGCATCGGTCCCCCCGCGGAGACGCCGTGCGTGCGCATGTCAACTTTTTCCCTCTGCGTGAGGAAGCCAAAGTTCGGCGATGGAAGGCGTGACATCCTGCGGTGACTACGGGCATGGTGATCGACGCACGACGCACGGAGGGCGCGGAAGTGCGGAAGGAGGAATACAACAAGTGTACGGGGGAGTCATCTTATGGCAGGGGGAAAGGGCCGCGGTCATGGGGGAGTGGAACACGTGCGTGAGAGTAGTGAAAGGCTGCGCGCGCGGCAAGAACATTCAGAAAAAATTATTTCCGGAAATGCGTGTGTGCCGTGTGCAGCGCACTCAGGACAGTAGAACACACTGCATGTGCGTGAGGACAAAAAGCCGACACAGACGAAGCCGGCACTCTCGGAGTGCTCTTGGAGCCTGCCGGTGCTCCCCAAAACGAGGAGTAGCCGGCATGGGCCGGCCCCTCTCGCCAGCCGCTCCGGCTGGCCACTCGTTCACCTCGGCTCGTGCGTCATAGCTCTGTGAAGATGGGCGAACGTGCGATCAGTTGGTGTAGCTCGTCGTGTAGCTTGCCGCGTGGGTAATGCTTCCCGTGCGCGTGCCACCACTCCCAGTCATCCTTCAGGTCGGCACCCTCAGCGCTGCTCTGCGTCCTCCCAATGAGCACGCGCCAGGCCCGCTCTAGCCGGGCTCGCAGCGTGGGCGCTGGCAGTTGCTCAATGGCGACGTTGCGAAGTCGGAGCCCGAGCTCCATTTCCTCGGTGAGCGCCTCGTGGACGCCGAACCGGGTGGAGGGACAGAGGCCGCAGCCACGTAAGCAGAGCGTCTGCACGGCAAGGCTCGTCTTGCAGTGCCCTTGCCGCCGAAAGCGCTGGCGCCAGCACCAGCTACGCCCGTCGGCGGCAGGTAGGCCAAGGGCATACGCAATCCTAGGATGCTCCACTAGGTCGTCGCAAAGATCCACGCGTGAGAGATAGTTGATGAGCTCGCTGAGGTTGCCGGAGATGGGGGAATCTGCCGAGAGTAGATTACTCCTCCCCCCGGCCTCCGGCCCGCCCCGCTCGGGCAGGATGACGCCCTCCGGACTCAGCTGGAACTCTGGTGAGTGCTCAATGGCACGCAGCTGTGAGTACGACAGCTTGAGCTTGGCGATGTTGCGCTGCTTTTTGAGCCGGCCTATGTGGAAGATACTCCACTCACTCGAGCCAAGCTGGCGGTCTCCACCGCCGCACGGGTAGCCGCGCGACGTGCCGAAGCGTAGGCTCGTGAAGACGCGCCCCTTCCACCAGCACGTCATCATGTTGGCAGGGTTATTGTAGTCCTGGCCAAACCAGCCAACGCCGCCCTGCCTCAGGCGGATGCGGCCGGCGGCCGCCTCACGCGCGAGGACAACAGCCATGCTGTCCTTCGACGATCCCCACCACTCGTCGAACACTAAGTATCGCGGCTCAGTGAGCGCGAGTTGCGCATCCGCGCTCCGGCGCCACAGCCGGTTGACGGCCGGCGCGTTACGAAAGAGCATCAGCACGCCAGAGCTGTTGTATGGTGCGGGATAGGGTGCGACCACGTCTGAGTCGGCGAGGACGGGTGCGGACGCCATCGCCCACTCGGCCGTTAGGTCACCCAGAAGCACGTCGTCCTGCAAGTAACCCCACCAGTCGTAGCCAGCCAGCAGGTCGGCGCCAAATGCCTCGCCCCACATCGGCTTCAGGTCATTGACCTTGGCGCCCGAGACGTCCCGGCCGGCGAGAAAGCCGGAGCTTGGTGTGTTGCGCAAATCAGAACGCAGCGCGCCGCTGCCGCCCGGTAGCCGCAGCCCGACGGCCGCGCTGAGCCGCTCATAGAGCTGCTCGAGTGTCTCGTTACGATAAAACACATTTCGCGGCAGCCGGAGTGGCGGCGGGCTCTCTGAGAGGAGGTAGAAGTGGAGGCGCTCGTTGGCGGCCATCGTGCGCACAAGAAGCGCAATCGTCGCCGGCCATCCTGCCGCCGCCGTCCCCCACCGCCCGACGAGCAGCGCGACGCACGGCGCCACCGAGCCGCACGCCATCGCCTGACGACCGACCGACGGCGGACCTCACTCACCGCAGTACATTTTATTGTACTACTAGTTCCTCTCCCTCCTTTTGTACCGCGGCGCTCCATTCGCCCTCGTGCGCGCTCTCTAAGTCTCTAAGTCTCTATTTGCCCTATAAGTCTGCCCTCGTGCACAGGTGCAGCGCCCAGATTGGAAAAACAGCGGAGGAGGCTCCAAGAACCACAAAAATAGTCTGTTTTTGGCCTTCGTTTACAAGAACAATAAAAATAGTCTAACAGTAACTGTCTATGTCTATGTTTTCTGTTTTCCTTTTCAAAAGCCTTTTCCTTTGTCCTTTTCCTTTGTAGGGGTAGGGCGGTCAAACAGGGCTTTTAACTTCTAAGGGTGAAAATTCACCAAGCCAAGATTGAGGTCTTTAGGCTATGCTACTGGTAATGGGTATATTCGCAGGAAGAATCTCATAAGAAATATGCACATTTTCAACGCTCAACGCCATTTCCATTTCAACTTTCAACATACAGCAGACCCAAATAACAAATAACGTTTTCGCGATCGTGCGAAATCGACGTCGACCACGAAAAAGACAAAAGAGCACCAGAGGTCGCGCTGTGCGATGCGCGCCTGCGTTCCCCGGGCACGGTTACCCCCGGGCAGGCAGGACTGGTACTGAGCCATGCGCAGGTGCGCAGGCGCAACGCATCGCCTGCGCCCTCCACCGCGCCCCTGCTGGCATCTGCTGCCAGCCTCTCGCACGCATGCAGTGCGCGGCTGGCCGCGAGCCATCAAAATGACGGTGCTGCGCATGATGGGCTGGCCCATCACGCGCGGCACCGCCTTAGCATGGCGAGAGGGGGTGCCTGCTGGCCTCCTGGCTGCGCAGACCCTCGCCAGAGTCCAGCAGAGTGTTGTATTCAGGCCTTTTGGCATGAAGCATGAATATTTCGGCATGAGTACGAGCCTTCCTTGTTGTATACCGTCTTCTATGTTCGTCGTGGTCACGCAAGGCGTGCAGATTCGGATTCTCCCATTCTCCCTGGGCTCAAGTCCTGGTTCGCCGATTTTCGTCTCGAAATTCGAGCCCCCGTCCGCAGATTCCCCCCCCCCCCCCGCAGATTTCCTTCCCCCGCCGAAGCGAAATTTGGGCCCCGAACGAAGCGCCCTCCCCCCCGTCGCCTCCCTCTCCCCCGCATGCATGCGCATGACGCCCTCTAAATAATAATAGTTACAACTAGGAATATCAACTAAGTTTATACTTGGTTGACCCATGGGGCGGCACGAGCCCCCCCCTCTCTCCACTCCTCCCCTGCCATGGGGGAGGAACCACCCATCCTCCTGGCATGCCTGATGGCTTGCCAGGAGGCCACTGCCCTACTGACCCACTCCCTTCCCCACAGGCTCGCCCCATTCGCCCATCTTGGCCCCTCGTGGCCAGCCCATTGCTCCAACCCCCCCTCCCCCCCTGGTCGACAGGCAGACAGGTGCAGATTGGGGCCCCCAGAGGCTCGGGAGCGCCAGCGAGGGAGAGGCAGGGGAGGCCAGGACCCAGCCCCAGCCTCTTCTGCCCCCTGAGCTGGCCTCCAGGAGCCTCCAGGGGCCGCCAGAGGGCAGCTGGAGGCCTGCCGCAGGTGCGCCATTAGGGCCCGGCCAAAATATGTAATTATTTAGGAACATATTTGGGCCAGTTTTTGTGAGCGAGCTATTTTTACATATTTCTGCATATTTGGGCGAGCCAGAGCCCCCCCCCCCCCCGCGCTCCTCCCCCTTACTCGAGGACACCAGGCCCCCGCGCGGCAGCGACCAACACAAGCACAACATGCCAAGAGGTGAGTCAGAGCGTGCGTGCCTCAGCCGCTCTCCTTGCGCGCGCGCGTGAGTGACCGTGGTGGGCATCAAATCAAACCGCCAAGTTCCCTACGTGGGCCCTTGCTGCAAGGATTGCCTTGAGCCTTTCTCCCAATTCTGCTTCACATGAGCGTGTGTTTTCCTTGCTTGGCTTGCATGCATGTTCCCCTCTGTTCGGGCCACTTCCCTTGCAAACCAAATGCGGCGTCTGTCAGCATGCTGCGATACAACAATCGCAACATCGCAACAAGCGTAAGGGGCAGGAAGCCTGCGCCTGAGTAACTTGATTGAAGTGAGTGTGAGTGTGTGTGTGTGTGTGTGTGTGTGTGTGTGTGTGTGTGTGTGTGTGTGTGTGTGTGTGTGTGTGTGTGTGTGTGTGTGTGTGTGTGTGTGTGTGTGTGTGTGTGTGTGTGTGTGTGTGTGTGTGTGTGTGTGTGTGTGTGTGTGTGTGTGTGTGTGTGTGTGTGTGTGTGTGTGTGTGTGTGTGTGTGTGTGTGTGTCCGTGTATAGCTCCGTGTTGCGTGTAGCATAGCGTTATTTTTAGAACGTGATACGTGGCATAGCGTCGTATAACGTGAGATATTTACAACATATTTGGGTGGCTTTTTTGATATTTTTGACATATTTTTGCAACATATTTGGGCTCATTTTCCTACATATTTTGGCCAACCCCTATGCGCCATCGCGCGTGCCGCAGGAGAGGGGAGAGAGAGCGCGGAAAAGGGGGTGGGCGCGAGCGAGAGCTCCGCCCACCGGAAAATCGGTAAGTCTCGCGCCTGTTTACTGTTTACAGGATAAGACGAGTGGCATACTCAGAAGAATCGATACTGATAAGAACAATAGAACGATACACCACGCTAAGTAAAGCTCTACTCTTCGCAAACGAGACCGACGCGGCAAGAACCGCCCAAGCGGGCATGGGTAGACAACCCAAAAAACGGATAGACATAAGCGACTTGAGGCCCGTTTTCAGTATAAACGACAACGGCGGGCTCAAACCCAGCAAGGAACTCGTAAATCTAGCCACAAAGCTGAGGATAGCACACGCTGTCGAGGAACCCAAGGAGCAACAAAACAAAGACGAATAAGCCAACAAAACGTAGAACAAGGTCAACATCAGAGACGCAACCGACCCGGCGCCACTGTCACAATAGGCGCGAGCGAAGGCAGACGCGAACGCCAAAAGAGAAGACACAACAGGCCTGCTCGGCCCCCGCACTCTGAACCAGGCCTTAGGTAGCGCACCAAGGCCGGACCCCGGAAACCGAAGAAAAAGGAAAGAAGGGGGGCAGGGGAAGAGGTGGAGGGAGGGAAGTAAGGGCGATGCAAGTAGAGAAGGGAGACCAGTCCCAGTCAGTAGTAGGTGTGTAGCCCAGAATCTTCAGATGTTTTTTTTTTGGGTGGAGCGGGCCCGAAACTTAGTGAAATGCGTGCGAAATTTCGAAACGAAATTTGGGCGGGTCCGAAACGAAACTCTGGCCTGGGCCAAATGAGAGCACAATACATGACCATCGGCATGCCCAAATGCCAATGTTTCGGTAGCCAACCAGTGTCACCATATGGGCACACGGGACTGTCGAACCATCGAGAGAAAAGGAGGGGTTGACTCTCGAAATCGAACGTGAAACGTTCGAAAACACGAGGCTATCTGTGTCTATCACTTCTGCACGTCAACGCGAAAACAAAACTACTTTTTGTGCTCCATGTTGAGATGTTGTGCTATAAACGGTAAACGGGCGAACTAAAGTACTGACTACTGGCCGGGGGCTCACTGGGGGAGGCGGAGGGACGAAGTTGCCACACAAACCCTCACGCGACCTCTCGGTGGACCTCTCGGTGGACCTCTCGGTGGACCTCTCGCCTCTCGGTGGACCGCTGTTTCGTCTGCGGCACATGCGGCCCTGTGCGGGGACTGTGAAGAGAAGGGCTCGTCAGCCAAGTGTGGAGACCGAAAAGGAATCTGCGCCCCCCCCCTCTCTCTCTCTCTGCTGCCTCCCCCCTACTCTCTTCCCTCGGGGCTCTCCGGCTAACCCTCCTCTCTCTTCTTTCTCTTCTCTGTGGAGTGGAAGAAAGGAGCGTCGCGCTGTCTCTCGCGAGGGACTCCACATTTTTTTGAATCCTCTTGAGGGGCGGCAGCCAAAAGAAAATCGCTCGACGTCTCTGAGTCTCTCTCGCCTCTATTTGTTTCCCCTTCACACAGCGGATGGGTGGGTGGGGCTCTCCCTCTCTCGCAGGACGAAAAGGAAGAAGAGAATCGGGAGAGAGTTGGATCCCCTCGCTCGAGTCCTCTCTCCGCTTCTCATCTCTCTCCCAAAGCCTCCGAGTAGAGGCGAATAAACCGCTTGAGGAGTGTTAGATTTGGAGATGGGGGGAGGGAGGGAGGGAGGACCACTGGACCTGCGCAGCATCGTCTCAAGAAGGTCGGGTTGTTTCACGTACACACCGTCTTTCTTAAGGTATGAGCTGGTTCGAGCCTCCGCGTTCATAAGTCTAGCGCTGGGTCTCGCCATTTTCTCCTCTCTCTCTCTCTCCCTCGGTCCTTCCATCCCCCGGCCGCCCTCCCATCCTCTCGCTTCTGGTTTATCCAAATATTTGTGTTGAAAAGATAATCTCTCTCGGTACCGGCCACGCCTCCCCCCCCTCTCCCCCTCCTCCTCTCCCCCCCCCCCCGTCGAGGAAGAATCTGGCTGCAGCTCTCGTCGTTACCTGAAGAAAAGAGGAAGGAAGAGGGGGAAGAGGAGAGGGGGAGGTCGGGCAGGAGGAAGGGAGAGGGAGGCAGCGAGAGAGAGGAGAGCGAGAGAGAGAGAGGAGGGGAGACAAGACCGACGGCAGGAGATTTGGGGGACGTTAGAGAAGAGAAGACGCCAGTGTGCGCGAGGTCGCGTGTGTGAGGAGAGGGAGTGAGGAGAGGAAGAGAGAGGGATCTGCACAGTGAACCAGAGAGGGAGCAACGAGGAAGAGATAGAAGAGAGAGAGAGAGAGAAGAAGGGAGGGAGCGAGGCAGGGAGAGAGGGGAGGGAAGGAGAGAGAGGGGTGAGAGAGGGAGAGAGAGAGAGAGAGAGAGAGAGAGAGAGAGAGAGAGAGAGAGAGAGAGAGAGAGGGAGAAGGTACCAAGTGGAAGGGAGCGTAAGAGTACTACAGTGAGAGGAGCTCTCCTCGATAGCCGGCTGCTGCTCTCTGCTGCAGTGGGTGTGGGGGGGTTGTGTGGTGTGAGCCACACCAAAGGGGGAATGGTGCGCCGCGTGAGCTCCTTTGAGAGAATGGCGGAGCTCGCGGCCGAGCACCTCGCAGACGACCTTCCTCTCTCTCCCCACATGCTCTCATGGACAGAGCAGCAGGCTGTTGCGTACTTTGAATCGGGAGGTCTCGATCCGCCGCCTCCGCCCGCCTACCCACGGGTATGGCTCACCTCCGACGTGCACACCGACCGCGAGGAGAACATGGCATGGCTGCAGGGGCTGGCGAGGCACGAGGGACAGGCGGTCATCGTGGCAGGCGATGTATCGCACCAGATGGAGCAGCTTCACCAGAGCCTCTCAGTGCTGTCGAGACGCTTCGAGCACGTCTTCTTCACACCGGGCAACCACGATCTATGGATCTCGCGCGCTGACGGGCCGATGGACTCGCTCGCCAAGCTCGACGCGATCGAGCGCATGTGCGAGCGACTAGGCAATGTGCACACAGCACCGCGACTCCTGCGCGCCGACGGGAGCTGCTCCGGCGAGGGCGCCGGGCTGTGGGTCGTGCCGCTCGTCTCGTGGTACGACGACTCGCTCGACCTGACGAGTCTCGCGCCGCAAGTCGCCGATCGCGCGCTCGACATGTGAGGCGCTCGCACTGTGCACCACGTCGGTCGCACAGGAGCGGCTGCGCCCGACCAGCTCACAACCCCGTCGCGCCACGCCCGCGTGCTCAGGTGTTCTTTCACGTGGTCCGACTTTGCGCTCTGCAAGTGGCCCGCGCACCTGCTCGAGCCGGGCGACACCATAACAGGCATGTACCCCGCTGGTGTTGCCGCTGAGCTCGCCCGCCGCAACCAGCCTTCTATCAGCAAAGTCAACACGGCCTTACGACGCGGCGTCGGCGACGCTGTCCTCTCGTTCTCACACTTCCTGCCGCGCGAGGAGACGCTCCCCGACTGGTGCGCCGCGGTGGTCGCGCCCCACACCCGCTCTCGCAAGAGCTTTCAGCCCCCCCCTCCCCCCCGTCCCCCATGCTTCACACAGGCTGGTTCCCTCATGCCCCAACTTCCGGAACGAGTGGCTCGATCATCCCGCTTCCAACACCGCCGTCAAGTTCTCCCGCGTGGCGGGCTCGCGCCGTATCGAGCAGCAGCTCCGCCAACTCTCCGAAGGCGTGTGTGCGCCGCAGGACGCCACTGGCAGCTTTGAGGGCCGGCTTTTGGGCCTACCCCCTGGCAGGTGCCACCACCTGCACGCCTTTGGACACTCGCACCGTCCCAAGGACTTCACACTCGACGGCGTGCGCTACCTGTCGCATCCGCTCGGCTACTCCAAGGAGCGCGACAAGCAGCTGACTCCTGCGCTCCCGCATCTACGGCTCATCTGGGACGTCGACGGCCCGACGCTACCGCCGCCCAAGCCGCTCATCCGCTATTGGGAGGAGAATGGGGGTGCGGAGCCCAATCTCGACGCGATTCTATCGTCCAGCGTGCGTGGATCCGCGCTCAGTGGCCCGTGCGGCGGCTCGCGCTCTCTCAAGATGCGGCGAAACGTGACGTGGACGTGCGGGGCGGACGGGCACGCGTCCATGGAGGCGGCCGCCGCTGCGGCTGATGAGCTCAGCCGCCGCGTCCATCCCGAACTTGCGGAGGGAGCCTCGCCCATGCGGAGCGCGTCGGCCGTCCGCAGCGAGCGACGACGGCAGATGATCGAGGCGCAACGGACGAGGGCGCAACACTTCGCCGCCACCGATGCCCGCCGCGTCGGTGAAGGCTGGCGCACCCAGTCGCTCGGCGCGCTACACTCGGAGGCTAATGTGGCAGGTGACGGCGATGATATCGCAGACCTCCTCGGGTGAGAGCGTGTGGTTCGTTTGCCGCTGGTTGACCAGCCAAGCAGACCTGAGGCGTGGCGCCACGAGGGCAGAGCGCGAATGGATACCACCGCTCGCTTGCCATGCGCGGTGCCGACGCACGTCGCCGCCACTGATCGTGCCCGTACGTCGATCTAGACGCGGCGACGCCTTGATGATGGCCATTTCACTGCTCACCGCCCCTCCACCCGATGAGTCTGCGACGACACTCTGCCTCGCCACGGAACATGTCGCCCCACATCGCGGTTTACGTCGACCCGATGCGGCGACGTTTCGGGATTGGTCCCCGCCCCACCCGATAAGCCCGTCCACGCCACGACCCCTGCAGAAATGGCACACGCACGTCGATTCGCCTCAATCCAGCGCAGCAAATTCGAGAATCACGCCGGTCATAGGCTTGCTTCTTCTCTTGTACTTTCCCTTCATCGCCGCCCAAGGACTGAACTCATGTTTCTTTCACAGAGTTGGCACGGCCCATTGGAGAGCGTCGCATATATTTGCTTCACCGTGTCTCTGCTTGACACTTGCCCGTTTTGATCCGACGAGGCACGAGAGACTCGGGACCAATGTCGATTGGACCATTTTTCACGCGCACGCATGGCATGTTGATCGTCGATTGTAATGTGAGCGGCCATGTCATTGGGAGTATCCATAGTGTGTGGTCGTGAGGAGTATCATCGGGCACAAGTTGTCCTGTCATGTCACTCTACTCCTCCTGCGCGGCGGGCCGGCGCGCCCCTCACACATTATGGAACTAGCAGGCACATCCACCATGCCCGTGTGTGCCACCACTCGGGAGAGGGAGAGAGCCACCCCACGTCACACACGCCGTGCCGATCCCGTCTTTAAGTTTGCTTATGTGCGCATGTTGCTGTTGCGTGGTGATTCGATTGGGCGCCTATTGACCGTTATTGTGGCATGTTATTCACCGTTGACGGCTTGCGCTCTAGCTCTAGCAGACTCTAGATTCCGGCGCCGCAGGCGAGAAGCGTTCAATCGTCTATCACCCAACACCCAACATCCAACATGTGGAAAAGCGAATAAGCATTCAACATTCAATCGTTACCATCCAACATGTGGAAAAGCGTTCAATCGTCACCACCCAATTTTCGTACAAGGCAGTACACGGTGCCAAGTCCGGGGGGGGAGGCGAGCCACTCACAAGAAATTTTATATTCATGTTTACGTTTAAGTGAAAGATCAAAACTACTTGCGTAGGGATGGCGATGGATGGCGGCCTTCGCTGTTTGCGATTGCCTGCATGCCAGAGGACAGCGCGGCCGCTGAGTGCGGTGGCTCGTGTGGGGCACGCGCAAGTGTATGTCAATGCCGGCCTCGATCGCAGCATCGATCATCTCAGGGCTCAGGGCCCCCTAGCTAACCCAAAAAACAAAAAAACGACAAAACCTCCTGGCATGCATGCTATCGCCCTGGCACCATCATGGTGACCAGGGCGGCCGAAAGGAGGGAGAGCGACGCCATCGCTCGCGCTCTCTCCAGAACAGAACCGGATAAAAATCCTCGTACAATTCTCTCACACCACTATCACGCGTACATTCACGGTAACACGTAGATAACTAAAGTAACGGCTCGTCGCTCTCGCTCTCGTAACACTCGTACCCTACAAACTCGCCTCGCCTCACCAGCCCCTGCCAACACAGCCCTCCTCTCATTCACCCTCGCCTCTCGCCTCTCGCTCGATGTCGCTCTCGCCGCCGTCCTCGCCCTCGCCCAGACCCGCCTGCCCGCCTTCCACTGCTGACGGGCTTCAGCCCGTCAGCACCTCCGAAGTCGTCTCCCTCGCCGCGCCTGCCGCCGGCCTCGCTCCTGCCTCATTGCCCTCAGGCCCCATGGGCCATTCCAATTCGTCAGTTACAACGGGGCGTAGAGCGGAACGAGAACGAGAGAGCGAGGAACGAGAGGGCGAGGAACGAGAGAGCGATGGACGTGGGCGCCAGAGGCCGACAGGATTCCAATCCGACCAGACCGACAACAATCACAAGACACGCACACTCAACTTTCACCGGACATCTCTCTACACTAATTTATCTTTCCCCACTTGGGCGAAGAAGACACGGAAGGAAGGAAACAAGGAAGAGAAAGCCGACGAGAGAGCGACGATGCGACGGAAGAGCCGACTGCGAACGGCGGTTGCGGCGAACGAATATGTAGAAAGTAAGGAGGGAATCTACGCGCATAAAACGAAAGGGGCGAGAGGGTAGGCTCCGCGCTGGGGAAAAGTCGTCAGCAACGAACACCTACACCTACGACAAGGGCGAGAGCAGGCGCGGGGGAACGACAACAAGGAGGGACCCAAGAGAGAGAGCAGCGCGGGGAACGACAGCAAGGAGGAACCAAGAGAGAGCAAGGCCCAAGGTGCGAAGGAGCGAAACAGGGGCGAGACAGGCCACAAAGGGGCGCGACGGCAAGGAGCGATGGGCGAATTACGAATGAAGAGTCCTACAAGGTACGAGTAAAACTCCGCGGCGAACAAGTACGATCAAGCACGAAGACGCACGAAGTAGCAGAAGGCCCGAAGTCGATCGCGGATGCGGCCACCGCAGGGGCAAGAGAGGAGGAAGAGGGAAGAGGGAGGGGAGGGGGGAGCGGCAACTCTCCCCTCACGCGTGTCTTCTTGCCCTGCTTTGGTAAAAGAAGACGGGGGGCGCCAGAGCCAGGAGGGAAGGCCCGCGCCTCGCCACGGCCGTACTCGCTCCGAGGAGAGTGATTAACGCGAGTGCCCCCCCCCCCCCCAACCCGAGTTGCTTTTACCCGAAAGGTGATTCCCCCCAGCCCCCAGCCTAGACTCGAGGAGTCGAGGAGAGGACGAGCTGGGGTGCGCAGGGTCGGTGCGTGCACCGGAAGGGGGACAAATATTGAGGGAAAGGGGCAGTGCCCCCTCCCCCGGTATCACTCGGACACCTCGCTCGTCAGGCATGGCGAGATTCCGAGACTGAAACGTGTCCAATTAGCTAGTGGCTGGGGGGTTGGCCAGGATATGGATATACCATAAATTATTTTATTGTAGTTGATCGACCAAGGGAGAAAGGGGGCTGATGAAATAATTTGCGAATAGGTTGATCGCTCATTGTGAATTTTCACAATCAACTGTCAATTGTCAATTGTTCACCATATGCTACAACCAAGAAGCTACGGCTAACATATTCCGTAACGCGACCGGGGGCATCACTCACACGGCCCCCGCCTGACTTTGCTATTCACCCAGACTACTGCAATGCCGAATAATGCGTGAGGGTAGACGAGAGCGAGAGCGAAAGAATGTAAAGAGAGCAAAGAGGGCCGAGGCAGTTGTGCCGAGGTGGGCGCAAGGTGTTGCCGGAGCTGCGCAAGACCCATTCTCAGGATCCGGCCGCTTCATCGCATGACTGGAAGGACTTCGTCTCCGATCTCACTTCCGCCCTAAGCCTTGAGCCAAGACGCATCATTTCAACCTCCCTCGCCATCGTGAATTGAGTTTGTGAATGTGTGTGAAATGTTCTCGAAGCGATTTTGGTTGCCCTATTACCGTGTGCGCACCAAATGCTCTCACAAATCGTTTTGAGATACCATCAAAGTGTTGCCGATGCATGGCGAGAAAGGGTGGCGTGTACAATACCGTTTTCCCATGCAACTGCCCAACACAGATCCGTAAGCTTTGTTGTATGAGCTCGTCCTGGACGACTACCTGCCATCGCTGCTACATCTTGCGTAGACGGAGCTCAGTCTGACTCTGAGTCATGTAGCCGGCCGACACGAAAGGCGAGACTTCCCACAAAGATGAGGACATTCTGCAACAGCCCTCTCACTGCCGGACCTGAAGACCCGACGGCTGTAGGCGAGTTCATCTCTCGAGCTGTGAGATAAATCGTTGCAATGAGGCCTAAGAACGCGAATACAAACGAGATGAATACCCATGCCTTCACCTTCTTGGCAAGGGAGTCGTCAAAGCCGCCGTCGGTCATCGCGCTCCAGCTAACTAGATTGACCATCAAGAGAGAGATCGTCTGCATTATGCCTGGCAGCCATTCAACTGCGCTGGTCGAATAGCCATACTCGCTGTGTGCTGATGCAACACCATCAACCCATAGAAGCCAGCCCGTTGCGAAAAGTGCACCACCAGCGAGTGCGCCAACGGAGCCGGCAGCGCCCTCCTGTGGTGCAGGTGTGGAGGGTTCATAGTGAGAGAGGATTCAAATAGACCGAGTCCACTGAGGAGGCCTGCATCCCAAGGGGAGGCGGTGAGAAGTGACCAAACCACCCGCAATGAAAGATGATAATGAAGAGCATCACCAAAGTAGGGGTGGGGTGAACGGCCATAAAGGCTCGTGCCAAAGGGGGCGGCAGAGCTGAGGTGTTGCGCGAGAATGCTAGGTCCAACGTGAAGAGGCCGAGAAGACGCTGCAGCTAGGGGCGAGGCTGGAGCATGGGGAAATGCAGGCGGAGAGAGAGCAGCGAGAGAGAACTCTCGCGCAGCACAATGTGAGCTGATGGTGGCGGCGGTGCGAGGCTTCATGGCCCGGGGTGGAGAATTGCCGCGATTGCGGGCAAGTGGCGATGGCGGACAAGTCGGGGAAAGAGGGGGGCCGGGAGGGACGGGGGAGGAGGGAGAGGAAGGGGAGGGAGGAGAGGGAGGGAGGGGTGCACACGGCAGCGCATACCATCGCCAGCGGCGGCGCCCGCTCGTCGGAGACACCACACACCGTGTGTATTCATAGAAACTGGAGTACGACTTCCACACAACCTTTATTTACCTTCGAGTAAGATTTCTACTGCAAGTAGGTTGTAAAATAAATACGCGCGCGCTCTTTTTCAGGGGGGGTGAGTAGGTAGTTGACAGTTGTTCATTGTCGCGCGCCTTGAGTTGGGTGTGTTCGCGGCACAGCCGCGGATTACGTTTCGTTAATTCGTTTGGTTGAGTGCCGCGTTTACGCTGCGCGAGGAATTAGGAATTAGAATTAGTAATTTTTCAGAGTTTTTGACAGTTTTTACTTTGGGCTTTGGGGATAGCCAGACAGAAACACGACCACGAACGACAACGAGATTCGCAACCAACTCAAAAATACTATAAGTGGCTCTACCAAGAAAGGGAAACAACTCGAGACACCGAGCTAGAATGTCGCATTCGCGATCGACCCTTTGTTTGTCCATTAGGTCGTTTGCCTTCATTCGGTACCCCTCGTTTCCAAATACGCGATGCGCCGGCACAAAAAAAATATTCTAGTATTTGAGCAAAGGCACCCACCTCACGGTGCTCAACCATGTCTATAAATGGAATGTCGCCTGACCCCTCCTGCCTCTCCCTCGCTGGCTCTCGCGCCCCTGCCGGTCGACTGGAGCTGGCTGGGGGGTCCTGATCAGGGGGGCCCAGGGGGAGGAGGTGTTGGTCAGAGCGACAAGCAGGCCAACGCGGGCCAGGGCGTGCGATCTGTGCCCAGCTCTCTGGGGGAGTCTGGGCAGTCTGAGTGAGTCTCCCCTGCATGCCAAGAGGCAGCGCAGGGGGGTGGATGGTTCTCGCCCCCCATGAGGGGAGTAGAGAGAGTGGGGGGGGCGCGAGGCCCCCTCCATGGCGACCAATCATAAGATTAGTGAGTGATGTAGGTGTAGCACAGACACGTTGGCTTGGTTCATCGCAGCCAGAACCATCTGTCGCTCAGGGTGACTCTCGCGAAACAACTCGAAGCGGTGAAAGAGGCGCTCTTTCGCTCTTCTGTTTGTGGATGTACACGTTCAGCTGTGTCCTGAGCAAACTTGATTGAGAATGAGCCTTTCGTTCGAGAGTGCAGAATAGAATCTGTTGACCTTAAATTAGACAACCGAAAAGTATATTAGGCACCTGATATATTTCTTTTGAAATCAACTCCGAAAACTTTCGGTGAAAATTTTTTTTTCGCACGCACCCTAAAGGGACACCAGATGGTATCACGCGGCATACACCGAAGAGCGCACGCGCATAACTCCGCAAGCTGGTTCTTCTTGAGTGCATCCATGACAGGAAGGGTGGGGCGGGCGGGCGGGCGCGGGGGCGTGCAGCGCCTCTGTGCGAGCTAGCGCGGAGCTTTCGGCTGTCGTCGGTGGACCTCTCGTGCAACCCGATTGGCGCGGAGAGCCAGCCAATGCTCTCACAGCTGAGGAAGCTCAAGGTGCAGGTTACTCTGCTGTGATCACGATGCAATTGAATGTGTATGTGGGGGGGGGGGGGGAGGGTGGGGGGAGGGGGGGGGGGAGGGGGGGGGAGGGGGGGGGGGAGGGGGGGGGAGGGGGGGGGGGAGGGGGGGGGAGGGGGGGGAGGCGGGGGGGGGGGGGCGTCGGAGAGAAGTCCCGCGCCTTTGGTGGGGAGGGGGGGGGGGTAGTAGAAGTCACAAGTCACACGTGTCAGAGCGGGGACGGTAGAAGTCCCGCACCCTCAGTAGTACCGAAGTCGCGTTCCGTCAAAAGAGGACCACAATCTGTTTTCTTTTTAGTTATGAACAATAGTGGTACAAAACAAGGCTGTGTATAGAAACTTTTTTTAACATAAAGTCGCCGTATACGAGATGTTTCGTTTACGCAGCACATGTGTTTACTTGCAATCATTGAGCACGCCGTGCGTATGCGCATCGACTTCCCCCTCGCGAGGGCGCCGTGCGTGCGCATAGAAACTTTTTTCCCTAAGGCCCACATTAACGTAAAGTAGCCATATACGAGACGTTTCGTTTGCGCAGCACGTGTGATTGCTTGCAATCATTGTGCACGCCGTGCGTATGCACATCGGCTTCCCCCCCCCGCGGGGCGCCGTGCGTGCGCATAGCAACTTCCAGGAAGGTGCACGCCGTGCGTTCACTCTTTCCGCGGGGGGACTCTGGACGCAGAGGCGGTCGGGAACCGCGGGGGCACCCCTCGCTGCACCATGCAGCAAGGAATGGTGACATCCAACTTGTAGCCACGCTGACAGATGTGTCAGATGTTAACGCACAAAACAAATGGGGCGAGACTCCTCTTCACATTGCGGCGCAGAAAGGCCATGCGGACTGCGTAAGTTTTCTCATAGAACGCGGAGCTGATGTCAACATTAAAGGGTATGTATATCAAAACACTCCATTGCATATGGCAGCGGAGAAAGGACACCTTGCGTGTGTCGAACTTCTTGTCAATACAGAAATTATTAATCTTCGAAATCGCCTCGGTTATTCTCCTCTTCATCTTGCGGCGATGGGTGGTCACGCGCAATGTGTCGCGTTTCTCATCGATCAAGGAGCGAACGTCAATAACGTGGCTAACAATCTACAAACTCCATTGCGTTCAATCATCACGCGCATAAGAGACCAGCGATACTCTGAAGTACATCAAATTCTAATCCGAGCGATTGTCGCTAATGACGTGTAACGAAACTGTTTGCTACTTGAGTGGAAGCGCACATCTGGCTGGCATTCGACTGCTGCGACGATGAATTGAAGTTGGTTGAAGATTGGACAAGGGTGGGGGGGTGCTTTCTGGATGAGCGAGAGGAACCGCTGTACCCTGGGGTGAGCCATGGGGAAACGTTGGAGCAATTCCTGCTTTTTGGCCTCGAACACCAGTTCCATGTCATGGTCAGGGTCGTCGAGTAGGATGGCGCTCTTGATCAGAACGTCGAGAGCGACGATGTGTGCACTCTGGGTGTACGGCGTGAGAGTTCGCTTGACCGCGGGCTCGACACTGGAGTCGGTTCCCTCCTGGGTGCATTTGCGCTTGGTGGAAGTCTGGGAGCGCTCTTCGAGTTGAAACTGGTTGGAGTGAGCGGCGATGCAGCGCTCGTGGTGACCGGTGTGTGCATGAGCATTTCGATGGACGAGCAATAGGTGAGGAAGGGGCACGAGGAAGGGCAGGAGGAAGGGCAGGAAGGACAGGGCAGGAGGAAGAGCAGGAAGGGCAGGGCAGGAGGAAGGGCAGGAGGAAGGGCAGGAGGAAGGGGGCAGGAGGAAGGGGGCAGGAGGAAGGGGGCAGGAGGAAGGGCAGGTCCTTCCGCACTTTTCGCCAAGAAGGAACGGCGTGCAGAAAAAGTTGTTATGCTGCATGATGAGTGGCAATCACACTTTGTTCCGCCCGTCCTCCGCGCCCAGAGTTCCCCCGCGAAAAGAGTGAACGCACGACGTGCACCTTCCTGGAAGTTGCTATGCGCACGCACGGCGCCCCCGCGGGGGTGCGCCGGTGCACATCGCGCCGTGCCCACGCACGGCGTGCACATGTGATTGCAAGTCATCACAGGCGCTGTGTAACGAAACATCTCTTATATGGCCAGTTTACGTAGTTGTGGGCCGCAGGGGCTACACACATGGAACGGGTTGACATGCGCGCGCACGGCGTATCCGCGGGGGGACCGATGCACATCGCGCCGTGCCCATGCACGGCGTGCACCGATGTGATTAGCGAAGAAGCTTTGACGGCCTCTCTCTCTTATAATTTTAACAAGATCTAATGTTAAACAACTACAATACAACTGTGGACATTTGATCGCTCAATTCTACTGATGTCCCACTATTGACGGAACGACACCTCGGGCATAGGTTTGAATGTGTGTGTTCAGTCTTCCTCAAAATCGCGGATCTTCATGGTGTCAAATGGGGAACACGTCATACATAGGCCCTTGCGGGGAAAGGGGAGGTGATGGCGATTGAACGCTTTTCCATACGTGGGGGTGATGGCGATTGAACGCTTTCCACGTGTAGGCTGGTGGCGATTGAACGCTTTTCCATCTGTGGGTGATGGCGATTGAACGCTTCTCGCCTGGGGAGGTTAGTACGAGTGCTGGCCCATGCGGGTTTGGGAGTGCGCCACCTGACCCGCGCCCACTGAGGGTCTGGGTGTTGATTGCTCAGCTCATGGCGGAAGGCCGAGTCTGAGGTCTGAGGGTCACCGACAGGCCCCCCGGAGGGGAATTGGAGCCTGAGGCCTGAGGGGGAGGGCACGAGGCGCCTCCCCCATGTGAACTGAGTATGAACTTAGTTGCGCTTGTGAGAATAAAGCAGCTGAGTGAGCAAGCCAGGGCTGGGGCAACGAGCACTTTGCCAACAGCACGTGTATGACAACAGTGCAAAGGCCAAGACGGCATTGCGGCGTGATGCGCCAATCATTAGGACTCTCACGCTCACGACCTCACAGCAACAAGTACAAGTAGTCATAAGGCACATAAGAAAAAGCACATGCCGAGCCGAAAGAAAAGCACAACAACATACAAGATCGAAGCAAACTGTCGCTCCCTAATGCTAGCGCATGTGAACATTGCGGGCATCGGGGAGCAAATGTCAAATGACATGCAAGCATGCTGGCCTATCCGTGCAAATGAGTCAATATTCCACACATGGCCACAGACAATGCGCACGTTGTGGGTGATGCACGTTTCAATTTGGACATGGGTGTGTCAATATAGAAGCATGGCCCACTTGAAGGCAGCGGAAGTTGGACGAGGGATACGTGAGGTCTCGACCCCCGCAATTAGTCTGAGGATTTTGCATTGCCAGCGGGCGGCTTCGTCCCCGTGGTAGCTTTCTCTGGCTCCAACCGATGTTTCCATTTTTTCATCAACAGTTGGTATCGCTCGAGCTCACTCATCGTCTCTTGCCCGTGCTTTGGTGGAGCACGCGCACCACCACGACTGGGCGCGGGTGTCTCCGCACTCTTCGCCGATGAAGGCGCGGGTGCTGCATTTGCAGTGCTCCCGGGCTTGGAGTGTGCTGTGTGCGCCTCGGTCGATGGCGCCGGCTGGGCCGGCCGAATCTTCTGAGCATCCCCCTCGCCATCTGACCTCTGTTTCGCCCCGCGAGCATTGGCATCGACCGATATAGTCGGTTCAGAACCCGAATCACCATTCGCACTGCTTAGCTGGATGCCACTCCCACTGCTCATAGAGGCGCCACCCGCAGCCTTGGTGGTGGAGCGCTCGTCGCCATTGCGCACGGCCATGGCTGCTCCCACATCCACCTTGGCCGTATGCGCTTCCGCACAGGCCCCGGTCTTGGCTGCCGCTTCCTTTCTCGACGCGGCGGTCTTCTCGAGGGATCGTACCTTCCGATCTGCTCTCTGTGTTGCCGCCGCAACCTCTCGTATGTCCGCAGTTAATTTACGCAATCCTTCCTCCTCCTTTGACACCTCCTCGCGTCGCTGGGCAACCTTCGCCTCCAATTCACGGATCTTGCGGACGTGCAACGCGGCATCAGCATCGCGTGCCGCCGTCGCAGCAACAATCTCATGGCTGATGACGTCCAACTGCGAGAGGAGGCAACCAGGGAATCGATATGAACGCGGAATGCCACTCTCAAGTGTCAATGGAGCAACGACGTGCTATGGCATCGTGACGCTGGCGCACCTCTCTATTCAAAATACCAATCCACACCGCCTTTGCTGCATCGGGCCCCGCGAGTCTCGCATGCGCCGCGAAGCGCGCGTCGTGCTCGCGTGCAACTACATCAACCGCCTTATGGAGGGGCTCGCCAATTCCGTCAAGCTTGGCTGCGCATGCCATTAGGAGCTCCCACCCCTTGTATCGTTGAGCTCGAGACTCAGCTTGTCTGCAGAGGGAAGCAGGCAGTCGCCCAATGAGATGATCATCCGGTAAGTATGACGAGTTCTACCACGCTCGGCAGGGTCCGTCCGTTCCACCGCGCGATACCTATTCCTCGAGTCTGAGCAGGCGCTCACCGGGCCTTGGTCTTTGCTTGTGATGCGGCCATTGCGGCGGACTGGCTTCGGAGCGACTCGATACGTTCGCGGCGCTTGCTCATCTCTTCTGCTGCCAAGCTAGCCTTGGCCTCGGCCACGAGCAGCTGTAGCCTCGTCGCCTCCTCCACCAGCGCCCTCGTCTGCAGCGCAATCTCGCCAACTCGCGTGAAGCGCGCCTGCGCCGAGCGGGCGCTGTCAGCTGTGTACACTTCCATGGGTGGCGAGGACCAGGCGATTGCACGCGTGAAGGGGCAGGGAAGCGTCCACCTTGAGACGCAGCTCCTGGATTGCCCGCTCCTTGGCGTGGAGCACCTCATGGAGCTGGGCAAGCTGCTTCTTGATGGTCGCAATCAGATTCTCAGCCGGTGGCTCGTCGGCAGGCGGCTGGCTAGTGAGGAGCGCAGCGATGGCCTGGTCCTGCCGGCGCACGTGCGCCTTGAGCGCCGTCACGCGCGCCGTCAGCGCCTCCCGCTCCGCCGCGCCCCCCGTGCCGAGGGACGAGTCGGCGGCGACCGGTAGAACCGGTAGAGCCGACATGGCGCTCGTGCGGCTTGGGGGGTGGGGGGGGGAGAACGAGAAGGCGAGTGGAAGTGGTGGCAAAGAAGAATAAAAAGGGAACACGGAGATAAAGAAGAGATGAACAGAGAGAGAGAGCGCGCACAAAATAATCGTTTGTGTCGAAAAGGTTTTGTACTCGGTGTGTACTCCTACTCAACTCCTAGCACCTAGCACCCCTGTCCTTCCCCTTGGTATTTTTTGGCCATAGCTGCTTGGGGCCTTGGGGCCCCACTAAAGGCATAAAGGCACTCAGCCATGGCCATGGACATGCAGGGTGGTCAGGCTACCAGCACACCAATAGCTTCAGTTTCGCACCTCTACAGCCGGTACGCCGTTCGACCCCCGTGCCCGTGCCTCGCCGTCCTGTCATTCTAACAGTATACTTATACTTCATACTTCATTCCTGTCATCTATCGTGTCCTTCCAGGCTTCCAGGCTGCAAGTGCACATAGCTCAGCCATATCCTACACAAAATGGGCATGCCTAGGCACAAGGGTATGGGTGGGCCTCTCCCCACCCCCTTCCTCCTAGGAAGCGCGCCAGACAAAGCTACCTAAGAGGGTCATCGGTCATCGGGGCCTAGTCGTGGTTGCTGTTGCTGCGCAGCTGCGCAGCGGTGCGCGCTTAAGGCAATAGGCCCGACCGAGCGTTGATGCTGATATTCAATGTTGACATGCGAATGCTAAGATCCCAAGGCATCCAAAGCCCCAGCTATCCCACGGGAGACAACATGAGCGCTCCTCCTCCTCTCCCAAACTTCCCGTCTCACTCTCGGACAAGCTCTCACTATCGCTATTGCCTCTGGTACTCTGGTAGCCAAGGTAGCCGCGTGCGCGCGCTGCGCGCTGTGAGGAGCTGGGTGGGCCGGGTGGGCTGCGCGGGCAATGATGCCAGAGGGTCAGGGGGTGGTCGGACGGTCGGACTGTCGGCAGCCCGACACGGCGCTGCATCGGGCGGGAATCAAATGCCGAGTGTCCGAATCCGCTAATGCCCCACTTGAATACCAGGTGATGGCGGCACGAGAGGTTCCCTCGGGTGAGTCCTAGCATGCTCGCATCATTTACACGACTCGCACTCTTACGAAGTGGGTACGCGCGCGCACATTCGTTCACACTAAGGGCGGCACTCGCGATGCTAAGTCTAGTCTCGAGAGCCTGCAGTCGCTGCGCTTCCCCGCCGACCTTCGCTCTACCGACCCGAACAAGGCGGCTGCTTCGCTGCTTCCGTCCTCGCACAGTGGCCCCATTGCTCATGTCTCCCATTTGCCCGTCTCAGCCCGCCCGTCTGTTGCCAACCCTGCAGGTCCAATGATGCGGCCGCAGCACGCGGTCTTCGTCCTCAGGCGGCGCGACCGCCAATTCTTTATTTACCGGTAGAGCGTGAGTGCGTGACGGAGGGCGGAGGGGGAGAGAGGGGGGCGGATCGCACCATTTCTTGGCGAAGATTTTCGTAGCGCCAGGTAGCCCCCCCCGGAGCTTTTTCATTGGGCATCGCGCCACGGTCAAAAATGCAGCCCAACCCTTACTAATAGCTAAAAAGCCCCTGTTTCCTGTTTCCTGTTTGTGACCACCCTAGAAGACTGGATCGATCGAAACGTTCAAACTTTCTAAAATCACAATTATTGGGTGTGGGTGCTCCTCCATTCCTCTTCTCTCTCTTCTCTCTCTTCCCTCTCCTCGATCTCCTCTCCTCCTCGCTCATTTCACTTTTCTCTCTCTCCCTTGGTACTTACTTCACCTCGACATATCCTACAATAAAATCAATACTTGCCAACTATCTAACATCTAAAAACCTCTCTCTCTCTCCCTCTTTTCTCATTGCCGCCGTTGTGCTGGTGTGTGGCGCGGGGGGTGGGCTCGCTCCGCTGCTCTCTCTCTCTTCCCCCCCTTCCCTCCCTCTCTCCCCCTCCCTCACTCCCTCTCTCCCCTTCCCCCTCCTCCCTCCCTCCCTCTCGACCTCCCCCGCCTGCCGCGCCCTCCCTCCCTTCTTTCCTCTCTCCCTCCCCCTCCTCGCGCCCTCCTCCACCGATGGCCGACTCAGAGCAGCTGCGGCTGTGGCGCGCGCAGCTCGCAGAGGAGGAATCGGACGAGGAGGAGCTGGGCCAGCCGGCGCTCGTCGCTAGCAGGATGCCACCGCCGCGTCGCGCCGCCGGGCCCTCCGCCCCGGCCGGACGGAGCGGTGCTGCGCCACGCGCCGAGCCGAGCGCCGACCAACTGACGTACCTTCAGCATAAGCTGCAGGTCCTTGAGCTGCAGCTCGAGGAGAAAGACCTGGAGATCCAGGAGGTTCGTATGCAGGCGGCGAACGAGCGCGCTGCCGCTGGACGTGCAGCCACGAGTGCGGCCCCCAAGGATGGCATCGCGGCCGATGCGCGCGACGCCAAGCTGAAGGAGCTCGCCAGCCGGTCGAAACAGACGACGATGGCACTAGGTCGCGAGAAGGCACACAGCGCACAGCTTGCCGCGGAGCTCGCCTCGCTACGCCAGCAGCTCAAGGCGAAGGAGGAGAGAGAAAAATGCCCGGGCGGTGGCGGTGGGGGCACCTCTTCCACGCCCGGCGGCCCCTCCTCCCCAAACCGAGAGACCAAGGAGCTGCAACAGCGGCTTGCAGACATGAGCAAACGGTTGTCAGAGATGCAGGTGAGCCACGAGAGTGCCAAGAGTGAGCTCGCCAAGTACCGCCGTGCGCTCGAGCGCGAGGTGGGCTCAGCGGACGGCGTGGCCCGGCTGATGGAGGGCAACTCCAACGCCCGGGGCCGTGCTGAGCAAATCTCGCTCCTAAAGGATCAGCTAAAGGAAGCGCAACGCCGTGTTGCAGCTGCAGAGGGCACAGGGCCAGACGGCCCAGGGAGCCCAGCGAGCCGCTCAGGGGAGCGCGCACGCGACAGGCTCGCGAATATGGAGCAGGAGCGCCGAGTAGAGCTGGAGCGTCTGCTCGTCGTCGAACAGCAGCTCACCAATGATCTGAGTGAAGCTCGGCGCCGTGCAGACGCGCAGGCAGCGCGTATCAAGAATTTGGAGACGGACGTGCGTAGCAAGCGCGAGAAGTTAAAAATGCTGTTGGACAAGTCAGACAACGACAACCACCTCATATCCGTTCTGCGGCACGAGCTCGACAAATACCGGCGTGGGGGCGGTGCGGCTCTGAGGTCTTCCGATGACACCGCCGAGGGGGAGGCGCAACGGCGGGTGGCCGACCTCACAGGACGAGTATCACAGCAGCAAGTGCAAATCGACAGACAGGAGAAGATAATCCATTCGCTGAGGGAGCAGCTCTCACAGGGCGACGATGGCTCCGCCGAGGCGGAGGTCGGACGGTTGGAAGGAGAGAATCGCAAGCTTAGAGAGCTAGTCGGGCTTCTCCAGGAAAAGCTGGCCGCAAGCTGATGCGGCCTATCGGTTCATCTCGCTCCTCGGGGCTCTCGCCACTGTGAAGGGGTCAGACATGCCCCACCCGATAGAGAGAGTGTTTGGCGCTCAAGTCTATAACTCGACACGTGCCTCGACGCCATGGTGCTCGATTGATATTCGACAACCTGAGCTTGATCGTCATGTGCATGCGCTCCCATTGTGTGCACGCCAAAGTCGTGGTATGATCGGGTGACCGGTGCGGAAAGCACGAGCACGAGCACACACATGCACGCGGAAATAAGGGTGTTTGCGGTGTCAACCATAACCACAACAGCACTACTGCCGCTTGAGGTGAGGTGGGGGGTCATGGAGGACAGGTAGAATCTTATTGGAGTTGATGAGGAGCACTTCTATATACACTCCTTGTTGTGTGTAGGGGGAGTTCCGACGGTCACGTCGGGGTCCTTTGAAGATCCTCCCCAGGATATATCCCTCTTTCGTAGGCCCCCTCCCTTGTTACTCCTGTGATGTTCATCGCCCGCCCGACTGACCGTCACGCGAGCGGCCGACCGCCACTCGATTGACTGGCCGTCATATGACCGACTGACTGTCACCCACCGATATTCTTCGCTGCTCCGCAGCCGGGGGGGGGGGGGGAGTCCTCCAGGTTTGTGTGCGGCCCCCTAGGCTCCCCTTCCTTGTTTCTTATCGCTCCGCCCCTTTTGTTTCCTTGTGTGTTCCCGCCACTCCCTGTTGTCTCTCGTCTTGTTTTCCCGCCGATCGTATCGCCCCGACACGCTCTCATGCGCTCATGCCTGTGGCATCCCCCCCCCCTTGTCAGAGCAAGGCAGATCTCACTTTTGGAGATTGCCTGCGAGGGCGCGCCGGCAGCTAGCGCGGAACGCGGTTCTTGCGGGGAGCTCATGGCTCATGGAGCTTTCCTCGGGACCCATGTTGGAGAAGTGACTACGGGCTACGGGCATTTAGGGCCTGGTAAGAGTTTTGCGCCCCCCGCGAGCACCCCGAAGGAGAGGCCCAGGAGCACCACGTACGCGACGAGAACAGCATCGCCTTGGTAGGGGGGGAAATCAACAACTTCCTGGGAGCGCTGCACGAGTTGGGGAGGAGGGCTGCACGAGCGGGCGGCATTCCCCAGAAAGTTGTTTGTTCTCCCCCCTCCCCCCTCACGCGGAACGTTGTCAGATTTGAGGACCCGAAGTGCTCGTTTTTTCAAGAATCTGACAACCTTCCGCGTACGGGGGTAGGGGGGGAAATCAACAACTTCCTGGGAGCGCTGCACGAGTTGGGGAGGAGGGCTGCACGAGCGGGCGGCATTCCCCAGAGAGTTGTTTGTTCTCCCTCGCGCGTACGCCTTCTTCGCCTCCTCCGCTCCGAAGAGGATGAGGTCTGGTATAGGAGGGTGTTGCTCGACGGGGCGCTTCTTCTGGGGGTGATTGGGATCGCCCTTCGCCCACAGGGCGTCGAAGCCGAGCGCCTGATGGATGATGCGCTTTGTGCGCTCCGCAGGCGTGCCGCCCGCGCTCCACGCGCCAAGCACACTGGGTACCAAATGAAGGCAAACGACCTCACCTAGACCACCACCGGGTCTTAGAGTAGCTCTTCATGCCTGCCCCTGTCACACTCTTCCAAATGAGGCGTGCCGTCTGCGTGTGAGAGACAAGTGACAACCATGGAGACAAGAACTCCTCTACAATCAGAAGATGCCTGATGGCTTGCCAGGAGGCCACTGCCCTGCTGACCCACTCTCTCACTCACAAGCACGCCTGATTCGCTCGTCCTGGCCAGTCGTGGCCAGCCCATTGCTCCAACCCCCCCTCCCCCCCTGGTCGACAGGCAGACAGGTGCAGCGTGGGGGCCCCTGAGGCTCGAGAGCGCCAGCGAGGGAGAGGCAGGGGAGGCCAGGGCCCAGCCCCAGCCTCCTCTGCCCCCTGAGCTGGCCTCCAGGCTCCAGGAGCCTCCAGGGGTCGCCAGAGGGCAGCTGGAGGCCTGCCGCAGGCGCGCCATCGCGCGTGCCGCAGGAGAGGGGAGAGAGGGCGCGGAGAAGGGGGTGGGCGGAGCGAGAACTCCGCTCACCGAAAAATTGGTAAGTCCCGCTCCTGTTTACAGGATAAGTCGGGACTGAAGCCGCCGCCCACTCGGAGACACAGGAGGAAGGGGGGGAAAGATCACCGGGGGGTGGCGCGGGCCACCGGACCATATCTAAGCCCTTCACCCCTATCCCCCTAGTAGTGCACGGGGGGAGCCGCCTGATGGCGGGGGGAGAAAGAAGGGCCGGGGAGTGGGGGTGTAGAAAGTATGCTATGTACTATGTGTAGTAGGTAGTGGTTCCATTCGCCGCGAGTGCGGTAAGAATATTAGAAGGTTTTTTGAGAATCTCCTATCTCCTAGCCCGACTTGCGACTTGTCGCGCCTCTGCATGTTCCACCGGTCAACCTCCAAACACTCTTACTTACTCTTACTGTTAAGGTTTGCAGGTCTTAGTCTTAGAAGGTCCTTTCTTTGGTCTTTGCCATAGTGGTAGTGGAGCCATTACGCCATCATCATCGGCCTAATGAGAATCCTTCGTCGGCCTATGCGTCATCTCACTTGAGCTCGATTCAGCCTTGGCGTATGCTTGTATCTTTCATAAACTTTCAAAACAATTGGCGGGAATGGCGAATGGCGTCGGACGTCGGATGGGAGAGAGGGATTCGCCTTTCGCCTTCGACGATGGGGGAGTGTCAAAGTTTTCTTGTTGTCCTAGTTTAATCTTAGTGCTGAGGGACCGTGCCTCATCGGCAACGGAGCCCCTCCCCCGCGATGGGGGTGTGCACGGTTGGTGCATGGCTCGTCCGGTGTATGTGGCTAGGGGCTAGGGGTGCTAGCCAACAACACCTTTTACAAGACTACAATTTCTAACGAGTAGGAGAGGGGCGGGAAAACAAAAGGTGGATGGGGGGGGGGCATCCAAGAGAAGGAAAGGGGGAGAGAGGAAGGCGGGTAGAGCGAAAGGATGGAGGAGTTCGACGAGGTGGAGGTACGCGTGCCTAGCGAGCTGGCAGGATCGGGCGGGCGGATGCTGCTGCGGCACGGCGGGCGTGACCTCCAGCTCGATCTGCCGCCGGGCTACGATGCCGGCGAGCTCGTCCGCATCGAGGTGCCCGCAGAGAGCGGCAGAGAGAGCGACTCAGGAGAGTCGGGCCTCAGCATTGAGGACAGTCTGGGCTCTAGCGAGCGCGCGCGGGTGGAGGCGCATGCACCTGCGAAGGCGGGAGGGGCATGCGCGCCACTAGTTGGGCAGGAGGACGCCGTCGCAAGCCAGGGGAGCGAGGGCGGGGCAACCGGCGCAGAACAGGATCGTACAAGGGTGCACGGCGCACAGGCGGCCGGCGAGACAGCGCCACGACCGCTGCAAGGCGGGATGGCCCAGGCTCCAGTTGTCGAAGAGAGCGATGGTGAGGATGGGCTGGGCAGCCTCTCCGAGAGCGACGGGTTCGACCTCGACCTGGCTGACATGACAGCACACGCTGCGGTCGCTGCTGCCAGAATGCAGAGGGTATATCGGGGGCGCGTCGCGCGACGAAAGCTGGAACGTGCAGCGATGGAGGAGCTATTCCCTTCCGAGTCCCCGTTAGCCGCCATCTTTGACGAGACCGGACAGATGACCACGACCGCACGGACGTTTGTCAGCGCGATCGAAGACGGAAAGCACGGATTGCTCATCTCCTTCACAGACCCAACGCTAGTGCAGGTGCGGCAAGTTCTTTGCATGCAGGCTCCAGATACGCGATTGGCATGTGCCAGAGACGTCACCAGGAGGAATCATTCGCGTGACAGGTGTTTGCGTGACAAAGCTGGTTGAAACCCCCCGTCTCGGTTGACTAGAGGGCGCCACTGACACTTGATGTTCCACGTCCCCGTAGCGTGTCACTGTGGAGGTGATGGGTGGTAGCATGCGCCCCGTCTTTCGCACCTTTCGTCAGCCGTTCAGTTTACGAGCTGCTGAAGGCCAGCGAGCGCTCCTACTGCACTCAGAGCTGCCGAACGCTTTGATTGGGGAACGGCCAGCCGAAGCATCTCACCAATCCTCCGAAGAGGATGGCGCCGCATCGCACCTGGGAGCGATGCATCCGGGCTTCGAGCCTCCTCCATTTGACGAGCACCCGGATGTACCTCGAGAAAAGCCCGTTTCAGAGCAACAGCTGCCGACGTCGAGGTCACAGGCGCGTCGAGTGGCTCAATCGCCGCCAACAGGCCAGGGGCTTGCACGGGAGGTTGAGGTGAGCAGGCAATCACGAATCCTTACCCCTCGCGGGCGTGCGCTTAGAAATCGAACCGGACATGTGCATGGAGGGGTTCCCAATCCACAGTGCACAGTCTATTCAGCCCGTGAGGTCCGCGCTTTCACATCCTGACACATCTTATCGTTGACTTGATGCCCGCATACCCTGTGCGGCTCTCCGAACCTCACG
This sequence comes from Isochrysis galbana, assembly GCA_018136815.1. NCBI lineage: Eukaryota > Haptophyta > Isochrysidales > Isochrysidaceae > Isochrysis > Isochrysis galbana. The sequence goes on along the minus strand of CM030944.1, from coordinate 2,936,252 downwards.
TGCGTCGCCATTCACGCTTTCAGATCAAGCTCCACTTTCTTCCCTACTTCCAGCAAACACCATCCATCATCTCGCTCCGCCTCGACTTTTCTCACACCTCTGAGCCATGCCAATACTCCACCACCTTGCGCAATCCGGATGGCGTGCCCAGCGAGGCTATCACCCCCGCGACGTACACTGCGGGCACTGGAAACGCGGCCCCACTCCTCGTCATCAATGCTGGCTCTGGCGTTGGGTCCACGGCTGTTGAAGAGCGGTGCGCTGTGCGCATGCAACGCAAGTGGCGCTGGTATGCGAGCTCTAGCAAGCGAGGTCTGCTGATGCCCAAAGCAGAGCGGTCGAGGCGCAGCCATGCAGCAATTGTCATTCAATCCGCGTTTCGGGGCAGTGTTGCGGTACGCGCATTTATCCCAACACCCTCTGCGCCATCTGACATTTCGCACGTTGCACAAGTCGGAGACAACCCGCATGCATCGTACTAAACCCTCCGTCCATGTCTGTACCGAAAGGAGAGCTCGCATGGGTGCAGGGAACCTCATTTGCGCCTCCCCCTTTGCTTGGCAGAAGCGGCGTGCGCGTGAAATCGAGCGCGCCCACCACGAGGCCGGTGTCGCAGCCTGGGGCCTCTTGCGCCCTTTGCCTCTTACCAATGACTTCACCGTTAAGACGGATGCCGCTGCACACACAACGGGCGGCATGGTCACATCAAGCAAAGGGGTCGCTGGGTTCGCGAATTTGAACGCGCTCGCTGCAGGGAGCGAATTGGTAGAGTCTCACGTCGAGGCGATTGCGCGACGGAAACAACAGCATGAGCAGCCCCGATCAACTCGGCATTCGTCCCAACGCAGTGAGCCTGATGCTCGAGAGGCAGCACAGGATCCGCCCTCCATTGACCATGCGCAAGTGAGAGATGGTTCATCGGGCGACGAGGCCGTGAAGACGTCTGTGGCGGTAGCGGTGGCGGTGGCAGCGGCGAGGCTCGAAGAGCGGAAAAGGAGGAGGGCGCTTAGCCTAAGTTTCAGGGCTCTCCTCGTTTGCCGAGCTGCCGGAGTTGAAAGCACCCGTGGTGTCAGAATGCACAAAATTACGGCCACAACTGATGAGCGCCAAGTGGTCCCCAGCCAGAGTTCTAAAAGGATGGATCCCAATGGTCTGCCATCCACAGCTCCACGAGATGCGGCGGCGCTGAGGATTCAGGCGGCGCACCGGAGACGGCTGGCGAACGATGGTTGGCTCCAGCGTGGCACCCCAGACGACCTTCGACTCCGGGTCCCATCGGCCGAGCGCTTCCGGACTCAACCACGACCGCGCGGCAGGACGACGGTCCGGCGCGCGATAGGGAAGAGTTTAGGGCGGCAATCCTTACAAGCGGAAGAAGCATCGGCAGGACAGAGCTCTACCTTGTCAGGAGTGACTGTCCTCGATGAGGTTGCGATAAGAGAGGAGAAGCTGTTGAGAGCGCGGCAGACGGCTTCGGCGCGAGCTATCCAACGCCAGCAGCGTGAGAAGTCGAAGGCGGCAGCGGCGAAAGCCAAGGTTGAGGCTGAGGCCATTCGCCATAGGCGGGCGAGTACATTGCAGGGAGGCTGGCGGGGGCACTCCGAGCGACGGCTGGTTGCGGACGCGCAGATACTGCGCTCCGCCTCTCGTTTGACAAGTGCGAGTGCTTGTGCAAGCGCCTTGAGAGGCTTACCGGCGGGGCGGGCGCTGAAAGTTCTCAGCTGGCTGGGCGACTCTGCGGCACAGGCAAAGCAACGCGCGATTCAAGCCGAGGATTTTGATCGCGCCAAACGGTACAAACAAATGGCAGATGGCCTAGTGGCGCATGCCGTCGAGCTTCGCAGGGCGGAATTGGAGCGATCTCGGGCAGCAGCGGCGCAAGAGTACGAGACGGCCATCACACAAAGAGAGAAGATAGAATCCATCAAGCTCGGAGCAGCCAGGCTCCTCGCTAAGGCGAATGCAAGCCCGGGTAGTGGTCCAAACAAGTCGCCAGCTGACCTCGGGACACCGGAGGCACCTCTCAGTTGTGGGGACGAATCGCGCGACACCGTGAGCTCGTTGCGCAACCAATCGCGTTGCAATGCGAGCCCAACGCCCAGTGCCGGCCCCTTGTCTCCAAAGCACGGCTCGGGCCGCTTCGACCGGTTGGTGGTGCAGACCAACTCCCCAGGCTCTTCGCCACTGGTCTCAGCCAAGCCGTCGCCTCACCGTGGAGGAAATTCCTTCGCACACCCCGGGCGGCCGTCTCCGTTCGGCTCGACATCCGCCATGCAGGCGTGGCCATCAGCTCTAGATGGCGATGTGATAATGGTTGGAACGGAGGCGACTCATGCTGGCCTCGCCTCGCCAGCCCCCCCCACTCCGTCAGGAGGCACAGCCGACAGAGTCCCGAAGTCCTTTCCGCTGGTGCACGCCACGGATATCACTGAACCCTCGATCCTCTCGATGCAATCTTCGTTGACATCTTCGGCGCGGATGCCACCTTCCGAGCGACCGCTTCCACCAAGTGTAGTGGCCGCCGATGCTGAAGCGGCTGCAGCTGCCGCGGCAGAGCTCGCAGTGGCTATGGCAGCCTCCGACGAAGCGCTACTTTCGGGGACTGCTCTTCCGCCCGCCGAGCGGAGTGCGCTCCAACCCATCATTCTCACTTTTGGCGAATTCACCGCCCTACGGCTCGCATCCGGGCGGCCCGCGCTCGTACAGGTAGCACTCCTTCAAGCGTGCGGGCAGCTCGGATCGCCCTCCCTTTTGGCCATTCGTGGCGAGGCATTCGCCGCGCTCGAGCTCCTTTTGCGTCGGTGCCTGGTTTCCTCCAACCCCCAGGTGGTGCTGACTGCGCTACGTTTGCTGCGTCTAGCACTCGATTCGACATTTTGCAGATCCAACGCTTCACTCACTGGCCGCATGATGCATGCTATAGTGCCAGCGGTGGTAAGCCGTGCGGTCACGCCGACTCGGACATCATTTCTGGGCGAGGACTCTGAGCTTACGCTCGATGCTGGCGCCGAAGCGCTAGCAGCGGCGATCGGCTGGATTGTTGCGCTATCGCAAGTAGGTGGCGCGCGCGTTTGCGCATCCTTGCTGATTCCTCCGCCTGAAGAAGATGCATCCGACATGGTGGTTGAGATGAAACTCAGCATTCTCCTTGCGATTCTGCAATCGGTCGGTTGTGCTTCCGCCGCGGGTGCGTCACGCGCAATTACCACGCCGCCGCCTGTGCCACTGAGCCCGGCAGCCCTCTACGTGTGCGCGGCCTATCGAAGCCGCCCACGTCTACGCACGAATGCCGCAACGCTAGCCCGCCAGCTACATACGTGTGTCATGCGATCTCGGCGAGATGTGTCCATGCTTTCTGCGGCGCTAAAACGTCACGCACCTGAACTTCATGAAATCTGCTTTGGCGTGGCTGCACGGCCGCCTCGCACTTTAACAGCTGAACTTCCAAGCGAGCAAGAGGCGTGTGCTGCACTGAGGACACGAATCGCAATAGCACGTACAAAGACGGATGAGTTGCGCTCCCGGCTTTTGGCGGTGCGTGCCGCCACCCAAAGAGTGGCGGATGCGCGCACGAGAGCAGCGCGCCATGCAGCCGATGAAGTCGAGGGCACATCTCCAATCGTGCTCGCTCTCCGCGCGAAGCTTGACGCAGCGCAACGAGCGCGGGACGCTATCAACGAAAAGGAGCGCAAGCTGAAGCGGCAACGAGTACGAGCTAGGCCGACTGACTTGCTCGTATTAGAAAAGGCATGCAAGCTCGATACTCAAATCGTCGATGACCAGGTGAAAAAGAGAAGAAGTGCGCTCGCCGCAAAGACAGAGGCAAATCAAGGACGCCAGATACGCGCAGCCGCAGATGTGGAGAAATTGCGTCAGAGGCAGCGGACTTTGCTTGAACAGATCGACAAAGCCAAGCGGGTGGTTGAAGAAACAAGGGCTGAAACTGAGCGTCTGCAGGCCGCACTAAAAAATTGATGCCATGCGTCAGGCTATTACCTCGCCTACTTGTGGGATGCTGCGACATGCCGTCACTGAAAATAGCTTGGGGGCGCTGTGCGCCTTTTTTTCACCGGCTAGATTTTTGGGGACTCCACACCCGCAGAGGTAGCTTCGGCCATCGATTAGCCCCCAACGGGCCAACGAATCCTTCGAGACCTCGAGATGGCATGTGATTTAGGATTGAGGAAGTCGCACGACGTGACGCTTGGCAACCTACAAGATAGTTTTTGAATTTGCCTCACCGCCAGGTGCTCAGCATGGCTTAGTCGTCAGATCGATGTGGAATATGAGCGTTATGTAGCCTATCTATAGCTATAGTTTGTTGCCGTACGTTAGGATTAGAATTATGGGATTTAGGGGATATAATGAAATGACCGAGTACTTGTGATTGGCAGTGCCAGTGTGGCTGAGGCATGGGAATGGGAGTGCAGGAACGCCCTGCACGCTCTATATGGAGCCAGGGGAGAAGGGATTGGGATTGGGAGAAGAAAACCTTAAAATAGCTTCTCGCCTCGCGTGTGGCCTTGGACCTTTGGGTTGTAGCCATACCCATACTCCATACCTCTTCCTCCCCCACCCCCGCCTGCCTTGCGGCTACTCCTCTCGTGCGCTACTTGGGGGCTCGGGTTGTGGGGGTGGCGGGGTTGAGCTGGGTGCTACAACCTTCAACTAAGTTTATACTTGGTTCTCCTTGCCCCGAGCTAGTGGTCTGGTCCTACAACCTACAACCTACAACTGAGTTTATACTTGGTTCTCCCTGGGGGGGGCACGAGCCCACCCCCTCTCTCCACTCCTCCCCCGCTGCGAGGGCCAACCTACTTTTATAAAACACATTCTTGAATGAAGGCGTCCGCTAAGCTACTGTGGACTATGGGCTCATGGGCTCACACCATCCCGGGATCACGTTGACATCGCCTATCTATACCCCTACCTCTACCTCTAAAAAAGAGATATCTGAAGATTCTGGGCTACACACCTACTTTCTGCTATCTCAGGGTTTCCCTGCTGCTATTCCTACATCCTACATCGCCCTTAACTTCCCTCCCTCCACCTCCTCCCCTGCCCCCCTTCGTTCCTTCATTTTCGGTATTCGGTTTCCGGGGTCCGGCCCTTGTTAAGGCGTGGAACAAGATACCCCGCCAGCTATCGTTATCTAACTAGATAGCAATCGCGGCCACTATCGTTATCGATCTAGATAGCAAAAGGGCCGCAATCAGTATTGACAAGGTTGTTTTAATGGGGTCTCGCTGAGTGAGGGCCTGCAGCGCGCCGTCAGCTCCGGCGGAGCTGCTGGCGCCCCCGCCATTCCATCACTCCCGGGCACCTTGGCCGCGCCTCCCGCCGATCGTTTCCCTTCCGTATCGTCGCATATCGAGCCAGTGGTCATGCTCGATCCGTCACCCTATCGTTAAACGATAGTTGAAGACCCCACTCTGCTGCAGATGTGTCTAGGAGAGGGAGAGGGGACAATTCGCGGCCGTGTAGTCCACCTTGATCTTCCTTTATCGCAACGTGCGAGCGAGGGGATCAACGAATTAACATCCTTATCTCAATCGCACACGCCAACCAAACCACGTACCATAGCCCCAGTAAGTCACGAACCCACGATCCGTATGCTCAATCTAGAAGACCAGACCACAATATGCACGATGCAATATTTCATGGACGGATCTAAGTAATTATGGAGAATGGCGAAGTAACGACGCGTCCATTATACCAATGGGTTGTTGCTGATCGAGTCACCCAGCCCCAGGACCAAAGATTCCGTCTCGATATTAAGACCCACGCATCGACCCGCCATATGTCGAATCGCCATGCGTGGATCCGCTGGCATGGGAAGCAGAGCTCATTGTGTTTGCGGTGGCATAGGAGCGCATCGTGTTCGTCGAGCACCCTGATGTCACGGACTGATGTGAGCCGGCTGAACTAGGACGACCGGAGTCGTCACCCCAGCGCCGGCCGCCCACAATTTGCGCGAAGCGTTGGCGAGCTCGATAACGTCGCCTTTCGCGCACATCATGCGGTATGGCGCGCGCATACGCGCCGATGACTTTCATCGCCTCAGAGTAGATGCGCTTCTCTTCCTCCGCGAGAATTTTCCGCGCACGGACGGCCTCCAACGTATCGCTCGATCTCACGCTTAGGTGATTTGGCAGATGGGTGGCCACATTCGTGAGGGCGCCCGAGGCATACCGAACAATGGACTGATCCTCATGCGACAATAGCGATTCGAGCTGGGCTTGAACCCCGTGAGCAACCACGTGTTCTGCCCATTCTCGATCATAGCAGAGATTTTGCAGTGCACCGCACGCAAGGGTGATGGTATACGTGTCATCCGAGTAGAGGCAAGCAAGGAGTGGCCGCGCACCGCCGCATCGAATCAGCTGCGCCTTGGTGATGGAGGAGTTGGCGTCCACCGAGTCAGAGCAGAGATTGGCAATCACAAGGAGAGCTGTCTGCACAACCTCCACCGACGCGTCGTCGAGCAGCGCCGCGAGCAGCCGCACGCCGCCTCCGGCACGCGTCGCCTCTCCCAGCTCCAGCCCGCCCTCGCCGTACGTGCTCTCTACCATCTCGGCGAGCGCATCGAGAGCCTCGCAGCGGACGTCTGCGTCGCACGATTGAAGGAGGTCGAGTAGCTCGGACACGCTCCAGCCGCGAGGACTCGAGCAAGCACTGAGCGCGGCAGGAAGACGGGTGGCCGAGCCGCTGGCGGCCCCCATCGCCAGAGCCAGCGGCATCGGCTCTCCCCGCCCCCCCCCCTCCCCCACAAAGGTATTTGTCGCCGTTTCACCCCAGTCCCTTCACAGCTTTCGATTTCATGGAGTTGGAGAGCATGCACCCGCGGTCACCCGGACCAATGCGCAAAAGGGAGGAATGCCTGAAATGAGGGGTGACGAGTTGCCGTTCGACCCTCCAAAGTGTGGGTGCGGCGATTGTTTGATATAAAACGAGGGGGGCTGGGATAACAAAAATGGGCCGTAGGTTACACCTTCACCGAAGTTGCACCCGGACCAATAACGCGCAACGCGCAAGGGGAGGGGGAGGAGTCCCTGAAATCAAGGGGGGCGAGTTGCCAGTCCACCAAAGTGTGGGTGCTCCTAACCCTCCAAGGGGGGGGGGGGATGAAAAAAGTACTGGACCTCAGGTTGCACCTTCTTGCATACTCAAGACCATATGGGTTACCCACACCATGCACACAGTACGCAAGAGACGGGAGCGATGCACGCACATTCCTTAGCGACCCAACCCTACAATACATTGTGAACTTGTAGCAGCGGGGTTGCGGGAAAGAGATGGAGCTTGTCGCCATAAGAGACTGGTACAACATAATACACCGGAACGGTGTAAAGACTCTTGCGCGCCGCAATTCTACAATGACTCAAGCAATTCATCGAAGTCTGCCGTGTCGCATATCCCATCGTCGAGCCACGAGTACATGGCCTTGCCGTCGGTGTCCACGACAGTGCAACCACCAAGCTACAGCGATAGAGAGGATAGTTGACGTCGATACGCATGGGAGGTGATCCTCGGCTCCCAAGCATAGCGTGCGATTGCTTACGGCATTGTGAACGCCTCACAGGCCGCTTTGGCCCACGCACTTGGCTGCCACGAGACCTCCAGCAAGACATCCTGAGCTGCAAGCACCACCCTTCCATGTGGAAGAATGTCTACGCGCAGCTTACCTGGGTGAGCGTGCGCTCGTCGGATGGTCGCAATGCCTCCCAGTTCATGAAGGACACGCCCAGGAGATTCTGCAACCGCAATGTTGCCTGCAAGCGTGATTGCAAGGAGTTGTGAGTAATACATGAGCAGTTCACCGCGAGATGCCCCAGACACCATCTGGTCGTGACGGCTGTGGCACGTTTGGCGCGGCCCGTCTAGACTGAGCGATCATGACTGAGGGCAGCCAGGTCTCACTAGTTCGAGTGGCCGTAGACCCCATCCTCCTACGAGAGGAAGAGCGTCGAATTGATTCTCCAGCTGGCCATCGAGGTCGCGTGGTACGAGCACATTCGAAGGCCAGCGGCCCTTCCGCTGCCCTTGCTCCAGGGCTGTCTCGATCCAAGCGCGCTTGCCACCTGGGCTGCCAACATAGCCGGCAAGCACAGAAGGCAAGGTAGCAGGGGGGCCAATGCCAAAGAGCATGATGTACAGTTTTAGGTATGCATTGAGCTTCTCGTCGTCCGGACGCCAACCGCGATTCACTCCGAATCGACGCCCCGCCTCACCTGCAACCACGGTACTCCCGTCGATAAATTAGGCGATGGTGTGGCCACCAGGTGAGCAGCTTACCACCGGGATCGGAAAAAAGCTCAATCTCAGGAGGAAGGTCGAGAAGCTCGGCCAACTTGGCACATGATGCTGGAAGCCCATTGATAACTACCATGATGCGCCCCACACCCTTTTCCTTCAGTGCCGGTGCATAGTGCCGCAGCTTTTGTCCGTACTCGATCTGCAAGTCAGGCGAGGTAGCGATCGGTAGCATGCGTAGCTTGTTCATTCCATGCCCGGAAGCCAAAGCATTTTGCATCCGAATTCGAGGTAACATCCGGGGTGCAGAGATAACTTTTGGGGGGTTGGGGGATTGGCCCACCAGCTAGCACATCCGCCCGTTAACACGCGCGTGCGCACCCTGCGGCTAGCCGCGCGCTTCACACATTCCGCCACTCAATCGCAGAGCGTCGCACTCCTCCAGGGTTTGTAGACGAGCTCTCCTCCACCAACCTCCCTCACCGCCTGTTCGCCGGCGAAGTCTCCGAAGTGATTGCGAGTCCCCCTCACGCTTGGCAACCACCTTTCCCTCATCCAACCCATCCGCTTCACGCACCATATTGAAGTCCGCAGGGTAAGTGCCGAGCACGAGGAGAGTGTTGGTTTGCGGCCGCTCGAGCACCTGGCCCAGATCGAGCAGCTTGCCGTCGGCGAGCTCGAGGACGGAGAAGCCGTGGAGTGACTCGACCGGACGTGCCGCAGAGAGCGCCACGCGTAAGCCCCACGAGGCGGCCAGACCGGCCAGGATGCAGAGCAGCCGTAGACGAGACATCGATCTCGCCGCCGCCGCCGCTGCCGCCGCCGCCGCCGCCCGATGGGAGGAAAGCGGGAAGGGAAGGGGCGGGGGAGTCCATAGGTTACGAGAGCTCTCATTATAATTATAACGCGTAGAGGCCAAAGCTTCTCTTTCACACCGGGGAAAAGCACCGGGGAGGGGGGAAAGAGGGTCCTCTCGGAGACCTCTCGCCTCTCGAAAAGGAAGAATAAGAACGGCGACCTTGCAGACTTTCAGGAGGCGGCTGCATCAGGCATGTATGACCTGAATGATGATGTTGCTTTCTCGAAAAAGGCGAAGTCCATGGCGTCATACAAGTGGGCCAACATTTATATGGCTCCGTGGCCGCATTTGCGCTGGGCTGCGATGCGTTTGTTAGCGTTGTCCTGCTCAGCCTCCGGATGTGAGCGTTCTTGGTCCGTGGAGGATTGGATCCATTCCAAGAAAAGGAATCGGCTGGGGCATCGTACTGTGGAGAGGCTTGTGACTTGTGAGGGCTCACACAAATTTGGTGTTGCAGCAAGTGATGACTGATTGGGAGTCGTGTGTGCTTCCGTGGGACTTGGAGATGATCCCGGACGAGCCTGAAGATGAGGAGTAAGTGTATCAACTAGTTTCTACCATTGTACTTAAAATATAACTATTAAGTTCTGTATTATTATTATTAGATTATTAGTATTAGTATTGTAACCTGACGTCAGGTCTGACGTCACTCCTATCAGGTTGCGTTAGGCTCTTCGAACCTGACACCTGACGCTAGGTTTGGCCCCACTGATAGGAAGAGGCCCCCGAAACCTGTTGCGACCTTGTACCTGTTGTCCCATCTGGGGCGTCTCGAGATACAATATTTTGTACCTGCCACCGCGGTATCATCCCGAGTCGGCCTTGAACCACTCCCTCCTCCCTCCTCAGCTCCCTCCATCCTGTCGCCAGCCGCCCCTCTCCGCCCGTTTGCTAACGTAAACAGGTCTCATTTCTCATCGCATTGCATTGGGGGGGTTGCAAATCTCCCCTCTCCCTCCCTCCCTCCCTCCGCTCTGAGCCTCTCGCCTCCCATTATCAGTAAACTGATAAGGTCATGGAGCGCGCGCCGCTCCCCTCCACCCTCCACCGCTGCCGCCGCCCTCGCCGAGATCGATGATCTGCTTATGAACACCCCGCGGTCGCCGAAGCGACCGCGCCAGGACGACCCGCCCACCCGCCAACCCAAGTCGCGTTCCGTCAAAAGAGGACCAGGTGGTTTTTCAACATATCTGTTTTCTTTTTAGTTATTAACAACAGTGGTACAAAACAAAGCTAATCACGCTTGCCCCCCCCCCGCTTTCCTGTCAACACGCAGTGACTCTCCCCAGTTATGCGTGTTGAGTTTTCATCTTCTTCGTCTTTTTCTCACACCCCTCTTCCTCGATGGCGACGATGTCGTTCGGCTGATCTTGGATGGCGAGGTCTGTGATGCGTGAGAGGACGCTTGGTCGGTCCTGCATGTAGAGCTTGCCCGCTGTTCGGCGCACTTGCGCCATGGGATTCGTTTCAGCGTAGTCGACCGCCATGATGTATTCCATGCAGAGGTACGCGACGGCGGCCTGCTCTCCAATGTATCTGGTCTTTGGGACTGGGATCTTGTCGTACTCGTCGGAGTAGTCGCCGACGAGCATGAGGGTTGCCGGCGGTGGTGGTGAGGGAGGAGGCGGCGAGGGGGGTGGTGGTGAGGGAGGAGGCGGCGAGGGCGGTGGTGGTGACGGAGGCGGCGGCGAGGGTGGTGGTGGTGACGGAGGCGGCGGCGAGGGTGGTGGTGGTGACGGAGGAGGCGGCGAGGGTGGTGGTGGTGACGGAGGAGGCGGCGAGGGCGGTGGCGGAGACGGAGGCGGTGGAGACGGTGGAGGCGGGGACGGAGGCGGTGGCGAGGGCGGCGGAGGCGAGGGGGGCGGAGGCGAGGGGGGTGGCGGTGAAGGCGGCGGAGGCGAGGGCGGCGGCGGCGAGGGCGGCGGTGGTGACGGGGGCGGCGGTGAGGGCGGTGGCGGCGAGGGCGGTGGTGGCGAGGGTGGAGGCGGTGAGGGTGGAGGCGGCGAGGGCGGAGGCGGTGAGGGTGGGGGCGGTGAGGGTGGAGGCGGTGAGGGTGGAGGCGGTGAGGGTGGAGGCGGTGAGGGTGGAGGCGGCGAGGGCGGAGGCGGCGAGGGCGGCGGCGGCGAGGGCGGTGGTGGAGAAGGCGGCGGAGGGGACGGAGGAGGGGGTGAAGGGGGCGGTGGAGACGGTGGCGGCGGTGAGGGCGGCGGGGGTGAGGGTGGTGGCGGTGAAGGCGGCGGGGGAGACGGAGGTGGCGGCGATGGAGGAGGCGGTGAGGGAGGAGGCGGTGAGGGAGGAGGCGGTGAAGGGGGTGGCGGCGAAGGCGGGGGCGGCGAAGGCGGCGGCGGAGAAGGAGGAGGCGGCGAGGGTGGTGGAGGAGACGGTGGCGGCGGAGATGGAGGAGGCGGCGAGGGCGGAGGAGGAGACGGAGGAGGCGGCGAGGGCGGTGGAGGAGACGGAGGAGGCGGCGAGGGTGGAGGTGGAGACGGCGGTGGCGGCGAGGGTGGTGGTGGAGATGGAGGCGGCGGAGATGGGGGAGGCGGCGAAGGGGGAGGTGGAGATGGAGGTGGTGGGGATGGAGGGGGCGGCGAGGGAGGTGGCGGAGATGGAGGGGGAGGGGAAGGAGGCGGCGGCGAAGGAGGAGGCGGCGAGGGCGGCGGAGGAGACGGAGGAGGCGGCGAGGGCGGTGGAGGAGACGGAGGAGGCGGCGAGGGTGGAGGTGGAGACGGCGGTGGCGGGTGGCGGCGAGGGCGGTGGCGGCGAGGGTGGTGGTGGAGATGGAGGGGGAGGAGAAGGAGGCGGCGGCGAAGGAGGAGGCGGCGAGGGCGGTGGTGGAGATGGAGGAGGAGGCGAGGGCGGCGGCGGCGAGGGCGGAGGTGGAGAAGGAGGTGGCGGCGAAGGAGGAGGCGGCGAGGGCGGTGGTGGAGATGGAGGAGGAGGCGAGGGTGGCGGCGGCGAGGGCGGAGGTGGAGATGGAGGAGGAGGCGAGGGTGGCGGCGGCGAGGGCGGTGGTGGAGAGGGAGGCGGTGGCGAAGGAGGTGGTGGAGATGGAGGAGGCGGCGAGGGAGGTGGTGGAGATGGAGGAGGCGGCGAGGGAGGTGGTGGAGATGGAGGAGGAGGCGAGGGGGGTGGCGGAGACGGAGGAGGAGGCGAGGGTGGTGGCGGAGATGGAGGAGGCGGCGAAGGGGGAGGTGGAGATGGAGGCGGTGGAGATGGAGGAGGCGGCGAGGGCGGCGGTGGAGATGGAGGAGGCGGCGAGGGCGGCGGCGGCGAAGGCGGCGGAGGAGAAGGCGGCGGTGGAGACGGAGGAGGCGGCGAGGGAGGAGGCGGCGAAGGGGGGGGAGGAGAGGGAGGAGGAGGAGAGGGAGGTGGCGGAGACGGCGGCGGCGGCGAGGGGGGTGGTGGAGATGGGGGCGGGGGTGAGGGTGGTGGCGGAGATGGAGGAGGAGGCGAGGGTGGTGGCGGAGATGGAGGAGGGGGCGAGGGTGGTGGCGGAGATGGAGGAGGAGGCGAGGGTGGTGGTGGAGATGGAGGAGGAGGCGAAGGTGGCGGCGGCGAGGGCGGAGGTGGAGATGGAGGAGGCGGCGAGGGCGGCGGCGGCGAAGGAGGTGGTGGAGACGGAGGTGGCGGAGACGGAGGAGGGGGAGATGGAGGAGGTGGCGAGGGAGGCGGCGGGGATGGAGGAGGCGGCGAGGGCGGCGGCGGCGAGGGCGGCGGCGGCGAGGGCGGCGGCGGCGAGGGCGGCGGCGGCGAGGGCGGCGGCGGCGAGGGTGGCGGCGGGGATGGAGGCGGTGGAGATGGCGGCGGCGGCGAGGGCGGCGGCGGCGAGGGCGGCGGCGGCGAGGGCGGCGGCGGCGAGGGCGGCGGCGGCGAGGGCGGCGGCGGTGATGGTGGAGGCGGTGAAGGAGGAGGCGGTGAAGGGGGTGGCGGCGAAGGCGGTGGCGGCGAAGGCGGTGGCGGTGAAGGCGGTGGCGGAGACGGAGGAGGCGGCGAGGGCGGCGGCGGAGACGGCGGCGGCGGAGACGGAGGAGGCGGCGAGGGCGGAGGTGGAGACGGTGGCGGCGGAGACGGAGGAGGCGGCGAGGGCGGCGGCGGAGACGGCGGCGGCGGAGACGGAGGAGGCGGCGAGGGCGGAGGTGGAGACGGTGGCGGCGGCGACGGTGGTGGCGGCGAGGGCGGCGGCGGAGACGGAGGAGGCGGCGAGGGCGGAGGTGGAGACGGTGGCGGCGGAGATGGAGGAGGCGGCGAGGGCGGAGGTGGAGACGGAGGAGGAGGCGACGGAGGTGGTGGAGATGGCGGCGGCGGTGAGGGCGGAGGTGGCGAAGGTGGCGGCGGGGACGGAGGAGGAGGCGACGGAGGCGGAGGCGATGGCGGCGGCGGCGAGGGCGGCGGCGGCGAGGGCGGCGGCGGCGACGGAGGAGGAGGCGACGGAGGCGGCGGAGATGGCGGCGGCGGCGAGGGCGGTGGCGGGTATGGAGGTGGCGGAGATGGAGGAGGCGGTGAGGGAGGAGGCGGTGAGGGAGGGGGCGGTGAAGGCGGTGGCGGAGATGGAGGAGGCGGTGAGGGAGGGGGCGGTGAGGGAGGAGGCGGTGAGGGAGGGGGCGGTGAAGGCGGTGGCGGAGATGGAGGAGGCGGTGAGGGAGGGGGCGGTGAGGGAGGGGGCGGTGAAGGCGGTGGCGGAGACGGAGGAGGCGGGGATGGGGGTGGCGGAGATGGAGGAGGAGGCGAGGGCGGCGGAGGCGAGGGCGGAGGTGGAGATGGAGGAGGAGGCGAAGGTGGTGGCGGAGAGGGCGGCGGAGGCGATGGCGGCGGCGGCGAGGGAGGAGGAGGAGAGGGCGGTGGCGGAGAAGGCGGCGGTGGAGACGGAGGAGGCGGCGAGGGAGGAGGAGGAGAAGGAGGAGGAGGAGAGGGAGGTGGCGGAGACGGCGGCGGCGGCGAGGGTGGTGGTGGAGATGGAGGTGGCGGTGAGGGTGGCGGCGGAGACGGAGGAGGAGGCGAGGGTGGCGGCGGAGATGGAGGAGGAGGCGAGGGTGGTGGCGGAGATGGAGGTGGAGGCGATGGTGGCGGCGGCGAGGGCGGAGGTGGGGATGGAGGTGGTGGGGATGGAGGAGGCGGCGAGGGCGGCGGCGGCGAAGGCGGCGGCGGCGAAGGCGGCGGAGGCGATGGCGGCGGCGGCGAGGGAGGAGGAGGAGAGGGCGGTGGCGGCGAGGGAGGAGGAGGAGAGGGCGGTGGTGGCGAGGGAGGAGGCGGAGAAGGCGGCGGCGGCGAGGGAGGAGGAGGAGAGGGCGGTGGCGGAGAAGGCGGCGGCGGCGAGGGAGGAGGCGGCGAGGGAGGAGGAGGAGAAGGAGGAGGAGGAGAGGGAGGTGGCGGAGACGGAGGCGGAGGTGAGGGTGGTGGCGGAGACGGAGGCGGAGGTGAGGGTGGTGGCGGAGACGGAGGAGGAGGCGAGGGTGGTGGCGGAGACGGAGGAGGTGGCGAGGGCGGTGGCGGGGACGGAGGAGGAGGTGAGGGTGGTGGCGGGGACGGAGGAGGAGGCGAGGGGGGTGGCGGAGACGGAGGAGGAGGCGAGGGGGGCGGCGGAGACGGAGGAGGAGGCGAGGGGGGCGGCGGAGACGGAGGAGGAGGCGAGGGTGGCGGCGGAGATGGAGGAGGAGGCGAGGGAGGCGGCGGAGACGGAGGAGGAGGCGAGGGGGGCGGCGGAGATGGAGGAGGAGGCGAAGGTGGCGGCGGCGAGGGCGGAGGTGGAGATGGAGGCGGCGGAGATCCGTCCTCCGCGCCCAGAGTTCCCCCGCGGAAAGAGTGAACGCACGGCGTGCACCTTCCTGGAAGTTGCTATGCGCACGCACGGCGCCCCCGCGGAGGGGGGGGGCGCCGGTGCACATCGCGCCGTGCCCACGCACGGCGTGCACATTGTGATTGCAAGTCATCACAGGTGCTGCGTACTTGTATGGCCAGTTTACGTAGTTGTGGGCCGCAGTCGTTTACGTTAATGTTCTCGTCATATACGGTAATAATCAACCGGTCCCAGGGGGGTTCCCCAGGGGTTCCGCCCGTCCTCCGCGCCCAGAGTTCCCCCGCGGAAAGAGTGAACGCACGGCGTGCACCTACCTTCCTGGAAGTTGCTATGCGCACGCACGGCGCCCCCGCGGGGGGCGACGGTGCACATCGCGCCGTGCCCACGCACGGCGTGCACATTGTGATTGCAAGTCATCACAGGTGCTGCGTAACGAAACATCTCTTGTATGGCCAGTTTACGTAGTTGTGGGTCGCAGCCGTTTACGTTAATGTTCTCGTCATCCCCAGGGGTTCCACTCGTCCTCCGCGCCCAGAGTTCCCCCGCGGAAAGAGTGAACGCACGGCGTGCACCTTCCTGGAAGTTGGTATGCGCACGCACGGCGTATACGCGGGGGGACCGTGGGCACGGCGCGCACCGAAGAAGCTTTGACGGCGTCTCTCTCTTATAATTTTAACATGATCTAATGTTAAACAACTACACTACAACTGTGGACATTTGATCGCTCAATTCGACTGATGTCCCACTATTGACGGAACGACACCTCCAGGTGGGCACCAGAGCCACGTACTCCGACACACAACCGCACCACTTCGAACAGCTGGGAGAAGGCCAGCATACTGACAGCTAGACTGCAGCACATTCCCCACACCACCCCCGCATGTTAGTAGTTATAAATCACTGTTTGACCGCCCTACGCCCTACGAAAGGCGAAAGGCCCCCCTCCGATTACCCACATCCCTATGTTTTGGGCTATGTTTGACTGTGCGCTGTGTGCTGTGTTTCTACAAAAGCCAAACACAGACCGTTTTATGACTGTGTTTGGAGATATTGGAGATGCCCCTGCTGCGTTTCCCACCTAGCACCTAGGCCGGGGGCCCTGGCCGGGTCCCCGCAACCCAAATCCTACCTCCCACAAATCCATTTATAGCCAAGTACCACTAGAGTGAAGGTATATCCATTTAAAGCTCCTGGTCCCCCCCCCCCCCCTTTTTTCTTCTCTTTTCTCTTCTCTCCGTCTCTCCCTCTGCACTGGCTCCTTCAACAACCTCCCTTCCACCCCCCCCCCACCCTCCCTCTCCCCTTCTCCTTCTTTCCCCTCCTCTCCCCCCTTTCTTCCCCTATTCCTTGCCCTTGCTTCCCTCTCCCCCTCCCTCGCCTCCCTGCCTCCCCCCACCCCCCCCCACCGAAATGCTGGTGGCCAGCCGTCTCAACGTCGAGTCCTCTCTGCGTGTGCGGATGCTCGAGATCCGGGAGCGGGAGTTCGACTTCTTCATGAACAATGTCCGCTCTGTTGGACGCCTCACCACCGTCCTCGCCGGCTTTGGCCACGCAGGGCTGCTCTACACCAAGTTTATTGACCACAACTTATGCGGAGAGAGGGAGCTTCTATGCGCAGAGCTGCTGTACCCGCTCACGACAGCGCTCGCGCTCGGCTGCGCCATCACGGCAGTATGGGGCTCCGTCCTCCTCGCCACCATGGCGCCTGGAGCCGCACTGCACGGACACCACGACCACTACTCGGAGATTGTCGATAAGGTGAGAGGGGTGTGAGAGGGGGAGAGGCAGGGCGAGGGAGAGAAGAGGGAGGGAGGAGGGGCGAGGGAGAGAAGAGGGAGGGAGGGGGGAGGGGAGGGGCGGAGCGGAGCCGCGGAGTTCGAGCGGTAGATACTCTTCATCGTCGGCGTGGCGTGTGGCGTCCTGCGGGCCGCTCCACTCTGGCCCGACCCCTCAAGCCTGACTGACTCCCGACCTTCTTGGCAGTTGGAGCGCGAGTTCTCCATCGTGCTCCGCTTGGGCGCCCTGTCGGTCGGCGCCTTTGGGCTAGTCGGCATCCTGTACTTCTGGGCGAAGTGGGGCCAGGCGATCCACCACTCGGATCCTGCTCGCGTGGCCGCCTCGCACACGCACGGCGGCGGCCTCGGCGCGTCCAGCCATCACTGGGCGTCGTCTTTTCAACACGGCGAGCACATCAATGCGGTGCGCGACCTACCGACGGCCGTCTTTCTCACCTTTGCGATCATCGGCTTCCTCTACATCATGTACTTAGTGCAGCAGTACCTTTCGAACCGCGTCTTCTACATCTCGCGCAAGCACATCGTGCGCGGAACCTGGCGCGGGAGGGGCCACGCGGCGCCTGACACGATGATGCATCGCATGAAGCAGAATGAGATTGCTGCGGCCACCGCATTGTTCAAGTCTTCCCAGAGGAATGAGGGCGGTGGCACTAAGGGCGGAATGGCACTTTCGCCACACGCCCCCACTGCCCCATCATTCAGCAACCTGCACACGTTCTGGAGCACAACCTTGGGTGGGGTTATGCACAATCTGGAGCAGCGACACCGCCAAGAGTATCTGAAAGTTCACCGGCTGGGCGCGGAGGCGTCGCACGACCCCGAAGAGAAGGCGCGGCCAACAGGCGCCGCCATCCACCGGAGAAGCGTTCGATCCAGTACAAGCAGCTACGCGGGCTCGGATGCCTCTGAGAATGACCATATAGGGGCGGCAATTACGCCCGCCTTGCCTCGGTTTTTCCGGTCTATGGGCCAGAGCATATCTGCCGCTTTTGCGCCCATCGGGGTTGCACCGAACGGCTCCAGGGAGCCTTCTGCGTCTGCGGTATCACCGGCGCCGAGGCTTGCTGCTCCCAGCGGCGCAGCAGTCGCTAGATGGCGCATCGTGCAGGCCGGGGATCGGCCCGAGCTATTTTGAGTACTGGGGCATGAGCTTTGCAGTGGGAGTTGATGACGGTGACTTGTGCAATCGATGTCTCGTGTTTCTGCGCCCAATTCCATGTTGTTGTTGTACTCGTGATGATTGCTGAGAAAGGGGCAAACCACTATCCAATTAACCACAACCACAAGGACAGTGCAGCACGCCGAACTATGGGGTCGGCCTCCTACACTGGCCAGTGGTAGTGGTAGTGGCCTCCTTTTCCTTGACTTTGATGTCACGGTCCGCCGGGGAAGGATATGACTATGGACGCCACGACGTCGAAGTCCTCTGGCGTGCGTAATCTCCCTTTGCCCACAACAGTCCCCCTCCTTATCCTTATCGCCCGTAGATCTAATAATACTAGTAGTACTAATAAATAAAACATTTGAGTGTTTGTACCACGTATCTGCTACACCACCAGCTCCTGGGCGCACGCCCCAGCCTGACCCCCCCCCCCCCCCCGCCGTTCCCTTCCTAAGCCGTTCCCTTTCTCTCCCGTACTTCCATTTCTGTCCGCCGCGTTCGGCGTGCGCTTTAAGTCGCGTTCCGTCAAAAAAAGAGGGCCAGGTGATATTTTGTTTTCTCTTAGACGGTTGGCGTAACGTTACACGCTAATCCTCCATCCAGAGATTGCCAGCTTGCACCATGTCCTAAACTCCATTTTTTTGTTATACTCGTTCCGTCAAATCAAAATCATAATTTTTGAAACTCAATGGCGCGCCGCGCGCTTTCAGACCGCAATTAGCTCACATCGCGCCGCGCACTTCAGTCCCTTGCCCAGGGCGGCTTCTCTTCCACGAGGTCTACGCCCAGCTGTCGGAAGAGGTTTGCGATGCTCTCCTGTTCAGGAAGGCCGATACTCAATATGTTCACTTTCGACGCTTGCCCAGTCCAATGCCACATGGGGCGCAAGCGAGACGATGGGGGGCAGTTCTCTCCCTCTCTCCACTCGCTCACGCTCACGCATCGTCCATTGTTGTCCCTGCGGCGCGTCGCCATGCGGCGCGCCCTGGCCTGCTCTCAGGGGTCCTTTTGGGGCTCCCAGAGGGCCAGCAGGCCAGCAAGGGCAGCTCAGGGGGCAGTGGAGGCTGGGGCTCAGCCCCTGGCTCCCCCCTGCCTCTCCCACGCTCGCCTCGCTGGCCATGGGAGCCGCCAGAACTCCCTTGTATCCTGTATTCCTGTATGCCTGGCGACCAGGGACAGGGGACAGGGGGGAGTCAGCTCGAGGGCAGGCCCAGCGCGGGCGTGGGAGTGCAGCTCGCGGCCCACGCCCACGAAGGGTCTGGGCAGGAATGATGAGTGCCCTGCCCCTGCCAGAGGGCAGGGGCTGGGGTTGAATGTACGGGCCCACCCCGGGGGGTGTCCGTGATGGTCGTGTGGGGGGCGCGAGGCCCCCATTGACCCCCACTTATGCAAAAGTAGGTTGCCTTTGCAGCGTTACACCTCTAGCCCCAGCACAAGCACGGGAGGGCTACACCTCCATGTGCTCTCCCACTACACTGCCACTCACATGTTTGACAGTTTGAAATGTAGGTATGAGTCTCGGGGGGTTAGGAAGTTGTGCATTTGTATAGTCGTGATTTGTCGCTCTCAAGCTAAGCAACAAGCTGGCGCTAATCATGCACTCTAATAGAGGATTCGAGCGTGTGCCACGGGCCCCGACCCATGGGCCACTATTACTATCAGCATTCACCCTGCGCGGCTATAGCGCAACAATACAGCGCTATCATCTCCCACAGCTCCGTTTCGGGGTTGTTCCACTGCCGCCGCCGAGGAGGAAGCGTTGCAGCGTTTGCTGTTGCGCGCCCATGCGTGAAGAGGGGCTGTTGGCACCACGCCGGCCATTGCGCTTAGTCGACACGTGAGAAGAAGCGCCGGAAACGAATGGACGTTTCAGGGTACCCGTTTGCAAAACTCGTCCTGTTGCACTAGCGTGGCTGAACGAGGGCCGCCCGCCAGCGCCGTCCGTCCACCGACGCGCCGCATCGCCATCCCGGCCAACGCTCGACTTCCGTGCGATAGGTGTGTTGCACATCTCGCAAGCTTGTACGCCTGCCGCATTTACAAACGTGCACGCGCGGCATGGCCAAGGCATCCTGAGCGGGTCATCCACCGACGTTGAAGTTGAGCGCGGGTGTTTTGGGCAAGGTTGGCCCGAGGCCGCGCTCGACGTGGCGCAAGGTTCCGCTTCTTCCGATCCGACAAACCGGGCACTATGCGCGTGACTTGGCGGCATCCTCTCCCTGGCTCGTGGCGGTGATTTTCCGTGCGATGCCTCGCACGGCGGCGATCTTCCGAACGGTCGGGCCGACCCTTCCATCGATATTCTTGCGCATGACTGCGACGGATCATTGTCGCACGGCGCGCTTTGTGGTGGCCTACCTCCTGTCCAAGCTTGTTCCTTGCTAGAGGCAGTATTCAAGTATGACGCGAGATCTTCTGCTGCCAGCCCCTCTCCGTCGTCCTCATACGTAGGCCAGGCTCCTTGGGCTTCAGTTCTGGCAAACGCCTCGACTTCCACGTCCCCTGAATGGGTTGCACTAGGAGACTCGGGCGGTGCCACGGAGTCATCCGAGGGCTCCGATGTTGTCGCGTGGAGCACCGCCGCGCCAGTTGCTCCACATCCTCCTGCGTCCTCGAGGCGCCGAGCCGGCGAACGGCACCACTCAAGCAGGTCGGCCCTGCCCTGCCCATTCCCACTCACTTCCCGTTCGTTGTGGCCCGGCGGCGCCGGTCTCGCCCACTCGCAGTCCTCGGGAGAGCGGGGCGTCTCAAACTTCCCGGCCTCTCTAAGTGCGCGCTCCTGCCGTTTGCTCATAAGCCGCGGCGGCTGTCTGCCCGGATCGCCCTCTGCAGCTGCCGTGGCCACACCTGCCCACTGGTAGTCGGCGCGAAAGGCGCAGTGGCGCGCCGCCTCCGCTGCCGTCGTGTCGGCCCGTCCGCCATCGACCGCGGAGGTTGAGCACGCAACGCTAGCTCGTGATGGACCCTGTGCCGTCACAAACTTGGTGGCGGTGAGTGCGACAAGCGTCAGTCGGAACGGCGGCCTGAGCTGGGTGCGCAGCACGGCTGCTGCGACGCGCGCAATTGCGTCGGCGCCCCCATCAGGCATCACCGTCGTGCGCGAGGCCACTAGAGGGCCCTTCGGCGCCAACGCTGCGTCGTGCCGCCCCTGCGGGTTGTTGGCCGTGCGCGTGCCAAAGTGGCGCCAGCGCACGGTGAGCTTGGTCGCCTTGCGCCTGCGAGCGAGCAGCTCCGCGTCCAGCCGGCTCTGCATGTCGGGCGCGAGCACTTGGAGCACCATTGCGAGGGCATGATGGTCAGTGCACCCCTTAAAGGAGTCCTCGACCGTCAGACTTTGAGGAGGCTTTTGCTGCTCCACCCCATCATTGCAGCGGCCGTAGCACTGCGCCTCGAGCCGTGCGACACCTGCTGCACCGAGCGCACGTGTCAACGTGGCACGTGAGGCCAACCGTCCGACGGTGCTGCTCAGCCCCATCGCACGAGCCCCGGCAGTACTTCCGCCCGCAGGCATACTTGCCGTCCCCCCAGTTAGTTCATCGGCCGCGCCCTCTTCTACATCCACACAAGGCCCATACTCGAAATTGCGCGCGAGCCCGAGGGCTGCTCGCGCGTCGGCCACCGTCTCCACGCCTAAGTTGGACAGCGCGCACGCAGACTTGAAGCCGATGCCGGGGAGCGCGCGCAAAGAGAGGGGAGCGAGGAAGTCGAGTACCTACGACGACACGTTAATGCCAAGATCGCCACCGGTCGCGTGCGCGGTGGGCGGGCGCCCAGACTCCAATGGACATGTGAATGCGAGGGTGCCCACCATCTGCGGATACGGCGAATGTGGGCACGCTTACCTGGTCTGGCACGATGGCGGTTTGTGCATCGGGCTTGTGCAGAGAGGCAACGAGCTTGGCAACCAGCTTATTGTGTCCGATACCCGCAGAGGAGGTGAGACCTGTCACGCCACGTACAGCTGCCCTAACGGAGGCGGCGACTGAGCTGGCAGCGAGCAGAAGGGACGGGACAGCCTCGGCTGAGCTAGAAGTACTACGTACTGCGCCACTTTCACCTGCGATGGCTGCGCGCGAGTCCGCCTCGGCTAGGCGGCCGGCCAGCCCTCCACCTATCGCTCCGGCCCGTGAGCCCGACGAAGGTGAGCAAGCGCAATTCACAGCGCCCGCCTCTCGCGCAGCCCGCAGGTCCATCGGACGGTAAGAGGTGCCCGTACCGCTGAGCGCCTCTTCAGTGGTTGTGCCGAGCGAGGCGTGATGTACGTGAGTGTTTGGTGCCCACGTGTAGCCTCCTCCCGCAGCGATCTCGGCGCGCGCGGCCGCAGTCACGTCGATGAAGAACTGAGGCGCAAAACAAGGCATCGAGTTCGAGAGGGAATAGGGGGGGGCGCATGTGGTGGCGCATGCCGGGCGACCGATGGCGCACCTCATCAAGCCCAGCCCGTTGCGTCGGGCCGTACTGCGAAAGGATGTTGAGCACGAGGTCACTCGCCTCGCGATACGGCGTGAGATCCTCGCCTGAAATGAGCTTGATCTCGGGACACCGCCGCACCGCTTCACTTGTCGCCATGAGCTTGCCTACGCCTGCCGCGCGTGCCGCGTAATTGCAAGTTACTACAAGGAACTTCTGCGTCACCGCAACCGGTCGCTCAGTGGGCAGTCTGTTGCGCAGGATTTCGACCTGCGCACGAGGGAGGAAGAGGGAGTGGGTGGCTGGGCGGCAGGCACAACGCACTGAGACGATGCCGTCGCACTGTCAGCGGCAATGCCTTGTTCTCACTTCATCCGAACCAACCACGCCGAGGCCCTTCCCAGTCAATTCATCCCCTCCTTGCTTTTGCTTTCTAACCCCCCCCCCCTCCTCCTTTTCTCCCTGTGCCTTTCCACGTCGGCCTCCGCTTCAGCTCACCTGTGCATAGAAATAGTCGAGGTCGAGGAGAAGGAAGGCGCGCTCTATCTGCTGGGCTGCACCGCCCGCTTGCATGGACGGTCCAGCGGGCCAGTCGGCCAGTCAGCCGTCGCGACCGCCGGTGCTCTGCGACTCTCTCCCCTTCTCCGTCTTTCACCGCCTCCTTCGCTCCTTATCTCCCTTTCCCTCTCCCCCTCCCCCTCCCCCTCCCCCTGCCCCTCCCTCTCCCTGTCTCTCCCCCTCCCCCTCCCCCTAGCCCTCCCTCTCCCTCTCCTTCTCCTTCCCCCTCTCTCTCCCCCTCCCTCCCCCTCCCTCTCCCCGTCCACCTCCCTGCCACCCTTCCCCCCCTCTCTCCTCTCTCCCCTTCTGCTTCCCGCCACCCAGCCGCCAGGGACGCCGCCCTGGCACAGAAATAGAATGTCAAATGTGTGCTCCCTCTTTAATTAATTAAGTTATTGTGGAACTTCTTCTTTCCGGCTTTCCGGTAATCATACTAAAGGATGGGCTGAAATGGACGACCCTTAGGCCTTAGGCGGGAAAGGGAAACCCGCCCGAGCATCCTCGAGCCTCGAGGTCGAGGATCGAGGGCAATAAGTGTCTGTCGCGGCGACCCAAGCACCGATGCAACAAAAGCAAACCTGCCACTGCCACCAGCCACCGGCACCTAGCAAACCTGCCACTGCCACCAGCCACCGGCACCTCGTTCATCGACATCGGATAACTTATGAGGAACTTGCGCCACTCACTCCTAGAAGGTGCGATCTGAGGCGTTCAGTCATTTCTTTTTGATCGCCTCCCCCCCCCTATCCCCTATTTATTTGGGGTTAAAATATAGTAGTAGTAGCGCCCACGATCGATATATACAGAGGGTCGAAGGCTTCGCTTATTGCTTATTTCTTATTTTGGGGGCTCCCCGTCCCCACGACCCTTTGCGCCTTGGTGAGCTAAGAAGTGAGAAGGTGCAGCAACCTCTGAAGTGGCACAGGCGTAGGCAACAGGCCTAAGTATCTACCTCACAGAGACCCGTGCTCATTTTCCAAGCTCCTTTCTTTTTCTGTTCACATGCTCGTACTCAGCTACTGCTACTTTGCGTTGACACCAACTGTGGTTGAGAGGGGTGATGATGGGCTGTGGTTGCTGTGTGTGTTGGTGTGCAGATGGCAGATTTAGAAGTGCCATATGGCGGAAAGAGAGGTGTGATGAATTTTTAAAGTTATCGTCCATCTTTCTTATGATCCATTGCAATCGCTTGCGTACTACATCATCAGCCGCCATTCCATTTGTAGACATGGTTGAGCACTGTGAGGTGGGTGCCTTTGCTTAAATACTAGACGATTTTTTTTGTACCGGCGCATCGCGTATTTGGAAACGAGGGGTACCAAATGAAGGCAAACGACCTGTGACAGCGGGGAGGGAGTCACGCGAGGGAAAACCTAACGGTCGGGAATGTACAAGAGGGAAAACGGGCAAACCCCCTTACCCGCAACACCAACCGCAACTCAATTTCCCTTAGTTGAGGCCTACTTAGGGAGACACTCATGCGCATCATGCATACACACTTGTCAACCTTGCTGGGCCGTTGTGCCGTCCTATGTGATCCGCCACCAAACCGGCTCCAACTAAAACAACCCATCACGGACACAATTAACCGCAGCAGCATCCATGATATCTAGGCATGCAAAGGCAGGAGTGCGAGTAGCCACGTTAGGCGTATGACGATGCTAGTAGTTGTAGTTCTCAACCTTGGCCGGTAAGTAGCCAGGCTGAAGAGGGGCGTCTTCGTTGAGGGCAACCCCGCGATCGGCGCATATCTGCATCTGCCAAGCCAAGCGCTAGTGAAAGCCTTCCGCAATCCGCAAAGCTGCTATTGTAAATGCATGAAGGCGTTCTCGATAGCACGCGGGCATGCCTTGGGAGCATGGGCCCGCGCCGGAAGTTTCTACTCGGGCGGCCCCTAAAACGGGCCGTCCAGACTCGCATCGGGCGGTCCAAGGCGCCCCAGCCACGCACGCACAACATCGCTCATCTAGGGGCCCGCTCATAGACGGCCACAAGCGAGACACGCGACATGCCGGTGAATCAGTACTCCGCAGCTTCTACTCCTGGATCGCTCGTGCACGGCAGATCGCCCCGTGCGAACGCAATCGCGTGGACGTCGGCGTACTTCTCGGCGAAGTGCGCATGCACGCCTGCTCGCAAGTTGTCCGGCAACTCTGTCCAGTCTCGCTCATTGGCCTTAGGGAGCACCACATGGGTGACTCCGGCCCGGCGAGCAGCAATAACCTTTTCTTTGATGCCGCCGACGGGCAAAACGCGGCCCGTTAGGGTCACCTGGCAGATTGGAGGGCATGAGCGCGCAGATCAATGCACCATGCTCGAATAGCTCGGGCCGTCAAGGGCCGAGAAATAAGAGCCGTGCGGCGCCGACGATCAGTCCCGACCTCGCTGTCAGTGATGAGATGTAAGGGAGCATGCAGATATGGCGCGCGCGAGGGCGGTGCCCCTAACGGGGCTAGAGCGGCCCGCCCCACTCACCTCTCCCGTCATGGCCACGTCAGTGCGTGGTGGCGTGTTGGTCGCGACGGATAAGACTGATGTGACCATGGTCACGCCTGCTGACGGTCCGTCCTTAGGCGTCGCGCCCTCGGGCACATGCAGGTGGAGCGCTGACCTCTCCAAAAAATCGTTCGAGGGATCGATTGTATGTAAAAAGTTCCGCGCAAACGTGTGAGCGATTAGCGAAGATTCCCGCATCACGTCGCCTAGCTGGCCCGTCACCCGGACGCTCGCGTGGCCGCCGCCGCCGCGCCCGCCGCCCCGGCCCACATCGCCGTCGCCCCCTTCCTTAGCGCTGCCCGTCTCTTCGCCCTCAACGCTGCTCTTCAGCCTGCCGACACCCGACGAGGCTGGGCCAAGCGCGGCCGTCTCTATGTAGAGCACAGCACCTCCCATTGGGGTCCAAGCGAGGCCCGTCACCACTCCCACAGGGTTCGTCGCGTAGATGCGCTCGTTGGTGTACTTAGTCTTGCCGACATACTCGGCTAGCTGTTCCGGCCCAATCACGTAGCGGATCTCCGGTAGGGATAGCGACGGCTGCTGTGGGGCCTCCTCTTCCCGCGAAGCTTTTTGCGAGACTTCTTGTGAGGACGTCGCCGTGGCGTCAGCTGCCGCTGCCGCCTCCTCGGCTTCGGCCGCCGCAGCGGCAGGAGGCGCCAACCCGCCAGGCACGGCCCTGACGCCGATGGCGGGAGCAGGCTCCTCCTCGTCGGCGGCGTCATCCTCGAGCACTGGCGCGCGACCGGCGGCCTCGAGCGTGGCCTGCTCCGCGTTTTGCACCGTTTGGACAACCTTGAGCGCCACCTTACGACAGATGCGCTCAATGTGTTTCTGCAGATTACGCACGCCAGCCTCGCGGCAGTACCACCGAATCAGGGCAACGATCGACTCGCGAGGCATCTCCATCTGCTCCGGGGTGAGCCCCATTTGCTCCCGAGCGGCGGGGAGGAGGTAGCGCTGAGCAATTTGGACCTGCAAAGTGAGGGGCCGAGCGAGGCACATCGGACACCGGTGGGTCGACGCCCGGAAGTACTTCGGCTCGAGGCCCCTTGGCGAAGCTAGAAGGGTATAGCGTGACTTTGGCTGCCCTGGTTGAGGGCTGAATCGATTATCATGGCTGCGTTCGTAGACAGCGTGGCAAAGCCGGTGCACGGAGAGAGTGATCCATACGCGCGCCCCTCGCATACCTTCTCGTCGAGAATGTATCCGGAGAGCCGAACCACTTCCATCCGGTCGAGGAGTGGGCCTGGGATAGTGTCGGCCACATTCGCTGTGCACAAAAAGAGGATCTGCATGCGCACCACAATGGAAGTCGGGTGAGCGCACAAGTGATGCACATTACGCGGCGAGGCCCGTGAAGGAGCAAGGGGCTCGGGTCGAAGGGGAGATAGTGTCGACTTGGCGGTGCTCGAGCAGTCCAAGTAGGGTAGACATGTCGAATGTCTCGGCTATTGACGATGGGCGGTGGCGGCGGCGTGTTGCGTGGCGGGCCCGTGAGTGTGCGAAGCGATGACTGTGCACCTTTGAAAGGTCGACAGGCACATCGAGATAGTGGTCCATGAAGGCTGCGTTCTGCGACGGATCGAGTACTTCGAGTAGAGCCGAAGCGGGGTCTCCTTGGTACCCGCGTCCGAGTTTGTCGATCTCATCAATAAGCACGACTGGGTTTGCCGAGTTGGTGGCTTTCAAGCACTGGATGAGCTTGCCGGGCATTGCACCGACGTACGTTCGCCTGAGTCACGTGGCCGACGGGGTGAGCACATCGAGCATGCGGTGCTTGCGTTGCGGGCAAGAGGGGAGGTTGCTCGCCCACCGGTGTCCCTTGATTTCGGCCACGTCAGTCAGTCCGCCGACGGAGAAGCGGTAGAACTCGCGACCGAGCGCGTTTGCGATAGACTTGCCGATGGAGGTCTTTCCGACACCGGGAGGACCAACAAAGCATATAATTTTGCCCTTACGAAGAAAGCACGAATATGGGGGCATGAGCCTCACCCTGTGGCCGGGGCGAGCAGCGCAGGGGCAGCAACAAGTAGCTATGCGGGGAGCCGATAGGGCTTCCCGGCGTGAAAATCCTTGCTTCCACCTGCGTGGAGCCTCGCAGCGCGCCGACGGCGATGAATTCGAGAATTCGTTCTTTGACGTCCTCAAGGCCAAAGTGCTCAGCAGCAAGGACCCGTGCCGCACGCCGCAGTTGAAGGTTCTCCTCCGAATAGATACCTGTTCGGGGTGCGGGCGCCAGTGGCAGGGCTGCCGAGGACCGAGAGCGCGGCACTGGCAGGGCTCACGGTGTGTCTGACACTCTTGCGCGAGGGACATCTGTGGGAGGCGGATATCGCACCCCAGGGCAGGCTTGTCAGCCAGTCGAGATAATTGCGCGTCACGTTGAACTCAGAGGACGAGCTCTCGAGCGTCTGGATCTTGTCCATCTCCTCCTCAATCACCTTCTTGGCTTCAGCTGGCACAGCGAGGTGAGTGATCCTATCGGAAAACTTAGCAATGAGAGCCTCCTTATCATCACGCTCGAGGCCCAGCTCCTTTTTGATTTGCTTGAGCTGCTCCAGAAGCATGTAGCGGCGTTGGTTTGCCGAGATCTTGTCCTCGACCTGCACAGGCAATAGGCAATGTCGTCGAATTGCGGCGAGCAGCGGCGCGGCGGACGGGCAGGGCGACAACGCGAGCGGACGCAGCGGTGGGTGTAGGAGATGGCGAGCACCTGCTTCGAGATCTGGCTCTGCAGCTTTGAGAGCTCGAGCTCCTTTTTGAGGAGCAGTAGCGTTTTCTCAATGCGCTCAGGCACCGAGAGGGTTGCGAGCACCTGGAGGACGCGTACGGAGCACAGCGTCAAGACGGTTGCAGAGGCGACCAGAACATTGACGCCTAGATTTATCCCCAGGCCCATCCTCATCTAGACGCGTGCGCACCTCCTGCAGCTCCTCGGCTTCTGCCGTGGTGAGTGCGGCACCGAAATCTGCGAGCTTGCCGGCCTCATGGATCTCGCTCCGCTCGAGGATCATCTGCAAAGCCGCCCAGTCGGCGTGATGAGCAGGATAGTGGCGAGCAGGAGTGCCAACAAGCAGGTAAATTGATGAAGGGAGCTGTCTGGTCCGGCAACATAACAGCGAGAATTTCCCTGGGCGTTCAGGTGACAGCTGCCGCATCGGACAAGGACCCTAGCTACCTGGGAACCACACCCACCTGCATCTGTTCCTTGAAGAAGGGGTTCAGCTTGAGAATCTCCTTGATGGTCTGCATGACTTCCATTGCATACGCCTTAGAGAGCGAGGGCCCGTCGACAAGCTCGTCGGGTATGTCCTCGGCCTCGCTCACCTTGGCCAGCATCACTGGAGCCGTCTGTACAGGACGCTCGAGCTGCACAAAAGAAGAGTAGGGAGTCAGAGCTCCGGTTGCACACGTGCGGGACGCGGTCTCCACTCGCCGCCCTTCACGCGCAGGTATGCTTGTCTCGCCTAGGGATGTGCCACGCAATAGGACCGTAAGCGTCGAATCAAGCGCGTGCAAACATCCACCTTCACGCGCTTTTGACCAAGAAGCAGCAGCTGGACACCTCGCGGAGTCTGTGTGAGTCTGGTCACCAAGGCAAGTGTGCCTATGGGGTGGAGCATTGAGACGTCTAGCGGCTCCGACGGCTCGGCGGTCTCGCTAGTCTGTCCGCCACTCCCATAGCCTTCCATGCCATCCTCCGAGCTCTCTGCGTCGCCGTTTGCCAGTCCACCCACGACGGTGTGGCCCGGCCGAGGCAAGAAGACGCCAACGTACGGGTGGTGGCTGGCCTGAGGATGCACATGAGGGTAAAGCTGAATGGCAGGTGCGCGGCATCGGCCGGAGACTGCATGGGCCTAAGTCATGGCGTGCCTCCTGCGAGAATGCACCGTCTGCGGCGAGCCAGGGTAGCAGCACGTCAATCCATCGATAGGAACCACATGCGCACACATCGCGCCACCTCAACCCACTCAACATCTGATTGTTTTGACAGGGCTCACCTTCACGGCCATAAGCGCCTTGGCAAGCGCCTCGTCCGTAACTTCGGCGGGTTGGTAGACTCCAGGGAAGAGCGGCCTCGTCGGGAAGGGGAACACGAGCACGGGAGGCAGTGTCGAGATGTGCGAAGGGTTGATTGAGACGAGCGATGACTCTCTCGGTGCAGCCGGCTTGGGCTCCTCCTTGGCCTCAGCGACAGGCTCGGCGGGCTCGCCGCCCTTCTTGCCGTCGTCGGCGGCCGAGCAGAGCGCGCGGGCCAGTGGCAGGGCGCGCGGCGCGAGAAGTCGCTTGACGAGCGGCCTTCGGCTGAGGGCTGCGAAGCCATGCGCCGCGAGCATCCGGAGAGGCCCGCGGCAGAAGGGGAGGGAGAGAGAGGGACCGAGGGCGGGAGGCGGAAAGCGGGGAGGGACGAAGAGGTGAGAGAGACGAGAGCGATGGGGGCGGGGAGGGGGCGGCGGGGGAGAGGAAGGCAGGGAGGGAGAGGGAGAAAGGGGAAAAGAGGGGGAGAGAGGGGGAGAGAGGCAGGGAGGAGCTTCTCGGCCGGCCGAGACGAGAGAGGAAGCAATAGAGAAGAGGCGCGCCTTGGAAAACAAAACTTGAGAGGAGACTGAGACCCTTGAGATATATACTCGTACTCCTACACTCCTACCTTTGTGGATAAAGATTAAAGAGGCCCTTCTGCCTTCTACACCTTCTCTTGGAAGAATATTACTCTAGAGTAGAGGATATGCATGCGCCTTATAGTCAGGAACCGCTTATATGCAGGTCTGTGTGGAGGGGACAAAAACGGCACACGCATGTGCCTGATGAAGAAGAGTAGCACTGAGTTCCAGTGACCAGTGAACGTGAACGTGAATCGTGAATGCGAATAATGAATAACTGAACATCCTGTCATTCTGTCGGGGATACCTAAAAGTGCATGTACTCTGCTGACGCATGAGCTGATGCTTATTGCTTATTTCCATATGGAGAGGTAATGTGTGTGTGAACATCATAACCTACTTTTATAAGTAGGGGTCAATGGGGGCCTCGCGCCCCCCTCTCTCCATCACGGACACCCCCAGGGGTGGGCCCGTACAATCAACCACAGCCCCTGCCCTTTGGCAGGGGCTGGGCAATCACCACACTGGCCCAGACCCCTAGTGGGCGCGGGCCGTGATTCGCACTCCCACGCCCTGCGTGGGCCTGCCCTCGAGCTGACCCCCCCCCCCTTCCCTGGTCGCCAGGCAGACAGATGCCTCTGGGCGGCTCCCATGGCCAGCGAGGCAAGCGTGGGAGAGGCAGGGGGGGCCAGGGGCTGAGCCCCAGCCTCCACTGCCCCCTGAGCTGCCCTGGCTGTTGGCTGGCCCTCTGGGAGCCCCCAAAGGACCTCTGAGAGCAGGCCGTGGCGCGCCGCATGGCGACGCGCCGCAGGGACACAGGAGGAGGAGAATGGAGAGAGGGAGAGGGGGGGGGTTGCACCCCCCCCGATGGAGTGCGGTAAGAAATGGGACCCGTTTGCGAAAGCAAACGGGCGGAGAGGGGCGGCTTGCGACAGGTGGGAGATGAGGAGGGAGAGGCTCAAGGCGCCTACGAGAACCCTTGTGGCAGGTATCTCGAGGCGCAGTCTTTTATTCCTCGAGGACCGCTCGCGGCGAGAGCTGTAAGGGCCGTTCCTCTTCACGACGAGAGGTTCCTCCCCCCCCCCCCGGTGCTTTTTCCCGGAGAGTCGGCCGGCGTCGACCGGTCCACCTCAATGGGTTTTCCCTCATTTTAACTTGTGGGGAGTTAGAATGGGAGCCGGGGGCATGCGAGGGGGGAGATTTGGAGGGGTGCATAGGAGTATGTATCTGTGTCAACAGCACGCCAAGGTGTACGGGCAGGTGCGCTGAGGGCTGTCGTGTTGGTGCCGGGCTAGTGAGAGTAGTGGTACTAACGCTCAGTTGTTTTATTATTAATGTGTGTGTGAACATGAGACCATTACTGACGCGTACACATTGTAGGTGGGCGTTCACCTTATTCCTTATTTGAGTTTCGTACAAATGTACGAGTAGAGTGTACTTTTGTACTTGGGTAGTACTTGGGTCTCTCTACTTTGTAAAGTTCGTGGGTGGCTCGGCGGGCGACACTTTTCTTCTTTAATCTTTAACTTCCTACGTCGCCGCGCAACCTCGCGCCTCCGAGGAGCGAGCGAGGGAGAGAGGTTGGGAGAGAGGTGAGGAGAGAGAGGAGAGAAAATAGAGCCGCGAGGACTTCTTGTTTCCTTTAAGAGCAGAGAGAAGAGAGAGGACAAAACTCAAAAAGATTTGTGTCTGCGACGCCGCAGAGATCTTTCATCTCCTCTTCCTGCGTCTCTCCTCGCAGACGGATTGTCTTTGAAGATACTTTCACGTTTTCACCTCTCCCTTCTCTTGTATCTGCCGACGCTTGTGGCACCGGCGCTGCCAGAGAGAGTTGGAGGCCGCTAGAGAGCAGCCGCCCCCCACGCTTCTCTTCCCAAAATCTGCCTCCCCCAGCCTCTCCCCTTATTCTCTGCAACCCTACATTTCCCCGTGGAAGTCTTCTTTTTCTACGTTCCACTCTTCCCCCCCCGCCCCCTGCCCTTCTCATTCTCTTTCTCTCCTCTTCTTCCCCATCTTCATAGTTCTTTCTCCTCCCTCCCTCCCTGTCTCTCCCTCCCTCATCGTATCTACTCTCTCTCTCTCTCTCTCTCTCTCTCTCACTCTCTCTCTCCCCCCTCTGCAATGCTCTCCCTCGCGCTCACCCTCGCCCAAGCCTACGTGCTCTCGTCGCGTGGGCTGGTGGCGCAGCCGCGCGCGGCACAACCCATCGTGATGGGTACGACCAACGACTTCAAGACCGGACTCACCATCGAGTGCGCTCGTGTGCTCTCCCTACCTCTCCCTTCCCCCCCTCCCTTCCCTCTCTCCCTCGCCCTCTCCCTCTCTCCCCCCTCCCTCCCTCTCTCTCTCCCCCCTCTCCGTCATGCGTCGCTCAGCGGCTGCGGGCGAGCGAGATCCAGCCTGGCGCGCCCTCCAGTCCTCGCCTACGCGTCCATGCATTCTCCCTGTCTCATCTGCTTTGGACAGGTGCCCCAGGCCGCCGAACCAACCCCTCCCCACCGTGACCCAGGTTTGACAACAGCGTGTGGAAGGTTATGGAGTTCCTGCACGTGAAGCCGGGCAAGGGCTCCGCGTTCGTGCGATCAAAGCTCAAGAACCTCGAGACTGGCAACACGCTTGAGAAGACATGGAAGGCAGGCGAGGCCTTCGCCGACGCGCAGGTCGACAAGGATGACATGCAATACTCCTATTCTGACGGGGATGATATGGTCTTCATGAACATGGAGACGTTTGAGGAGGTATGCTTGCGCTCGGCTGTGACGCGCGCTTGTTGCACCGTGCACACTTCCTTCTTTGTGGATGAACGCCAAGCCTGCCTAGTATTGAGTCTTCCTCTGTTGGGTTTGTGTGCTTTTCAGGAGCGCATTCCACGGAGTGACATAGACAAGGCCGAGTTCATCAAGGAGGAGATGTCGCTCACCGTGCTGAAGTGGAGGGGTAAGGCGATTGACGTCCAGGTCCCGAAGACCGTGTCTCTGAAGGTCATTGAGGCAGCTCCGGGCGCCAAGGGCAACACTGCGGGAGGGAGGACTGAGAAGCCCGTCACGCTTGAGACGGGTGCGCAAATCATGGTCCCGATGTTCATCGAAGAGGGCGAGGAGATTAAAGTTGATACCGAGGACCGCAAGTACCTCGGCCGCAACACCGGGTCGTAGAGATTGGTGATGTGTTGACGTACGTCGTCATTTCGTCGCGACTTGACGTCGAGGGTGCTTGTGTTCTCCTGCACATGTGGCAAGGGCAAGTGAGGGAGGGAGGGCGGGGAATCTGCTTTCTCTGTGCGTGCGTATTGACCGAGTGCCGAATGCGTTGCCAGTCCTCAGTGCGAATGAGTGGTCGGGCGTGCGGCTGTGCTGAGAAGATATGCGAGCTCTTCCCATCGCGCTCTAGAGTATCGTACTAACAATTACGGTCTACTAGTAGTGCTAGTAGCCTTAGGGTCAGCGAAAAGGAAAAGACAGCATAGGCATAGACAATAGGTGGCCGTTGTCGTGGGGTCAGAAAAAAATACGCGCTTTCCACAATTTGGAGACATTGATTTCCACAATTTGGAGACATCTTTGCTCTTTGCCCCTAGTTTCCAACAGGGCGGGGCGATGGCGATGGACCGGGATGTCGACGTTATTGGACTCGGATGTTGGTGTGTTCGCCGTACTTGGCCTAAAATTGTTGCGCACAGTCTTCCTTGACCGCGATGTGCCAGGGGCGGAAAAGGGAGGAGGTGGAGAGAGGGGATGTAAGGGCGGTGTCGTGTCAGTGACAGGGTAACCTAGGACTAGTACGTAGGCGTGTAGCCCGGAATCTTCAGATGATTTTTTTAAAGAGATTTTTGTAGAGTCGAATTTGAGTCACACGAGTACCGCTACATACCGATCTTAGGGTCTACACTAGTGAGGTTTGCCACATTGGTTAGGGGCCTCACCCCGCCAAAAACGCACTGCTCCATGCGCACACATAAAGCCGCCCAGGGGAGGAAGCCCAAACTTAAGAAACCACTAGAACTCAGCACCCCCGTATTCATCGAAAACGAGAAAGGTAGGCTACAACTGAGCGAAATCACCAGCCTCGTAGCGAAAACGCTTGGTCTTGCCGAAAGGCTCGCATAGCACGATGTGTCGATTCGCACTAATTAATTGATATCTGGAGGTGCGATCGATCACTATAGGTCATTCACGACTTCACGACAAACATCGCAAGGTCGTTTGCCTTCATTTGGTACCCCTCGTTTCCAAATACGCAAAGGCACCCACCTCACAGTGCTCAACCATGCCTATAATTGGAATGACGAATGACGCCTGAGGATGTAGTAGTACGCAAGCGATTGCAATGGATCATAAGAAAGATGGACGAAAACTTTGAAAATTCATAACACCTCTCTTTCCGCCATATGCCAATTCTAAATCTGCCATGCAGACTATGGCGGAAGCATTGGACAACATCAGTCCGCCGCCGCCGGCCGGGATCAACCCTGGGGGGATCAACAACTCCCTGAGGAGGCTGCACGAGTCGAACCCAGAGTTTTCGACGTACATTTTCGAATGTAAGTGCTTATTCCGTTCATTCGATTTCAAGCACAATACGAACATTAAAGACACCTTACACGCCATTTGCGAGACTGATAAATCATTCACACTGGTTTATATGAGACACACTCTCTTGAGCAAGAGATTCACTGCGAAAACAATCATAAATATGAGTCGTGATGATCTGCTTCGTACAATCAAAGCTTATTTATGTCGATTCGGAATTAACTAACTCCCCACCTCCAAGAATTGCTAAAAGTGTCGATTCGGGTTCAGCTTCCCAAGTAAAGATTGAAAACAAAAGGCCTCTTATCGGTTCGGGTTCAGCTCCCGTAAAGATTGAACCCACAAGGCCCAGCAACATCAAATACAAAAAGGCTCGCCCTCGCCCTGCTGCAGCCGCTCAACGCGCTCGTGCGCGGCACGCCCGCCGCCCGCACCACACGCCGCGCCGTGTGGCGGGTCGCGCACAAGGGGACGGGCTACGCCGTGCTCGGCGTGGGCGTCTACCAGGCCTTCTCGGGGCGCGCCCTCATGCCGAGCCAAGGCGACGCCGTTCTCGTCGCGTACGTGGTGCTCCTGGGCCTCTCCTTCGGGGTGCTCGCGGGGGGGCTCATGGTAGGGTGAGAGTCCCCACGGGAGGGGAAGAAACCCTGCGGGGACAAGGAGACCAAATGAAGGCAAGCCGCCTCAGCACGCAGAAAAACGAAACCCTGGAGCACAACTATCTGATAAACAGGTCACAGGTCACTCAGCCGCACAGGAGGGAGTTGAGAACACGCCGCTGAGGACAGGTGCACCCCGCTCCGCTCGGACCCCCCAAATGACCCGAGCCCCTAAGTAGAGCACGAGGGGAGTTGCCGCAAGGCGGGGAATGAGGGTGAGGAAGGGAAGAGGGCGTGGCTACGAGGAAACGTTTCACTGCCACGTGTGAGGCGAGAATATTAAAAGGTTTTTCTTATCCCCCAATAGCTCTCGGGGGATTTTCGCGGTCCCCCGAGAGCTATCGGGGGGGCTGTTGGCGATCGGGAGAAAATTCCTCCCCGATAGCTATCGGGGGGCGTTGGCTCTGCTGGGAGGTAAGACGTATAGACATATATCATACATATTCGGATATTGTGAACTAAATCCATATGTGCACAAATTAAAACTATGGACGCTCGATGGCTCAGATCGAGTCCATCTCATATTCGACGGAATTTGACTTTTGTACTTGGTACTTGGGGGTGGGTCGGTCCTTGATTGATTGTTATGGTTGACGGTTGTTGGGGAGTGGCAAAGGGTAGGCTACGACGAGGATATTTTGGGGAGCAAAGGAGGAAGAAGCCTAGTCTAGGATGGCTGCTATTGCGCAGTGGTACAGCCGCGCCGATGCTTAGGAAAACGTGATCGGTGCTGCAGAGATATCAGGTTGGTGAGACAATCTCGCTCATGTGTATCCGAGTTCGCCCATCCACGTGGTGTGGTCGCGGTATGCCTGAACAATTGTGCGCGGTTGGAGCTCCTTTAGGTGCGCCCCAGGCAGCACGCCCCGCTTATGCTTACCATCACTTTGGAATGCGGGCGAGTGTGCGCGAAGAAGGTCGGCCAGAAGTGCCTGGTGTGTCCATGGAGGTATGGCGTCCCCCAACTGAGTAAGAAAAGACGAAAGCCAATGCGGGAAGAAGAGCACCATGTCTTCATACCGCGACCGAATGATGTGGACACCCACGGGTGGGTTATGAAGCAGTGTCAGATAAGGTGCATAGCGCTCTCGGAGTCCTGGTAGGCGCGATGTCACGTAGTCGTCGGCGCTGATGTTGCGAATCCTCTCCTGGCGTTGGTTGTGCGCCTGGCGTTGTTGCGCATTTGCTTCCGGTGCGGGAGGGTGCGTCCAGCCAAACGAGTGGAATTCAGAGATGAGAGTGTCGAGGGGGTGGCGTTGGTGAAGTACCAAATGCCAAATCCACTTTCTTGCGTAGGCGTGGCGAGCAGCACTCTGCATGGCTGGCGGCAGTCGGATGGGCCCCCAGACCACGCCGTGTGCCACACCGGAGAGTGGGCACGCCCCCCTGTCCATGCAGACGGCCGCCTCCTCTAGCCGCTCGTCCGTGAAGCTGGTGCACTCACCCCACCCGCTGTCACCTTTGGGATAGCGCCGCTGCTTCGAGCCCGGCGGGTAGCCGCAGGATGGGCTCGAGCACTTGGTGCGGTCGCGAGGCGAGTACATGAAGGCAGCGTTCTCGGTGAAGAGACACATGCCGAGGTGCTCGCTCAGGTCGTGGAGGAAGGAGACGAAGAAGGTGGATCCCGTCTTGTGCGGGGCGAAGAGAGCGATTGCAGTGGGCCTGGACTGCCCCTGCACGCTTGTATTCTCCCGTCCCGCCGAGGAAGGGAGGGAGAGCGGCCGTTGGACTGACGGAGCGAGAGAGAGCGAGCCTCCGTATAGCAGGAGGAGGAGAGAGAGGCCGGCGGCGGCTGCGAGCGATCCGACGCTTCGAGGGGTCATATAAACGACCCGTCCCACTATGGCGAAGCAGCGGCCAAGCCAGCCCAGCCCAGCCCAGCGAGCGGGCGCAGAGAGCGAGAGAGGTGCCGGCGAGCGAGCTGCGCGCCGCCGCCATCCGGCGGCAAGCGGCCGCCCAGGCTCGCTGAGTGTACATGGTACCCCTCGTTGCCAAAAGTTTAAAAGTTTGACGTTCTATTTTTGGGAAGTGCCGGCAGGACTCTCCCGCTTTCATCGGGCTGATCCGACACATCTGGCCTAGCCACTATGCGGGCTGCCGCAGGGCTCCCACAGGTGAGACAGAACCGCAGGCACACTGCCCTGCCAGCGTTGCTCCGTCGCGCACGCGTCGTTCTCACACGACCGTCGCAGCACGTGGAGCGGGCCCAAAACGGCTGTACAAAATTCTGACAATAGCGCGAGGCGAGAATAAATAAAATAATTAATGTTATATCCTAGCCAACCCCACTAGCTAATTGGACACAACTTTTCCGTCCCGGAATCCCGCCATGCCTGACGAGCCAGGTGTCCGAGTGCTACCGGGGGGAGGGGGCACCGCCCCCTCCCCCCGATATTCGTCCTCCCCCCAGTGCACGCACCGACCCCGCGCACCCCAGCACGTCCTCTCCTCGAGTCCACGCTGGGGGAAAACCCCTTTCGGGTAAAAACAACGCAGGGGGGGGGGGGCACTCATGAATAGGGGCCCAGAACGCTAATCTCTCCTCGCAAGAGCGAGTGGCCGCGGCGAGCCGCGGCCCTTCCCTCCTGGTTCTGGCGCCCCCGTCTTCTCTTACCCAAACGGGGCGAGAAGACACGTAAACGCCGGAGGGGAGAGCTGCCACTCCCCCCTCCCCTCCCTCTTCCCTTTTCCTCCTCTCTTCCCTGCGGCGGGGGCCCATGGCGCGCGCCTGTGGCCCCTCTTCAGGTCCCCAGGAGGCCAGCAGGGGCCTGGGAGCGCAGCTCAGGGGGCAGGTGAGGCTGGGGCATGGCCCTGGCCCCTCCTGCCTCTCCATCGCTGGCTCTCGAGCCCCTGCCAGTCGACTGGAGCTGGCTGGGGGGTCCTGATCAGGGGGGCCCAGGGGGAGGAGGGGCTGGTCAGAGGGATGGGCTGGCCACGACAGGCCAGGGCGGGCGAATCAGGCGTGCCTGTGGGGAGAGGGATGGGCCAGCATGGCAGTGTGCTCCTGGCAAGCCATCAGGCATGCCAGGAGAGTGGGTGGTTCCTCCCCCATGGCGGGGGAGGAGTGGAGAGAGGGGGGGCCTCGTGCCCCGCCATGGGTGAACCAAGTATAAACTTAGTTGCAATAGCGCGAGGCGAGAGGAGTAGGGGCTCTGGTGGACCGGGAGGGAGAGGGAGTCGCGAGGCCATGGTGGCACATTATCTTGGACCACTGCCGGACCACTGCCGTGGCCGGTGAGCAGTTCTCGACGCCCTCACCCACCGCCCACCATCCCTCTGCTGAGCTGCCTCTGTTCCTTCTCGTCCTTCGTCTCCCACTCACTCACTGTAGGAAGCGCTCATACACTTCACGAGATGGCGCGACATGTGTGTAGCGCGGGGCGCTCGCCGCCGGTGCGCCGGTGTACATCTGCTCTCAGTATCAGGTGCGTGCCCGCTGTGCCGATTAATGTGGGACAAACTTTATGGTTGACACCATATCAACACTCCACACAACCTCTCACTCCACGAAAGCGCAATCGTGCATTCCTCACCCATGATCGCTCCTTTTGGGGTGCCTTCTCCTCCTCCTCCTCCTCCTCCTCCTCCTCGCTTTCGCCCTCAACCTCCTCAACCTCCTCACAGCTTCCTCTTCCTCCTCTCCCTCATCACCTTCCTCCTCTTCCTCCTCCTCCTCCTCCTCCTCCTCCTCCTCGCGCTTCTTCTTCGACTAAACGCCGCCGAACTTCTTCTTCATAAGACTCATTGACTTGATGTCACTCAACGTGTCACCAATCTCCACGTACAGGTTGAGTATGGCATCCTCGACCGCTTCCCTGCAGCGCACATGAGGAAGCGACGAGGAATCAGAGGTGCGCGGGGGCGGGCGGGCGGAGCAGCCAGCCGCAGCCTCCTCGGCACGGGCGGCACGGCGGCACCGATCGGCGCACGGCGACACGGTAGCGGCACTATCTAGCCCGGTCACTCACTAGGGGGGTGCGGAGGGCACCATCGGTAATGGGCAAACGAAGGCCTAAATAAGCTCCCTATGGGTTCTGGTAGGGGAGATCAGCAAAAAAAACCGGGGGTCTTCCGGCAAAATTTTCGAAAAATACCCTATTTCAGGCCTCTGACCTCTGACGGCCGTGCGGAAATATATTTCAGGCCCGGCTTAAGTCCCGCTCTCCCGCGCTCCCGCCCCCCCCCGGTATATATGTATATATGTATATATATGTCTTTCCCACTGTCTTTGGACTGTCTTTCTACGAGGGCCGAAGACATATGTATAATACAGTCTTTCAAACCCCAACTGACTGTCTTTCACATGTAGGGTTTGATTTTGTACATCGATGTCGATATCGCTGTGGGAGAGTGGGAGAGTGTGAGTGTTCAGCCTGAATTGTTTTGTAGGAGTGGTTCTAATACTCCTCCGGTGTACGGTGTGGTAACGTGGTGTCGTCACCGACTCGTTGCGCTAGCTCGCCTCCAATGGTTACTCTGATCTACACCGCTCTTCTCACGACAGTCACTGGGCCCAATAGGCTGGGCCACAAAGCCATAAACATAAACACTAGAGTAGATGTACATGCTCTAGGGTCTAGGTAGGGTTCTGTTCGCAGCTCCGAGGGCTTAAATTTAGACTGAAGGCAGAAATGGGAGGGGAGGGTGGAAGAGGAGAGAGGAGTGAGAGAGGGGGGGGGGGGGGGGGGGGGAAGCCGCTCGCATGGCGGCAGCCTCGGCCTCGGCCGTGCCTCGTTCCGCGCTCGCGCTGCTCGAGGCGCTGCTGCTCGAGCTCTCCGCCGAGGGGCGCAGGCTCACAGTCGTCGCCTACGGCCTCGAGCCACCGGAAGGGCTTCTCAGCTCAGACGCCCTTGAGGAGTGGGTCTCACTAGGCTGCGCAAGGGAAGCCGATTCTCCACAGCCACAGAGGGCCACAGAGCCGGCAGCGCTGGCTCGGAGCGCTTGGCCGTCGCCGTGCAAGTTGCCTTCACAGTGCGAGGCGCTGAGGAAGGCTCTGCTGCGTGCGGGCCGCTCACACATCGCCTTTGTCCTTGAAGGCCGAGCCGATACCGCCGGGGCTGCACCTGTTGGGCTGGTGCATCTGTTGCGATGGGCACAGCTCTTCCTCTCGCTCCCAGCCTGCGCACGGCTGCTGTACCTGGCTCCTTGCCTTGCACCTGCCGACAAGCGCTTGGCCAAGTCGGCGTTACGCCTCGGCGCGTGCCAGATCGTTGGCTCATCGCTCCCCACCAAGCCGCCGGTCACGCGCGCCGTGGCCATCGCCGAGTTCGTAGTGGCGGCGTTGCGCCAGTCTGCGATCGCTGCTGCAGCGCCGGGCCACCTGATTTCTAGACTGTCAGCCTTCGAGGTGCAGTCGGATGGCTCGGTGGTCGCCTCCCAGGGCCCCTCAGACGACCCTGCTCTCATTACAGGGCCTCACTTCCCGCCGGTACTACTATCCCAGATCGACCAGCTTGCCGAGATCAAGGCAGTGGTTGACGCGCGCGTGTTGGGCCGCTCGCCTCCGTGGGCGCTGTGCCTCCCAGATACCGATAACACTGCCTCAGCTTGTGGTCGCCTGCCCCCATTTGCGCCAGTGACATTGGGCCGGGGGCGGCACGCTGTGTTGCTCCCATCCTCATCGAAGCGGTACGTTGATGGCGGATATGCGGCGGAGCATTACATTTGCGAGGAGCCCTCGTTGCACGCCGCCGCATTTGAGCTTGTGCTGGTGCCAGAAGCACTTATGGAGGGATTGGGTGACGACGTGGCCGAACTGCACCCACACGTTGAGGAAATGACAGCCAAATGGATGCAATGGGTGGAGCAGAGGGGTGCAGCTTCAAAAAGCATCTCATCCACAGAAGCGCACGAACATGATACTGGGAACTCTAACAAGCTCTTGCCAGTCCCTGCGTCAGTGTCGGATGGTCGCCTCCCGCCTCCATTCACACCGATTGGCTACATCTCGGTGTTGGCCTACGCGGTGGACATGAAGCATGACGCAGCCAAACTACCTGCGGCGGTTGCATGGCGTTCGCTTCATGCAGCGCAAGTGGAGAGGCTCGTGGTGAAGCAAGGTCAACGTGGCCAGGGTGCAAAAGAGGCGCTACTCTCGGTGCGTGAAAGCGAGCCGCCGTCGAGTAGATGCACAGTTGGCTAGACCGCCCACCTGACTATTCCATGAGTGCTTTTGCCTTTCCCTCGCAGGTGTGCACCGCCTTCCACGAGCTCGGTTACGCCGTCCGAATCAAGACTGGCTCACCTGCGGTGGACGCGTCATTGCGTCGCTGCCCGTTGCTTGCATTTGAATCGCATCGCGAGCCTGGGGCCACCACTTGTGGTGTGCGTAGGCCGCCGAAAGTATACGCTAGGCTCTTGCCCGCAGTAGGCCCCGGGAAGAGCGACATCCAAAAGAGTCTGCGAGCGACGGCGGAGATTCAACCTAGGAATGGAGATGCGACGTTGGTCCGAACGTCACCTGAAGACGTGCAGTCGCCACCGAGCGACGTAGCTGGCATTGACGACGCGCACGCAGCGCAGGCACCTCTCATAAACTGTGTTGGCCTCGGCGCCGGCGCGGCCGAAGCATCAGAGAGTCAAGTTTTATGGCAACTTTCCACCAGCGCACCGGCTACCATGAATGAGTGCCGCGTTGTACCGCCTAGTGCTCGCCGCTCCACTGCCCGGGAGATCCGCGCGCTCTTGAACAAACTCACCTTCGACACTTTTGGCAAGATCTTACCTAAAATGGCATGTGCTGTCCGCGAGGCCATGCTCGATGCGGGTTCGGACGCGCTTGGCTTAGGCCGCCTTCATGGTTGCGATGAGCCAAGCCCTTCGAGGCCTCTTGGAACCTTCGGCGCGCAAAGCGGTTGTGAAGGAGCTCCACCTCACGCAGAGGCATCTTGTGGAGGGACGGAGGATCCTGGTTGGGCCGCCTTACACTGCGCGCTATGCCTAATTCTGTCGCGTGCTATCTCAGAGCGGCGCTTTGTAAAGCTTTACGCAGATGCTGCGTTGCGCCTTTGCGGACTGCTGCACTTGCCGGCCACCCAAGAACTACATCCGTCTCAGGACTGTGAGGCCCTTCCTAGGGACGACTTTCGGCCGTCTCGCGAGGCTTTCCAGCGGGCCTTTTTGCGTGCTGCCCAGGCCATCATACTGCCAACGCATGACTCGGCCTCAACGGCTGCCATGCCGGGAAGACCAGTCCCGACTGGCGTCGCCATGCTCGCTGGCGACGCCGTGAGCGAGGCGGCTGTCGGCCGTGCCCTGGGGGAAATGTGGGAGCGGGGGCTTTTGCCACGATGCCCCGGTGACGGCGATAATGAGCACGGCGGTGGCAACCGCTCCGGCCCCTTTGACCTTTTGTCGGAATGCTCGGCGACCCCGATTACGGACGAGCCGAGCACTCTATGGGGCTTACTTCCTCGCACCCACGTCGCACGTGCGTGTGGCTTCTTGCTCATAGCTGGCGATAGGTTGCCGTCAAGGGCCCCCAAGCTCAACTGTGAGCTATGGCGACGTGTCGAGGGAGCGATGCAAGGGCCTGTGCCTGATAACCGCGATCAAGCAGGGCAGAGTGGCTGTACAAGTCCCGCAGGTAGTGCATTCACTTCAGCGGACAAATGCGTCCTGCCAGTCGCCTCAGGGATTGTTCGCGCAATGTGCGCCGAACTGCTCAGTATGAAATCGTCAATGCACAGGAATGGCAGCACGCAGGTCGGCCCTGGGGCTTCTATTTGTGGCGATGCGGGGTGTGGCGAGGGCGAGCCGACAAGTTGCTATGCCATTTCCACTTCCCGCCTTGCTCAGTCGAGAACCTATTGCATAGCAGCCGGGTCGCTTGCAGCCGAGGACACCGCAACTACAATCGAGGAGTCGCGCCGGCGCGCAGCTGCTGCGCTCGGCGTGGTATTAGTCCCTGAGGACGCACCGCCGCAGAAGATGCGAGGATTGCGAGAGGGATGGGTGTTTTGGTATGTTGGATGCCCGGTTCGGAACCCAGACACTAGAGAGCATTTTATCTTTGATCGAGACGCTCGGAGATTCCACTTGGTGCGTTGCGCAGAGCAATGACGGTGTGGGGAGTCCGGCAGTGTGCGTGCTATTGGACTGCGCATGCAGTGTTGGCGTGTGCTTCGTGCGCGTCTTGAATTAGACGGCTCGAGCGTGCTTACCCATGGGCCAGTTGAGCGCATGGTCCGTTGCGCCGCACTCGGAGTCGGAGGCATGGCGTCGAAATAGAAAAAAAACTTCTTAAAAGTCTCCGCTACGTGTGCGGCGTAAGGCAGCATGCTCGTGTACCTCCCTACTACCCAACCTTTACCACCATCACCCCCTTTCCCCTTCCCCAGTTGCCCCTCTTTAGTCTTTAGCGGAGATACTGGTTCCGGGGAGGCCGTGCGCGCTGCTTCTGTCAGAGCAAGGCTGATCTCACTCTTGGAGATCGCCTGCGAGGGCGCGTCGGCAACTAGCGCGGAATGCGGTTCTTGGTGGGAGCTCATGAAGCCTTCCTCGGGGGTGACTACGGGCATGGTGATCGACGCGCGACGTACGACGCACGGAGGGCGCGGAAGGGTGGAAGGAGGCTTGTGAGAGGTGGTGGCAGGTGACTGGGGGTAGTCCAAGGAAAGAACGGACGGCTTCGATCGAGTTGATTTGGGTAGGGTCGATTTTCGAGACGGCTTCCACTTTCTTGGGATCCATCCGAAGACCTTCACGCGAAACAACGTGGCCGAGATATTCAGCCGAAGTGGCAAAGAAAACGCATTTCGACATCTTGCAAGTGAGGCCCGCCCAGATGAGACGTTCCAGGACAAGATCAAGACGGTGTAACATTTGTTGGAATGACGACTCTTCCCTGGCCTGCAGCGAGTCACCTACGCCTGTCGACCAGGCGCCGACATCATCCAAGTATGGCATACAAATCTCCCATGCCAGCCCACCGAGAACGGCGTCCATGCACGGCTCGTAGGCGGTAGCCTCGGTCGAGCTAAGTGAAGGCCGGTCCAATAGGCTGCGCCGCGCGCAAGCGAGTAGCTCTAACGCGGACAATTTCTTCGTCGATGTCTGGTCTCGCTGTTGGCTCAAATGCCGAAGAAGAACAGGCATCCACTGGATCGCCATCGCTCCAGCTACGCCCACGTAGGTGCGGCTGCGCAGAGCGCCACGGTGCGGTGAAGGAGAGAGATTAGCCATGGCTGACTCACGGCCATCCACGACGCAGGTTGGCTGAAGAGGCGGCAGGTCTTTGGTGAGGTACAACCCGGTGGCTTTCTGGTGTCCAGTGCCGTGCTCCCAGGGTTGGACGAATTGGGTCGGGGGGTGGAGGTTGGGGATCAGAAACAGGCTTGGCAGACGAGACAGGAACAGGCGTATTGGGTCCGGGATCGGAAATCGAGTTCGGCAGAACGGAGAACGGCGCGGCAGACAAAGGTTGAGAAGGGAACTTGGCCGAGGCAGGGGGAGCACCGATGGAGTTGTCTCCTTCTTCCACAAGCGGTGGCGAAGTTTCGACTCGAGACGAAGTCGTAGTGCCCGCTTGGCCCTGTAGAATGTTGAGTATCGTGTTGAAGGTAGACCCCACCTCTCGCTGAAATTCTTCGTGGCGCTGGGCGGCTTGGAGGGAAGAGGACTCAAGGCGGTCGACAGCGCCGCGGAGAGCCTCGATCTGGACTTGTTGGTCCATGATTTGGGCGGCGCCGACGGTGGCGGTCGGAGGTGGAACGAAGTTACGTTTGGGGTACGGGTACGTCGACGACGGGGGTGGAACAAACTCTTCATATGGTGGGGGCTCGAAAGGAGGGAGGGACCGGACGGAACCCCCC
The DNA here is from genome assembly GCA_018136815.1 of Isochrysis galbana. Classification (NCBI taxonomy): domain Eukaryota; phylum Haptophyta; order Isochrysidales; family Isochrysidaceae; genus Isochrysis; species Isochrysis galbana. The sequence goes on along the minus strand of CM030944.1, from coordinate 2,891,323 downwards.
GACTTAATCACGAGCGTCCTCGCGAGCCTTCTGCAAGCGGAATCCTTATGTCTCTAAATTGTAGAAATCAAAGCCGCAGCTTGGATTGTAACGAGATGAACGAGATGTAACGAGATGGCCTGATGGCCCGACGACGAGATGAACGAGATGGCCTTGATGGCCCGACGAGATGAACGAGATTTTCGGGTAACGGAATTGGACGAGGAGTTTCCCCACTAAGCTTGGTCGTAATGCGGTGAAACCGATTTAGAGACAAGCGGGAAACCGGGGCGGAAGGAACTGGCAAGGAAGTCGGCAGGAAGGCAGAGGAAATGTCTTGGCAAGGCGACGGAGGCAGGATTTTAACGGTAGACGGAATTTTTAACAGTAGGAAGAGGCAGGAATTTTAACGGTAGACGGAGTGCGGAATTTAACGATAGACGAAGAGCGTGGAATTTAACTGTAGAAGAAGAGCGGAGAGGAGAAGGAGCGGGGCTCGAACTGCAGAGCGCTCCGTCCGGACTCGAACTCGCGACCCAGAGCAAAAGGTTGCGGTGGGTTGAACCACTATGCCACGCGAGAGTTTACGTAGCCATAGGGCCGAGGGGAAGGGCTGAGAACCGCCCTATATACTCTGGGTTTTTTTTCTCTTCTTTTTCACTTTTCTTCTTCTTTCTTCCTCTGTTCTTTTTTACTGTTTTACTGTTTCTCTTTTTACTGTTATTTCTTTTTGCCTCTGAGACATCGCGAATGCGACAGTGCTGCGTGGGCTTCTTTCTCTTTCTGTGGCGGGTCCACGGCGCATGCCCACGCGGGCGCGGACTGCTGGCCGCGCTACGCCTCGCCTTTAGCTTTGCTCGCGTCGAAGGCGAAGCTCGCTCTCAGTACATAAGCAACAAGGGCGAAGGCACCCCGAGCGAGGCCCATGCCAACCCAGCCCGCTGCCCGCTGCGAATGCCCATGCCGTTGAGCCTCTTACGTCGTCATGAAATGCTTCCGCTGCTATTGCGCGCTACTCGCGCAAGACTTCCATTAAGCGATTCGCACAATCGGACGGACCAAGTGCTCAGCCGAAGTGGTGTACCCAAAACCGAAGAAAAAGGAACGAGAGGGGGAGCAGAAAGCATAAAGGGGGAGTAGAGGTAGGAGTATAGGCGATGTCAGCGGGAGCACGGAAGGGCGAGTGTCACTAGTAGCTTAGCGGACACCTTCAAGAAGAGCGTTTTTTTTACTTCGGTTTGCATCCTGCATCCTAGCGTATTGGCCGCTACTAGCGCGGCATTGCCGCTTGCCGCATGGCCATTGCTAAGCAATACGCGCCACGCACGCGGCGGTATCATGCTCAGGGCAGATACCCCTAGAGTAAATAAGAATAAGGGGTCAAACGGTCAGTAGCGACAGCACAGTCCGGCCCAGACGGTCAAGAAAGAGCGCTCAAGACGAGACACAAGCCTATCGCTAGACCCACATTGCCGTGGATTGGAAATAGAACCGAGCAAAAACATCAAGCGATGATGCACACAAAGTCAGCACGGCACATCCCAAGCTGATCCCCAGCCATTGTCGGCACGTCCATGCCGTCGAAAGTAAGGGGAAGCAAGGCGCACGCGTAACGCGTTCGATGTAGGGCACGCTGAGCCGTGTCCTCTACACGTGAGCGGGTAGTGCTGCGGACATCACTCTTGTTTGGCCATCCACGCGGGCAGGTCGTTGAGCTCAACCTCGACCTGCTCTCCATCCGCGAGACATTTCACACGTGCGATTCCTGACTCCACCTCCTTGCTACCCAAGACGACGACGTACGGTGCGCCCACCTGCGTGTGGTGAGGGGCGTTCAATGCCGAGAAGCGGAGGCTAGATGGGTTTTGTGTGCGCGCTAAGGCGGCCCCGAGACGTGTGCATAGCATTGGCTGCGTCGTGGTCGCGGCAGCCATGCGCCTGGGAGTGTATGCAAGGCTAGTAGTGCGCGCTCTACCCGCTCGCAGTGCTTGAAGATCCACTTCATCTTCTTCTCCTCGAGCACAAGGTCTGTCTTCACACCATTATTGCGCAGCGCTGAGGCAAGGGCAGCAGCCGCGCCGGCCTACGAGTGATGATGCAGCGGTAGAACAAAGAGCTAATTGACTGTCGTGGCCTCAGAGGGGCTGAGGTTTTGAAGTGTCAGCGGTGTAGGCGGGGGAATGTCGCGTATGCCAAGACCGGGCTGCCTCGCGTCAGCGCACCTGCTCCCCGCCGAGCGGCGCCACAACGATTTGCGTCTTCACTTGAGATGCGACATCGGGCATCAAGTTCTTTGCCTTGAGCAGCTCGACGATCACGGCATCGCCAAAGCCGAAGCCGGCGGCAGGCATGTCCTCACCACCGAAGGTGCTCAGAAGCTTGTCGTACCTTTCGAGATGAAAGAGGGGTTTTATGCACGAGAATTGGGGAACACGAGAAGCGTGAAGAGTGATGGTGCAATGACGCGTCCGTATGCCAGTTATCCTGAGCGCTCACCTGCCTCCCCCAAAGATGGCTCGAAGCTCTCCCGATCGGTCGAAACCCTCAAAGACGGTTCCCGTGTAGTATGCGAGGCCACGCACCACGGAAATGTCGAGCACGAGCCAGTCCGAGTAACCGTATGCTTCCGCCAGCGCGAAGAGCGACTGAAGTTCGGCGAGGGCGGGTGAGTCGGAACCGAGTGTCTGTGCAAGCGACGCAAAGTCCTGGCAGCCGAGTGCGTTGATAAGGTCAGTCGCTCCCGTCTCGCTGAGGCCAGAATCGACCAGCGCCTTGGTCACTTCCTCCTGAGGCAGCTTGTCGAGCTTATCAACCAGCACACATGTCGCCGCAAACTTCTCGTCCGGAACGCCTAGGCGAGATAGGAGTTCGGAGAGGACCTACGGCCGGGGCGCGGAGCGGCGTAAGCGGGCGCGCCGCGGTCGGGCTGCGCGCGGAGTAGCGCGTGCACCTTGCGAGTGGAGACTTTGATGCCCACGTCCTGCGACGTCAGGCCGACACTCTTCATGAAGCCGACCGCAGCGGCAAGCAGCTCGGCCTCTGCGCGTGTGTCCTCGACTCCCCAGATGTCCATGTTCCACTGGTAATGCTCACGCCGCCGGCCGCGCGTGGTGCGCTCGTAGCGCCAGCACTGTGGGATGGAGAACCACTTGAGCGGAGTTGCAAGCGCGTTGCGCCGGCCCAGCACCATCCGCGCGAGCGAGGGCGTCATCTCAGGCCGAAGTGTGACCCTGCGCCCTCCCTTGTCCTCAAAGTTGTACAGCTGGACCGACACGTCCTCTCCCGCCTTGCGCTCGTAGAGCTCGACCGACTCGAGGACGGGCGCGTCGTACTCCTCGAACCCGTGCAGCCCGGCGCTCTCGCGCCACGCCTCGAACAGCCACGAGCGAAGCCTCATCTCCTCTGGGTAGAAGTCTCTCGTCCCCCTCGGTGGGTTGAGCTCGAGGCTCTCCTTCTGGCCAGCCTGGGCGGCCTTGTGGCTCTGCGTGACTGCAGCGCTCACGCGGCCTGACGCGCACATACGCGCGCCGCCGCATACGCGCACGCCTATCGCCACGCGAGGCACCAGCGCGAGAAGCGCCAGCCGACCGACGACCGACGCGCGCATCTCTCTCTCTTCTCTTCTTCTCTCTCCCTTCTCTCTTCTCTCTCTCCCTCTCTCTTTTCTTTCTCTCTCTCTCTCCTCCTCCCACCCCTCTCTCCCCCCCTCTCTTTTCTCTTTTCCCTCTCGATCAATCTCCCCGTTCTTCCCTCTCCTCTCTTCCCTTCTTACCCTCTCTACCCCCCTCCCGGCCCTGAGCTCAGCAGAGAGAGACAGAGAGAGCTAGCGCCTGCTCTCGCGGCTTCTTGCCCACCACCCGCACCCCTCTGGTTTCTCATCGAAAGTGGATTGTTTCTCCTATCACATTGACTTATTTTTTTGGCCCTTTTCAGCTTCCGCGGAGCAATCTTTCCCGCTGCTGCGGCCGGCTTACGCGAGATTCAGCAGCCGCGAGGGGCGCGCCGAAAACAAAATGGTCTCCACTGGGGGCGCGCCGAAAACAAAATGGTCTTCACTGGGGGCGCGCCGAAAACAAAATGGTCTCCACTGGGGGGCGCGCCGAAAACAAAATGGTCTCCACTGGGGGGCGCGCCGAAAACAAAATGGTCTCCACTGGGGGCGCGCCGAAAACAAAATGGTCTCCACTAAGCGGACACGCACAGGCGCAACTAGGACAGGCGCACAGGCCACGCACTCTACTTAGTAGCCCGGTCACCCACTAGGTCACTAGGGGGGTGCGGAGGGCACCATCTGTAATGGGCAAGCGAAGGCCTAAATAATAAATAAGCTCCTACATTGCATATACACTAGAAGGGCCCCGAGTATACATAGGATACGCTGTGTATACGGCCTACATGTGAAAGACTTTGAAAGACAGAGACAATGTCTTTCTTCGGGGATGAAAGACAGCCATATAATACCGTCTTTCTAGAGGCCCCCAGGGAAAGACAGTGCGCAGCGCGCGGCGGCGCGAAGCGGGGCGGCGCGAAGCGGGGCGGCACGGCGGCACCGATGGCGCACGGCGACACGGCAACGGCGCTATCCATAGGCTATAGTAAGGCTATAGACGGCTATCTATGGGCGCGGCATCGGCTCATTGGTTGGTGTTGGTACAACACATGATACCATTACACCGTACTCATAATTGTGGTCACATGCGACTCGTACACCCACACACAGTACACATGTAGACACACACACACACACACACACACACACGGCACCCTAGCTAGGCACAGCGCACGGTACAAATATTCACACGCACGTAAACCACATCACCTCACATCTCACACTACCTCACACAAGCAGCTTACCAATCACAGATTGGCTGGTGGCTGGGCGTCCCTGCGTTCTCATCGGCAATCCAATCGTCCTCAGCATCACTATCCTCGTCGCTGTCCCACTTGACGGTATCGGGCTGCCATCCTGCATCTTGCATCCGCTCATGCAAGTGCATCGTCTCGTGGCAATAAACCAACTTGTCTGCGGTTTGATGATTCATGCGCGCCCGCGCGCCCGGTTCTCGTTGTGGATCTGACCGCAGATGGACCAATTGCGCTCGGCTGCTGAAGCAGACACGGGTTGTGCCAAGACAAGGGTTGCCACAGATGCGAGCATTGGCACATGCTTGCCGTATATATATAGACCACCATCGAGATGGCTCAAGAATTCGAGCGTTCTCTAGACTAGAGCAGAGGGTCGCGTGAAAGCGCCTTCCATGTTTGAATACGCCACGAAATCCCGCTCAAGCTGTGCGCTGCGCCTCACAACCTCAGTGCTTGCAAAGGTTAACTCCTCTGTAGCCTCGTTGGGGTTGGGAGAGGCGAGGACGACATCGCGCAACGATAGACGATCGAAAACCGTGCGCAGGCCTGTTCCATCGTGGCATCGTCAACGTCTTTTGCGCACGTCATGAATTCTGGGTCCAAGGCGTACGCTGCGGCATGAAATGGTGAATGTAGATACTCCCATCTTGCCTCGTGGATCGTGTGCATCGATTTGACCCACTCCACCTTCTTCCCCACCTCCTTCACACGCTCGCCTATCATGAACATTCTGTCATAGACCTTGCCGATGCAGTACTTGTTACTGTCCATCATGCGCAAAGCCTTCTCACAATTGGCATGGCAACGTGGAGAATGAGAGTCATCGGCTTCCAGAAATGCTCCTCGTCCAACACAATCTTTTTCACCGTGTCCCCGATATTAGCCTCGAGGACTTCGTTATCAGCATCGTCGGTCAACGTCCGGCCCCTACTTGAGAAGCGATGCCGCCCGTTAGGCCCAGGTCAATACTTGCAGCCCGACTTGCCCAAACTTGTCGGCCGTTCTTGCGGGGATCTTGTGTCGGACCACCCAAACTTGCGGTCAAACTTGTCGCAAGTTGTCGTGGTGCAGGTGTATCCAACAGAAAAAAAGAAAGGCACGCAAAAAAAAACCTCGCGGGTGCGCAGCGCTTGTGGGCGCGTTGGGCGGTAGGGTGTTTGCTCATTCAGCCATCTCAAGATCTCAAGCCATCTATAGACGATAAAGATAGTCTTGCAAATACATACCTTCTAAAAGCTCTCAAATCACATACACATATACTCTACACCAACCACCTCACACCTTACTTACTCATCAAACACCACGCTTGTTGCTATTGTAGCGCAACATCACGGACACGGACGCTTCAATCTGGTCAGACAAAGACGAAGCACGAACGGAAGGAAAAGGAAACATACATGTAAGCAATGAGAACACACGTTCACAAGAGCTCGCTGCTCTCGCCGTCGCTCGCCTCGTCCGAGTAGTTCAGGGCGACCTCCTCCTCCACATCCACATTCTCCCCATCGGTCTTGTCCATGTCATCAACGAGAAGCTGTGAACTTGAGGCGCGTGTTGTGTGGCGTGCTGATCCTGCGCGAAGGCGAAGGGCCGCGATGATGCTGTGAGTGTGGAAGAGACAAGGGCTGGTGCATGGCGCGTGGGACATGCAGATGCAGACATGCAGTGTGCAAGCAGGCTGGAGGGGCTGGGGAGTGAGCTCACCCGGGCCGGCCATTGAGCGCGCCGACGCGCACGCGTGCACGCGTAGTGACAGTTTTGTTTTTGGAATGACGGTTTTGTTTTTGGCGAGAGAGCGGCCTCACCCTCACCAGCCCAAATGTCTCGACATGTCTCGAGACATCTCTTTGGCGAAAATCCGCCCAAATGTCTAAAAGAAAGTCTAGACATTTCTGCCAAGCCCCAACGCACACGCGGGCCGCGCCCGCTGTGGCTGCGTTGCTGCAAGCGCCAAGTGGTGCTGGTGCGAGCAGTGCGAGCGGCGCAAGCGGCATAGCGGCACGAGTGGCGAGGCTGCTAGGCCTACAAGGATTGAGGATTGCCACCCAACCTATTTTTATAAGTGGGGGTCAATGGGGGCCTCGCGCCCCCCTCACTCCATCGCGGACACCCCCCGGGGTGGGCCCGTACAACAACCCCAGCCCCTGCCCTCTGGCAGGGGCAGGGCACTCATCAATCTGGCCCAGACCCTTCGGGGGCTCTGAGGATGAGCAGGCTGGCGATGAGGACTCACAGACATACATCCTAGCTAGCACTAGTGGCTTAAGTAAGAGTGCTACGTGTGTGTTTGCGTGTTTTGATGTCCTGTTAAAAATGAAATGAATGTGCTGAGTGTCTGAGAGCGAGAATGAGAGTGTATGTGTAGCAGGAGTGGGTGAGCGAGAAACTCGCATATAAATCGATAGACGCATACATAGAGTGTGTGTGGTGTGTAGATTAGGCTGTGGGCTGTAGAGAGGTAGAGACATGGCGAACCGCGCAGCAGGAGCGGAAGGGGCGCCTGTGCGCCCTATGGGTCCCTTGCGCTGCGCGCACGCTGCCGCGCGCAGCGCTGCCGCGCCTGTGTGCAAACGTGTATACATGTGTGCACGTCAATCAGCCCGGTGTATAATACGCTGTGTGGGAGGTCCTCCGTGTATACACTGTATACGCATATGCCATGTAGGAGTGATAGTGCCCCCATCTACAAGCTAATAGTAGCCCTACCTTGCGCCGTGTGCAATGTCGTATGATACAGAATCAGAATGTGGATGCAACATGTAACTGGGAGAGGACACTCCTTGCGTCGTTCAGAAGGGAGGGGGTGCCACAATTTTCATGCATTCTCCGGTGAACGGGTGTCTGAAACGCAACACAGCTGCATGGAGGTACAATCGTCGTGGCAAGTGGTCAGTGGTGGAGCTTTGCTCCAGGGAAGTAGTCCTTCCGAATGGGGATGGACGTGCCTGAGGCACTCGTGGCGATTTGGTGGCCACGTCCACTGGACGTGAGGTTTTCCGAGTCACTTCGTCCATCAATGCTGCATCCACTTCCCCCCCGTGCAGAACGTCGCCCAAAATGGGATGGCCAATGCTCGCCATGTGTACCCGCAGCTGCTGAGAGCGCCCCGTGACAGGCTCAAGTGCCACGCGGCTGTACTTCAAGCCTTCGTTTGCCTCCAATTCCTGATGCAATGTGCTTGCTCTCATCGTGTGCCGCCCGAGAAGCGCCCATCGAGTGAGCGACGACCGCCCGCCAAGATCCTCGTCCAAAATGGTCATGCGCTGGTGATCTTCTCTCTCATGCTGAACCTGCAGATGGGCGCGGGACTCTCTTGATTCCTCGGCAGCATGTCCCAAGACAAAACTCTTCACGTCTTCGGGATACACCATGCGCTCTCTGCAGCTACCCACCTTACCAATCGGCTTGTCAATGCTCCCTCTCTCTTCGGCCACCCAGCCGCACACGATCGCCGTGTACAACTTCTTGGTCTGCCGTGACTGGAACTGGTTGCAAAGCGCGCGGTGCGCCGCACTCCCTTTTCCAAGCGCGATCACGCCCGAGGTGTCCCTGTCGAGCCGGTGGGCCGCGTGAGAGATGTCGGAGTGGCCGTCCCTCCGGAGCCGCGAGAGCAGACAATCCTCCTTCTCGATCCCAATCCCAGGGACCGTGAGGAGGCCAGCATCCTTGTGAACGACGAGCAAGTGGGCGTCCTCGTGCAGCACCTGGTAGCTCGCGCTGGCGAGTGAGGCGCCGGAGGAGAGGCCGAAGCCACCAGCCATCAGCCACATCCGCACCGGCACACTGGGCGGGGAGGGGGGAAAGGAAGAGAGACGGAGAGAGAGATTCCGTATGCAGGTAGGAAGAGAAGTAAGAGGACGTGAGAGGAGAGTGAAGCGACCCCGGGGCCGACCGTCGTCGTCGGTGGCGACAGACGAGGACAGGAGGGGAGACTGCTGCTGTGTAGGGAAGAGAGATAGGAGGAGTATTCATATCTAAAGTATCTCTTCATCTATTCTCCTTGGAAGGGATATTTTAGGTACGCAGCCTCAATCGAGCTGTCCCATGCGTACATGCTTACGTACTTACGTAACTCTTAAAGCCCCGGGGGAAGCACCCGCGAGGGTGCTTCGAGACCCCCTCTCTTGCTCTCTTGGGCCATGAGCACGCTGGCCGCTGGGGGTCTGGAGGGCAGTGAGAGGGGCGTGGCAACACCGAACACCGACTGATTGATGATTGATTGCGATTGTGATTTCTGATTCCTTTGCAAAGAGAGCTCTCGCGCCGAAGGCGCCCAACAGCCTCATCTAGTAATGGCCCGTGAAGCCGCTTCCGATGTGGCGGTTTGTATGATGGCGGCGCAGTCTTGAGGCTTGAGGACGTTGACCATCTCCTTGAACCTGGGGTGGTCCGCCATTGCGGCCGGGATATTGCATGCATAAAACATGTTCGCAATCGCCATGTCGCACTCCAATTTCTGCGTCGAGCCGAAGCTGAGGGTGGGCTGCTTCTTGTCCCAGGTTGCGACGTTCGCATCAGAGCTTGATGTCGAAAGCATTGCGGCATCGTCTCTCTCATTCATGTCTCGTACAACCATCTTGCGCGCCTTCTTGTGACCCTTCGTAACCTCACCTTGCTCGATCTTCTCAACGAGTGTACGTATGTAGGGCATGTATGTACGCCCAACCTCACCTTGCCCTACTGCCACTGATCTTCTCAACGGGTGGGATTGGGGTTGTCAGTGGCAGTAGGGCGGGGCATGTATGTGGGAGGGAGCGGAGCGGAGGGGGAATGAAGGATGGAGGGAGTGGAGGTGGAGGGAGGGAGGGAGGGAGGGAGGGAGGGAGGGAGGGAGGGAGGGAGCGAGCGAGCGAGCGAGAGAGAGAGAGAGAGGGAGGGAGAGAGGGAGGGAGAAGGGAGGGAGGTACAAAGTACAAAGGTACGAGGTACGGATGACGGATGAGAGGGAGAGGGAGGGGGAGGGGGAGGCGAGGGGGGAAGGGCAAGCGAGCGAGCGAGGGAGGAGAGAGAGGGAGGAAGGGGGGGACAAGGGGAGGAAAGGAGCGAAGGAGCGAGAGCGAGCGAAGGAGCGGGAGGGAGGGAGGAGGGAGGGAGGCAGGGAGGGAAGGAGGGGGGGGGGGGATGAGCGAATGAGCGAGCGAGCGTGCGAGAAGCGACGACGTACCTAGACCCCTAGACCCCTACGGCCTTCTCTATGGTAGAATAGCTAGAACTAGATATATTAGCATATATATATATAGCAGTATATTATATGTAGTAGTATATATCCATATCCATATCCCCCCACCGGTATCTGTATTTGGCCTGTATTTGGTCTGTATTTGGCCGGAGGCCAAATACATACTGTATTTTCTGTATTTCTGTTGCCCGGCTCTGTATTTCCCATCTAGGATCCTCATCCCCTGTTCCTATTCGACAGATAGATGGCCGATGTTTCTCTATATCCCTATTATTAGATAAGCATAGTATGTGGTACTGGCAAGTGGTAAGCCGGCCGGCTCGCCGGCCAGGGTGCTCTGCTGGCCGCGCCCGGCCGCCGGTGGCGATGGCAGCGAGTGGCGGCTCGTTGTGTGCCTTCGTGCCCACCAGCTGCCTTCCTGGGCTCGAGATGCCGCCCAGGCTGGCGGCACGCGTGTGCACGCGACCCAACGCCTCGGCGCTCGCTCCTTATGGCGGCCTGCCCACACTCTGCTCTCAGCAGGAGGCTTGCGCTCCTGGATCGACGCCCTGCCTCATCTTTGCCAATGGCACATTGCGTGGCGACCCGCTCCTGAGCGATGGGATGAGGGCGGGACACGCGAAACGAGCTGAGGAGTGGCACGCGATCCGACGATCCCACCTCCTTGGCGCCCTCGAGGGGCGTACCGTTTCCCTCTTGGGCGATTCGCTCATGCGCGAGATCTTCCTGCGTACGATCGCGCTTCTTCGAGGCCAGGTTGCTGTGGCCGATGCGGCATTCCATTCAGACGCTGTCTACATAGTCGGCTACGGCCCGAGCGCAGGCTCGTCTCTTCGCGACGCGCTAGTCCCCATGCTGCCGAGTGTGCCGGCATCGTGCGCGCTGAGGCTCTTACATAGCAGCACGGCGCAAGGCAAATGCTCACTAGAGTTCCAGCAGCAGCGACTGACCATCACCAACAAGGGCCGGGGCAGTGAGGCTACTCTGCGCGAGATCGTCGAATTGCAGTCTGATGTGCTCCGACCAGGTGTGTGGGACCTGAATCGCTCGACGATCGTCACCTTCACATTTGTTACGGACTACTCAACTCGCACTTTTGCGGGGCTCCCAACCTTGCATCCCGACTTCCTCATTACTGGCACATTTGGTGCCCATGTGCCCTGCTGGTCGGATGGTCAAGTTGGCCACAAGTGCTCGATCGAGCGTGTCACGCCTGCTAACCTCTCGGCATTTGAGGAGGCGGCCACTAGACAGATGCAAAATGCGCAGCCAAGACTGCGTGCACTCGCGTGGCTTACCTTCCCCCACGGCCACGCTGGCGCGAGGTGGATCAATGGGAATTACTCAGCGTGGAATATCGCGACCACGGAACAGATCAAGCGTGTAGGGCAGAATCTCAACATCCCCACCCGCATCATTCCGTTTGCCGAGCTCGTGAGGCTCGGTTCCGAGGGGGGCGTCCCTAGCGTTAGACCGTTGGCTTACTTGTTTGATGCTGGCACGCTCGCAATGAGGGGCGACACAACGCACTTTCAGTGCAATGTGAAGGGGCGCGACTTCTACCCCTCATACAGATTTTCATCCCCGCGGGACAAATATGAAGTCAGGCTCAGCAAAATAGATTGGGAAGCCACGCGCAAAGGAATTCCCGTCACTTGTCTTGGGAACGGGGAAAACGACAAGGATTGCATACCCAAGCGCTATGATGGATGTGCCGACTTTGTTAACGGGGCTGTTGCACTTATGCTGGCGCGATTCCTTTTATTTCAAGGAGGCCAGCTTCACTAGGTCGTTAAATTAATGCGATAGTATCGGTTTGCGGCAACGGTGATAGGGAGAGTGCCTCTAGCTCCAATGGCAACTTACAGATCCGCAGACTCCCATCTCCCTCTTTGCGCTTGCCAAACAACCATCGTTAAAAAGATAGGGTCATGGAGCGCGCGCCGCCTCCCTCCCCGCGCTCTTTCCATCGGAGCCTTTCCCCTTTCCCTTTCCTGCCGCGTTTCCTCTTGGCTGTCTCGCCTGCTTTGCGCACCAAGACATCCACTCTCGCCCTCGCTCACGCTCGCTACAAAAATGTGCCCGCCGCTCCGTCGTCGCGCTCGCGCCATCACCTAAGCACCTAAGCCCGTCCTCCCCCCTCCATCTCTGGATGAAGTGGAGCCGCCCGTCTTCCCATCCGGGCCTCCTCCAGCCGCGCCTTCCGCCGCAAACCCTTCCTCCTCTCCGTCGCCAATTGGATGTGTGGCAACGTCCAATCCGTCACGTGCCTAACTAAGGGAGAGATCCAACTAAGTTTATACTTGGTCGCGATGGAGCGCGCCGCCGCGACTCCCCTCTCCTTCGGGCCCCCCGCCGAGGGCGCCCCACCAGTACCCATGGAGCAGTCGCTGGCGAAGCGACCGCGCCCGCCTGCAGAGGCCGAGCAGGTGCGTGCGACCCCGGTCGCGCCACACGGCCCGTGGCCTCGGCCACACCACACACAGCAGCCATGCTGGCCCCCCCCATGGGGGACAGCAGACTGCAGACAGCATGACAGACACAGCAGACAGAGAACACAGAGACACCACTGGGCATGCCTCATGGCAGAGGCTCCTCCCACCCTGGTGACGGTCGCGCCGCCTCGGCGGCGCGGCCCGAGACCGGGTGGCCCTTATGGGCACAAACAACATCCCACATTGCATACGTATCACAACAGGGAAAGGTCACAACAACAACCTCAACTCCACACAACAGAGTCCCCTCCGAGAGAGGGGCTGAAGACCGTCCACCGACCACCAACCCACTACCAAGCGCCAAACTCTCACTCACGACCTACCCACATGCCCCCGACTCAGGAGCCAGCGTCCGATGAGGAACAAGAGGCCACTGACACCGATGCAAATTTCGACCTCTCCTTTCACCAAGAGGGGGACTACACCTTCCAAAAAAAAAACTTCTTAATAGTCTCGCCGCACTACTAGGGGGATTGGGGTGAAGGGCTTAGATATGGTCCGGTGGCCCGCGCCTCCCCCCGGTGATCTGTTCCCTCTCTTCCTCCTGTGTCTCCGAGTGGGCGGCGACCTCAGTCCCGACTTATCCTGTAAACAGGTGCGGGACTTACCTATTTTTCGGTGGGCGGAGCTCCGCTCCGCCCACCCCCTTCTCCGCGCTCTCTCTCCCCTCTCCTGCGGCACGCGCGATGGCGCGCCTGCGGCAGGCCTGCAGCTGCCCATTGGCGACCCTGGAGGCTCATGGAGGCCAGCTCAGGGGGCAGAGGAGGCTGGGGCTGGGCCCTGGCCTCCCCTGCCTCTCCCTCGCTGGCGCTCCTGAGCCTCAGGGGCCCCCACGCTGCACCTGTCTGCCTGTCGAACAGGGGGGGAGGAGGGGTTGGAGCAATGGGCTGGCCACGCCGGGCCAGGATGGGCGAATCAGGCGAGCCTGTCAGTGGGAGAGAGGGTCAGCAGGGCAGTGGCCTCCTGGCAAGCCATCAGGCGTGCCAGGAGGATGGGTGGTTCCTCCCCCATGGCGGGGGAGGAGTGGAGAGAGGGGGGGGCTCGTGCCCCCCCATGGGCGAGCTAAGTATAAACTTAGTTGAGCTGAGTGAGTAGTAAGCCTCGTAGAGGAAGAGTGATAGGATGCGACCGGCTGTATGGCGCACAACCGTAGAAGTTGTGAGCAAGGCGACAAGCCAAGCATTGCTCCGAATGTGCAAGTCTTCGGCGGCAACAAATGAGGCACAAACAGCAGAAGTGGGTAGGTGTCGCAGGAGCGAGAAAGCCAAGTGGCAGCAACCAAGGAGGTGATGGAGGGACTCCATAAAATTTCCAACATAGGAGATGGAGGAGTAGATAGCACGTGAGTGGCGGCGGCGGCGAGTGGCGGCCCGACGAGCGGCACGTGATGAGTGTAGAGGTCCAGATGGGACAGAATGGAGGGCTCCATAGAATGACAGCTGGTCAAGAAGGGCCTGCAACCATGTATCAGAGAAGAGAAGTCCCAAAACAGTAGATAGCACGTGAGTGGCGGCGGCGGCGAGTGGCGGCGCGACGAGCGGCACGTGATGAGTGTAGAGGTCCAGATGGGACAGAATGGAGGGCTCCATAGAATGACAGCTGGTCAAGGAGGGCCTGCAACCATTTATCAGAGAAGAGAAGTCCACCCCATCCCAGAAGGGGGGGAGTGAGGGGTGGTGGCTGAAGTGAGAGTGAGAATTGCGTGCAAACGCGCGTAGGAGAGAGGTTTAGGAAACCGCGAGATTCCTCTTGCGTGTTTATGATGGGGGAGAGATTTTCACCAAAGCTAGAGACCTGAGACAGAAGGGAAAGGATAGAGGGAGAGGAAACACCTCCTCCATGCCAAAGGGCCTTGGGGTGGAGATGTAAGAAAGGAAGAGTGGGACGATAAGGCGATGCGCTTGGGCGTTTTGGTGAAAAGACGCCGGTGACGGCGTTCTTCGACACGAGTTCATCGCAGATTTTTGCAGAGGGCTCACCCTGAGGCAGACAGAAGGGGCAGGGGAGGAAGAGGGCCCATCCCACTGCCCCCAAGGTCTCCCCCTTGGTGCAATGGGATGACGCTCGCTTGCGGTGAGGTGCGCATGCTGCAGTTCGAGGCTCGTCGAGTGCGACGAGCGAGTGCGAGTCTGGCAGGGACAGGCAGGCAGGCATGGGCAGAGGCATGGCAGTGGCACAGACCTGGGTGGGAGCTCCATATCGCGCTGGATGCCAGGAAGCAGCCAGGGCGGCAACAAAAAGCAGGTGGGTCATGACAGACAGTGAGAGAGACAGTGGTACAGGGGTGAGGGGGTCAGAACCTGGGACACCTGGGGGCACTGGGGAACCCAAGATACCCCTGGGGCACGGTGATTCTACAACAATCGCGCACGCACAAACCCTTACATATACGCCACCACGGTTCTTTGGATAATACTCTGAGACAAACAGGAAGGCGTGCGAGGGAACAAAGAAGGAATCAAGGATTTAGGGAATCGGCGAGTATTGCCTTAGTATGAGCCGATGAAGCGTCGTGAGTGTTGATGAAGGTGAGATTCCTTAGGTGCACTAAGTCGATCTAGAGTGAGCTGAGATCCCCAAGATGAAGGCGAGGTCTAGAAGTCGATGTGCAAATGACTCGGGAACCCTAAGAACTCGATGTGCATCGACTGCAGATGATAATGTAGAGAAGAGTCCAGAAGGTGGTGCACATGATGAAAGAGGCTGATGACTTGATGAAAAGGAATCTGGCAGACAAAGTTATCGGTAAAGCCGATTCTATCGGTAAGGACCAATGGGTTGTGTTGGCAGATGACGGCACTCTGTGATAGATCCACGCCCCTCGCTTGAGCGGTGGTGGATCGTGGGGATTGTGCCATATCGGTTGTGACAGCGCTCCTTCTCTCGTGAGTCTCGTGCGACGTATCTCCAGGGTCCTGAAGTTCGCTAAGGCGTCCTTCCAGAATGCCGGCAGTGCCGGGTTTCCCCTGATGCTCTGATGCTGCAGGTAAGCGTCTTCGTGGGGATCGAGGATAGAACGGCCCCGCGGCCGAGCCCGGTTCTGCAGAACCACGCGTCGAGCGCGTGTTTCCAAATGGCCTTCCTCGCGTTGAGGTAGTTTAGTATCCATTTCGTTTGTAGAGCTCTCACGTGTGTCGTCCAGTGAAGGAGGCCGATCCCCATCGTGCGTGATGCGCATTCCGCGTTGTGTACGGGGTGTTGCGGGTTTCTCACCCATTTCGTGATTTTGCCTGTGTAAGGGCTCTCCCATAGAATTTTGTCCGCCGCCCTTTGAATTCTACCGTGGAACCATTTAGGGGCTGCCAGCGTTTGCACCCAATAACGTGGTGTGCCATATATTATAAAGTTCGTTACGTTGGCCCTACCGAATATGGTCATGTGTCGCGTTATCGGCGCCAGTTTAGCTGCTTTTTTGTCCACTTTGTCTGCGAGTTTCTTCCAGAAGGGCTTGAGGGCCTCCGGGGCTCCTAGCGGGACGCCTAGTGTGATGAGGTATTGATCGTTCTCTATCCAATTGTATTTACTCATGTCCCACGGCGGTTTGCGGATGGAGAACTCACCACCCTCCGTGTGAATCAGACCGACATCACCGTACGCGTGAAAATCGAATCCATCGAGGCAAAGATAAACAAGCGGGGCTCTACCTCACGAAAGTCGCTCTACACCGCTCTCCAAGTCCAAGATGTCGCGGCCCATCTGGTCGTCGAAGCAGACCCTCACTTCAAGCACATCACTCACAGAAGAATAGGAACCAAGAATAGATTCACGGACAGCCTAACGGAAAAATGTAGGCTGTGCAACCGCCATCAGGAAAACTCGTGCCACCTAGCGTGGTGCCCCGCGACAAAAAAGTGTTCGACGCCATAGACGCCATTACGGACTACACCCCCAGCGCGAATCGAACCCGAAAGCAAAAGGCGAAGGACAGACTATTCGCGTATCCAGACGCGACCACGCCCGACAGCCTGAAAACTCTATACATCATTGCGTGGAAATACATAATAAGAGACTTCTTATCGAGTAGAGTTCGATTCGAGTCATACGAATACCACTACATACCCGTTCTAGAATCCACACTAGTGAGATTCACTACCCTCGTAAGAGGACTTGCGACGCCGAACACGCACAGCCAGGTACGCACAAAAAAGGCGGCCCAGGGAAGAAAGCCCAAACTCAAGAGCCCGACAGAGCTCAGCGCTCCGACCTTTACAGAAAACGACAAAGGAATATTAAGAATGAATGCTCGTCTAGGCTTGGTAGCGGAAGCAATCGGCCTTGCCGAGAGGCTCGCCTAAGCCCTAGGCGCACAAGCCCCGT
Source organism: Isochrysis galbana (assembly GCA_018136815.1). NCBI lineage: Eukaryota > Haptophyta > Isochrysidales > Isochrysidaceae > Isochrysis > Isochrysis galbana. The sequence continues at coordinate 2,874,487 of CM030944.1, read as the reverse complement.
CTCCGAACGACATACAACCACACCGTGAAAACAACAACAGCAACACAAGAGACAACCAGCGTACCATGAGATGACGCCTACGCCTCGACACAGGAGAAACGGGCCACCTAGAGGCACAGGAGGAAGATGGGGAATCTCCACTAGGGGCCGGTGCACCCCGCCCAACCTAACCCCCCCCCGCAACCTGGGCCCCAAGTAGTGCACGAGGGGAGTTGCCGCAAGGCGGGAAGCGAGGGAGAGGAAGGGAAATGGGCGTGGCTACAGTAGCTAAACCCGTGGCCGCGCGCGAGGCGAGAACATTAAAAGGTTTTTTTCAACTAAGGGAGAGATACGAAGAGGTCGCAAATTAAACTCGATTGCCCCAAAAGCAGGTAAAGAAACGCGGGAGAGGTAGCATAATAAACCTATTTGTGAGGGCGCCTGGAAGGAAGAAAGGATGGAAAACTTCCCTTCTCTTCGAGAGAAAGAGAGAGGGCGCTCCACAACCCAAGACTCCTAGGCCTAGGCGTCCACCCGAAGCTTTTGACCGAGAACGAGAGAAAGCAGAGAATTATAACGATAAATGCCGAACAACGAAGGAGAAGAGACAAGCCTAACGAGTGTCGATTCGCGAATGCGACAAGCCTGAGGGTGACCGACGGCCCCCTGGAGGGGAGTTGGAGCCCCGAGGCCGGAGGGGAGGGCACGAGGCACCTCCCCATGGTGAGCACTAAGTATGTAATTTAGTTGCCCCCCCCCCCCCCCCATGCCGAACTAAGTATTAACTTAGTTGCGGGGGGGAGGTACACACCACCCATGGGGTGGTATAAGTGGGGTCCAAGGCAGCACGTGCGGGGTGAATTTATTTTACTGTTTCTCTCCTTGGGAATCGCAATATCAATAATGGGCTCTTAGAAGCAATAGCTGGTCCAGCGCGGGTTGCAAGCGTTACGAGTAGAGAACTGTCATCTAGGACAATCGTGACGACTATACCACATCGAATCAACTTTCCCCAGCCTTCATTTTAGGCACGTATGAAACTCAACAGAAGCATCAAATCGTGACGCGCTTATTGTCGAATGATAGATGATTGTTTGTTCTGGAGGAAGAAAAGGTATTTCTTGTGGGCATGGGCGGCAGGTCGCTCCTGTGACGCATGTTGCCTCATTCGGCTCAGGCAGGGAGCTTCTTCGTGGCAGTCATCATACCATACTCCATAAGCCCACTCGTGAAGGCGCGATGCATGACCTCGAGGCACCAAGTGTCACGGACGGTCTTCCACCAGATATGTGGACGGCGGAAGACGGGCCAAGGATCCCACACGCCCACCCAGAAAGAGTGGCGCCACGATGGGATGGTCGGGGCGCTCCAGTTGTCGGTCTGAACCTGGAGGCACACGTGAACGAGGGAGAGTAGTATAAAAGAGGCAGCCAGCAATAGTGTAGGCCAAAGTGATGCCACAAACGCCAAGCCAATTGGAGTGTAGTGTCGGCCTTTCCCGAACAATTTATGCAAGGTGTTCAAACTTGCCTGATCGAGGACCCCCGTGCGCTTCATGATGCGGTCATATTCCTGGATGGACACGAAGTAAGGGTGCGACCATTCGCCGTAGAGGTAGTCGAGGACCTTACGTTCCTGGAACAAAGGGAGCGAGCGAGGCACAATAAGCTTGAGTGTTTGAGCGACGTGCAAGCAAAGTGTTTCGAGTGCGAGCAACATATCGGGCCGATGGCGAGGCAGTGTGTGCGGCGTGGGAAGTCGCGTCGTGGGGGGCAGCATTTCGCCAACAGCTGAGAATTGCATGAACCAAATAACCGAGGCGGCAGCATTAGGCCTATTAAGCCGCACCTCGGGCGTGAACGGCGGATCAGCCTCCCGCTCGCACCATGTCGCGATAACGATGCGGCCGCCAGGCTTGAGCACGCGGCTCATCTCCTGCACGTAGCGCTCCTTATCGGGCATGTGCTCACCTGGAACAAGTAAGGGTGGCTATCCTGGACTGCGACAATCATGATGACCATGCGCTGATGGGAGGCAGGTGATGCAGGTTTGGGCTCCCATGAGATGTCGCACCCGACTCGCACGCCCATACGAGATCAAACGAGTTGTCCGGGAAGTCCATGTTGAGAGCGTCCATCAGCATGAACTCCGCGTTGCCGACACCCTGCTCGACAGCAAGCTCGGTGGCGCGCTTTTGCTGTTCAGGAGAGATGGTGATGGCCTTGACCGACGCCTCGGGGTACTTCTTCGCCAGTGTGCGCGATGTGCCGCCAAAACCACAACCAACATCCAGAATGGTCTTGGGCGAGTCGGCTCGAGAAAACCTGCGTCGAGGGCCGTGCATTGTAAGGAACCTGCGCTTACCGAAGTATGATTGGGAAAGAGCACGCCATAAGAGCTGGCGGGCGGACGCACTCGAGCATCTTGTCAATGAAATCGTATTTGGCCTCAATGAAATTCTTCCCACCGTAGAAAGGCGCCTTGCGCTGCCCTTCAGGGTAATAACCAAGGTGGATGTGCTCGCCCCAGTAATACTCGAGGATACCCTCAGATGTCCACGCGTCATATTCCCTGCTCACCGAGTTGAGCCCTCCCGATTCGCGCTCAAGGTCCTCGTAGACTCTGGAGGGCGTGTAGAGAGAGCGCTTGAGCCATGTGAAGAGGAAGGCGCCCAGCGTGAGGAGAAGGGCTCCGACGGCGAGCGGCCGGGAGAGCAGCGTCCCAAGGGGTGCCGCAAACGAGCGGGCCACCGCCGCCGAGGCGACCGGCTCGCGCCCTCGACGAGGGCCGCGGGCGAGGATGAGAGAGTGGGGGAAAGCAGCAGCAGAGGCGGACGAGGAGAGCGCCATCTTGCGGCCAGCGTGGAGGCTGGGCGTCGCGTGGAGTGCCGCAGCGGGAGAGATCACGAGGAGGAGCCCAACATGTGCCATCCTTCTCGTCGGCATCTCGCACGGGGGGGGGGGGGGGGGGGGGGGAAGGGGGAGAGGAAGGGGGGAGGGGAGACGCTGAGCCGCGCTGCACCGCCGACCGAGGAGAGAAAGAAGGGAGACGTGGCGAGCTCGACCAGCTGGAACAAGAGAGTACGTAATAAACCATCGGAGAGAAAGGAGTGGGGGACGGGGGGAGGGGGGCGGGGCGGCGATTGAGTGCGCTCGGGCCACGCGCGCGCACTCTGAGAGAGAGAGAGAGACGATCTTTCGCGGAACTGGCTCCCCTCAGCGCGAGGGGGAGGGGAGAGGACACTACTCTAATTCAATTGGGTAAAGTAGAGTCTCTAAAAAAACCTTTTAATATTCTTACCGCACTCGCGGCGAATGGAACAATGGAACCACCACCTCTACCTACTACACTTAGCACGTAGCATACTTTCTACACCCCCACTCCCCCGGCCCCTCTCCCCCCGCCCCCCGCCATCAGGCGGCTCCCCCCATGCACTACTACGGGGATAGGGGTGAAGGGCTTAGATATAGATATTGTCCGGTGGTCCGCACACCCCCCCGGTGATCCGTTCCCCCCCTCGTCTTGCGTCTTGCTGAGTCTTGAGTCTTGCGGCAGATGTTGCAGGGCTCAGCATGTGTTGTGTTGATGGTCTTCTCGACCGGCCGGGTCTGCGCCTCGTGCTTGCGCACGAGGTCAGTGCCGTGGCATTGTAGGGGCCCACCCAGCCCGGAGGCTTTCCCTATGGGAGGATGGGCCCTGAGGCTCCATCTGTCATCTGTTCCTCTGCTTCTTGGTGTGGTGGCTATGTTGGTGTGGGTGTGTGGGTGGTGGGTGGTGTGATGTGTGGGGGCTGTTGCCGGGCTGTGTGTGACTCTGTGCGTGTGGCGAGGGGCGGCTCGCGGCCACCCGGATGGGCGACACAGTGTGAGATTCTGGTACCAAAAGGTGACAATAAGGGCTCGCTCCAGCGGCTAAAGTCGCGTTCCGTCAAAAGAGGGCCAGGTGATTTTGTCGTAACGCCCCTTCCTCCATTCGCGAAACATCTCGAAACGGCGAAACAAACGCTTCTCACTCTTCTGTCTGTGGATGTACACGTTCCGGCGATGACGCCGCCACTCCAAGTCGCCGTAGAATCCCAAGCTGCGCGTCAGCGTGATTACGCGCCGCGTACAGTAGACCGTGAATGCAACGAGAGCGGCCGTGCGTGAGTTGCATTGAGCCAGAGTGATCTCGTCACCAGTCACCTGCAGCGGCTTGAGAGCCTGCATGCGCGCCCCTCCGCGCCCAGAGTCCCCCCGCGGAACGAGTGAACGCACGGCGTGCACCTTCCTGGAAAATGCTATGCGCACGCACGGCGCCCCCGCGGGGGAGCCGATGCACATCGCGCCGTGCCCACGCACGGCGTGCACAGTGTGATTGCAAGTCATCACACGCGCTGCGTAAAGAAACATCTCTTACATGGCTTGTTTACGTGGTTGTGGGCCTTAGGGGGTACGCATAGGGGACAAGTTGACATGCGCACGCACGGCGTCTCCGCGGGGGGACCGATGCGCATCGCGCCGTGCCCATGCACGGCGTGCACGATGTGATTGCAAATCATCACACATGCTCCGTGTGAAATATCTCTTAAAATGAGTGTTTATGTAGTTGTCGGCCGTTAGCGGAGACACAGGGGAAAAGCTCTGACACGGCGTCTCCCTCGGGGGGAACATGCACCGCGGGGGGAAGCAGAGAAAAAAAGTTGTTATGCTAGTCTGCATTTAATTTTAAAATACTGCTCCATATACAATTGTGGACATTCGATCGCTCAAATCGACTGGTGTCCCACAATTGACGGAACGACACTTTATCTCCCCCGGTGCCGGGGACTAAGCCGCTGCAGCGGCCGCGGAGGCCCGCCGCGCGCCGCTCCCCTCCCCCCCCCTTCCCCCACTCCTTGCTCTGGCAGCCCAGCTTGCCACAGAGGTGTGCTCGCGCGGCCAACACCAAGGGCAAGTCCCCCCCACGCTGCCTGCCGCGATGCGCCCCTTCACGCTCGCCGCGCTCGCCTCCAGGTCGTTCTCGCACTCCCCCCCCTTCGCAGCGCGCAGACGAGCGCCAGAAGCCAGGTGCGAGCAGCGCGCGCGTAGCGCGATCCCCCCGCCCGGCCTTGGCCTGGGTGTGCCATACCCAGCACCTGACCCCGCCCCAGCCCACACCCGCCTCACAGCAAGCTTCCCTGGCTGAAAAGTCAGAGTTGGCGTCTCTCTCGGCAGGCGCGGCCGGTCAGCAGATCGGCTACAGGGCTCGAAGGGGTCGAATTGGGGGGGCAGTGCGCGTGTGTATTCGTAACGATATGTGTATGGACTGTCTGTGCGCCGCATGGCGACGCGCAGGCAGCCCATATGTGCGCGTCTAGAGCCTGATTTCTAGTGTGTGTGGCATGTTTGAAAGGGCGCTGGGGGCACCATTCGTAACATAATTTAATGATATGTTTATGAGAAATAAATCTATCTATCGTAGAGTTGTCGAATCATTTGTCGGTGAACGACAGAGAACTTATGTTTCCCGGTCGCTGCATTACAGTTGTTTCGCCAGGCCCTCACCCTCTCTAATCCTCCCCCGAGAGAATTCTCCTCTCCCGCCTCGCCTCTCGCGGCTGTCTCCCCGGGTGCCGGGGACTTGTCTGCTTGAGCCCAGTTTTTTCTTATTGTCCCCCAGCGGGACTTTTTCTCACACTGTCTCACTGGTTGACCAAGACGGTGGCCCCACTACAACCAACCCAAGAAGCACAAATCCCCTTGCCCTCGGTTTCAAACACCAAAAATTTCGACTCAAGACCAAAGGGAGGACATGTGTTGAGGCGGCGTCGCTGCCCATGCCTAGCGCAAGGGTATAGCGCCCCCACTCAAACATCTCCTTCCCCAAAGCTCCTCTTTGAGGAGTTGGAGTTGCTCCTCTCCCTCCCATTAGGCCCCCTTGCCTGCGAGACGAGAACAGGATCCTGGCGTGGGGGGCTGTTTGAGTGTGGAGGGAGGGGTGCTCCGGCTAGCGCAGGTAGTAAGCTAGTGAAGAGCTGGGTGGCGTAAGGGGGAAGGGTGCTTGCGCTCGCCGCGGCAGGGAGTCCTGTCTTGTGTGCGCGCTAGTCCCGTTCCTGTGCCGCGCCGCGACCCATAAAAAATTGTTAAAAATTAATCAAGAACGGAGTCAAAAACGGAAGGGCTTGCAAAAACGGCAAAATCGGCCTGTTTTTGGCCTTCACAGAAAAACAGTAAAAACGTATCTCCCATGTAGGCACGTGATAGTATGTACTACTACTAGTAGTAAAGTAGAGTATGGAAATATGCGCTGCGCTGTGGCGCGCGTGATGCGGCCGCCGCCTCGCCTCGGCTCGCGAGACCTCGCTTCGCCGCCCTGCTCGGCGGGGAGCGACGCAACCGCGGTGCTCGGTGCGGCGCAGAGTCTGCTACTCGCTGCTGCGCTCACGCTCGGCAGCCCCGCGCTCTCCCTCGAGCTCGTCGAGCTTCAGGGGCCGAGCGCGGAGAGCCAGGCGACGCTCCGCCGCGCCTTCTCGGCCGCGCAGTCGGGGCTGAGCCGACAGGCGGATAAGCTGCTGAGCGAGTCGATAAGCGAGTGGCAGCGCACGCGCCAGCCACCCGACGAGACAGCTGCGCTCTTCAAGACGCGCGGTATCGTCCGATACGATGCGGGCGACCCGAGCGCTGCGCTCGCCGACTTCTCTGAGGCCATCCGGCTCGACATGGCGCCCGGATCGAACGCCGATCCAGCCGAGGTTCAGCGCACGTACCAGCTGCGCGCGCGCGCGTATCATGACCTGTCGCGCTGGTCGGATGAGGAGGCCGACTTGAGCGCTGCGATTCAGCGGCTCGACGACCTCTCCATCCTTGAGGCGACAAACCCGTACCTCTACACGCAGCGGGCGGCAGCGCGAGCCAAGCTGGGCGACTTCTCCGGCGCGATCGAAGATCACCAGCAGGCCGAGGCCGACTACCGCATGACCGGCGACAAGATACGCAGGACCATCACGGGCGCCGACTTAGCTCTAGCGCTGTACGGCGGCGGCGATGAGGCCGCCGCCGTGGAGCAAATGCGCTCGACGTTCAAGGCCAAGGGCATCCCAGCGACGAACAATCCGGACGACATCGGGTTGCTGCAGGAGCTGAGCAGGAAGGATGCCGAACTGCATCTAGCGTACGCCGCACATCTGTTCCACGCGGGTAGAGTTGCCGACGCGAGCAAGCAGTGGGAGTCGGGCTGCATCCGCATTGAGGCTTACGTTCGCGATGGCCTCGAGAGGCTGGAGGAGGAGAGGGCGCTGCAGGAGCGCGAGGCGTTGGAGGCCGAGGCAAGGGGAAGGGAGGAGAAGCTGCGCGCCAGCTCTGTCGCCGGGCAGCCATTCAATGCCGACTTCAATGCGCGGCTAAACGGGATGGACCCCAACTCACCCTATGTGACGCAACGCTCCGGCCAAGCCTACTTTTGGTACAAGGAGGGCGAGGGGTCGATCGAGCGGCGTGACCGCGGGTACGCCCTTGCTAGGATTGAGCCCGGGCTCTCGTGCACCAGTTTCCGTGACCCGGCGTGGATTCGCTCGGAGAGGCCCGAGTGGCCGCCTCTGCTCGTCCAACGGGTGAAGGAGTACGCCGATTCCGTTCCGCAGCAGCCAATCATTATGCCCAAGAAGGGCAGCCCGCCCTCGGACGGTGAGGTTAATTTTTAGGGGTCCATTTTGCAAGTCTGACAGGTGACAGCGTCGTACCGACTGCCGAAGCCGCTCACGATGGCTCTCGACAGCCGCGGTCAAGAGCGGCGTACAGTCTTGACGAAGTACCGTGTATTCATGGCGTTGAGCTCTTGCGCTCTTGAGAGGTGTCTTGGCTGCCTCCTTTTGCGGCGATGTCGTCGTTGCGCCTTCCGTTCGTCTTTCTCCCCCCCACGGCGTCGCATTGACTGCTATCCTTTGCTAGTGGTGAGAACTTTGCCTTTTGCGGCAAGGTGTGCTATTGTTCTCTCGCTCGCAGCGGGAGGCCATGCACTTCATACTCATGCTTCACGCTTTCCTTGCTACATTTCCGTTCGCTCTCAATGCGCTAATTCTACGTGACGCTCGACCGTGTGCTCGGCACTCGACAGAATCCATACGACAGGCTTGCATGCATATCTTGCTCGCATGTGTGGTTGTGCGCATGCTCGTCATGTAGGCGGGCGGTCAAACCATCGTTTGTATCTACTAGCTACTACTATTGCGCCTCCGTTTTGCCATGCTCAGTATTCCCATTCCCGAGAAAATCAGACGTATGAGACGTTTGACGTGTGTAGTAGAGTCGGAAAAAAATAAAAGAAACTGCAACCTAAGGTCCAGTGGTCCAGCTTTTTCACCCCCGCACCCTCCCATTTTGGTATAAAACTATAGATAGGAGCACCCACACTTTATAGTTATAGGAGTAGGAGGGTATACAATAAATCATATGAGTCTGAGTCTGAGTGTTAGCTAGTACCACTACTGCCACTAGCCCGGTACCATCACGACAAACCGCAGCGCACTTGCCCGTACGCCTTGGGGTCCTTATTGGTTGGTGCTGATGTCTCTCTCTCACACACACAAATGCACAAATGCATCCCATAGAATCTCCAGCCCGGGGGGTGTCCGCGATGGAGTGAGGGGGGCGCGAGGCCACCATTGACCATTGACCGCCCCACTTGGCCATAGGGAGCTTATTTAGCCCTTTATGTACCAATTGTAACTGGTGCCCTCCGCACCCCCATAGTTAGTGCGGTCGTCAAACAGGGCTTTTAACTTAAGGTGACACAAACAAAGTCAAGATTGAAGATTGGGGCATGGCTTCGCCTATTAGGCGTTTCGGGACGAAGCCTAGTTGGTCTTTGGAGATAATGTTTCCTATTACTTCTTTCAGTCTGTTCGTCAGTATCTTGGCTAGAATTTTGTAGTCGCTTTGTAGTAGTGTTATGGGCTTGTAGTTTCTGGGGCAAAGGTGTTGTAGGTACGGGCTCGGTCGACCCGCGCCAGAGCGGGCGCGATCGGCAGCGTGGGGTCTCTCTGCGCTCCGCGAGGGAAAGGACGCGATCTCGCTCCGAGATTGGCCTCGCTCCCTCCCACGCTGCCCCGCCGTGCCCTCGGTCCCTCGCCCCCCCCCGCGGCAGGTTCTTTCTCTCGGCGTGCCATCCGTCGCCTCAGGCCGTTATATTATCCCCCCCCCACCCGCGCGAGGTTCTTCTCCTCCGCGCGCGGTTCGTTTCCTCCGGCCGTCGTTCGTCCCCCCCCCCCCCCCCGCGCACTGTTCCCTCCCCCTTCGCTTCGATTCCTCTCACGATTCCTTCGATGATTGCCTCCATCTCGTCCGTTCTTCTTCGCGATTCTCGCGGAGGGGGCACCAACGTTTAACGTTAGTTTCGCCGCGTTTTCGGTAAAAGAAAGGAAGAACGAACGGCACGCGCCTCGCGTCTCGCGTCTTGTTTCGTCGCCCCTTGCTCGTCGCTTGTCTAGAAGGTCTCTCTGCACATCGCCTTCTTCCCCCCGCGCGAGTTTGGACCTCTCCTCGACCCTCCGCGTGACGGATCCGAGGTTACCACTGCCTCAGATGGGAACAGAGGGGACGGAAGGGAAGCGGCGAGAGGCGCGGCGGAAGTTGGGGGGTGGCCAATGACGGGCTGGACCACCTCCTCAGCAGAGAAAGGCGGGAGGACGGGCTTGGGCGAGGGCGAGCGCGACGACGGAGCGGACATGGCTGGGCGGGTCGGGATGGATAGGCTGAGGTTGAGGGATTGGTGAGGTTTGGTATTGAGGTAGTGTTGAGAACGAGGGACGAGAACGGGAACGAGAACGAGAACGAGAGCGACGAACGAAGAACGACAGACGACAGACGGTCCGGGGCCGATGGACCGACGAGATGACACTACACTCACGTCAACACTTTCCACGCTAACGTATCCCTATCACGGAACGCACAGGAACCCGCTGACAGATCGAACAAGGAAGAGAATGCCGACAAGAGAGCGACGGGGCGACGGACGATCCGAGATCCGACGGGGGCGACAGTTACGCACAGGAATAAGGAGGGAATCTTTCGAAAACCCTTAAGTGATTTGATGAAGACCGAAGTAAAATAGCGCCACGGTATAATCCAACGGCCAACACCTGAGGGGGAATCAGGGTCACGCAAGGGGGCGGTTCCTTGCACCGGCGATACCTGAACGCGCGACTTCGCCTAAAACGCGAGGAGCACGCAAGGAGGTAAGCCAGGTGAGGGGCAAGCAGGCGACAAGGGAGGCGACAAAGGAGGCGAGGGCAACAAGGGCGAATGGACGAATGTAGGACCCTGCGACGGTGACTCGTGGCTAGCCTGCAAGGAGGGAACATAGAAACGCAAACAACTTCTAAAACAAAAAGGTCGATCGCGGATGCGACACCCCCTTGCTAGAATCGAGCTTCCATGCGAGAGAGCAATGAGCGAAACAAAACCACGCAAGGGAGGAGCAAAGACGAAACAGCTAAACGAAAGGGGAGCCACACCCGTCCGGACGGTTAGGTGAAGAATCGGCCCAGTGAGTCGGGCACTGGAATCCAGGAGAATGAGAGGGGTCCGGCGGAGGCGGAGGTAGTGGTCCACACGCGCCACCGGTTGCGTATTTTGCGGAGCATGCGAGCCGGACGGACGGGGAGAGTGCGCTCCCGCGGCTTCTCGAGCCACGGCATCCAAGCCGTATCTATCGCGGCGATCGCCGTAGGAGAGGCGCGCGGCGCGCGCGCGCGCGCCCAGGGCCGGGGGTGGGGTGACCGTCGCGGGCCTCGGTCGTGGTTGATACAGAGCGGGTAAGAACCAAACAGTTATACGATTCACCTTCCACCTTCCATTTCTATCATCAAATGTTTTGTTGTCACACCTATGACACTTGACACTTGCACACTTGCCATACAACGCGCTGCTGAGCGCTGAGCCCAGCTAGAGCAAGCAGGAAATGCGTAAACGCGTAAACGCAAGGCGCATGCACGGCGCACACGACTTCATTCGATGATCAGAGAACACTTCCCCACACGACACTAACAAACCACCCAACAAGCGATGCCCCACACCGCTCTCAGCTCATCGTCTCTTCGTAATCATAAACGGGAGGCTCGGTCGGCCGGTGCGCGTAGCGGCCTTTCGTTGACGAGGAAGACAACTCGCGAAACTTTTTGAGAATGGACATCACGGGCAGGTCAGCACATGCCAGGTCTTTTGCAGCCGTGTGCCATACCATCAAATTGCGGAGATTAGCCTGGCCAAGGGCGTTGCGCTCAGAAGTCTTCAAATCGTTCATCAATGAGAACACCCGTTCGCACTCCGAGGTGTCTACAGGCACCATAAGCGCAATCGCTACGAGCCCCTTTCAGTGTTCGTGGCAGAGAGACTGCCCGATTTTGTAACCGAATGTTACTTCAATATTTGGGACGAATTTCTTTATTTGAACAAGGCTCCTCCGCTCTCCGCTGCACATCGACGTTTTTCTTTCATGCATGTTACTATAATCAATCGAATGGGTTTCTTCACTTCAACAGGGGTCCTCCTCCACGCAACGGCGATCCGTCCTAGTTAACGACTAAGTGACCACCACAGGGCCCGCTGAGCGACCCAAATTTGTCGATAGTTTGTAGTGGGGCACCGAAATTTGTCGACAAATTGCGAGATTTGCAATTGGCCAAAATCTGACCCAAATTTGCAAAAGAATTTGCAGAAATTTTGGCCTGGGCCTAGTTGTGGTATGAAGGGGGAGTGGAAGAGGGAGTCTAGTGTTGAAAGAGGGCCCAAGGCAAGGCACTGAGCTGTAGATACTTGTGCCCCACAAGAGTGGGGTGAAGACAACAAGTGTGTCAACATGTTGGGAAACAGAGGCATGGGGTGCTCTCCATGGAAGGTTGATGGTTGTGAAGTGCCCTCCCATGTTGGGTGCACTGATGGTAGAGGTTCCACCATAGGGAGGGCAGCTGAGCTGCCCTCCCACATGAGGTGCTCTTGGAGCCAGACTCTTGGGATGGGAGGGATTCCCACTGTTGGAGGGGGTCTCAAAGTTACGCAGACCCATGGTGGCAACCTGTTCGGTGCCAGTGCTCGCCACACCCGCGCGAGCGCGCGGGTGTGGTTTGGATGGGCTGGATGGGCATTGAGAGGGCTTTCTGACGAGCCGCCTCGGGCGGCGTGGGGCGTCCCAGGTGGGGCGCAGTGGCGAGGGGCGCCTGAGGCTCGGGAGCGGTCGCGGCACGCTCCATAGTTCAAACTATAACAATAGTTTCTGAACTAATCTAGTATTTTGTTCGAAACATAATTTACATTGTGGACAAACATAAAAATCCACATGGCCGGAGGTGGCGGAGAGGAGGTGGCGGAGAGGGAGGTGGCGGAGAGGGAGGTGGCGGAGAGGGAGGTGGCGGCGGTGGCGGAGAGGGAGGTGGCGGATCTCTTCTACTCGTAGATGAGAGCGATCGATATGTATTGGAGGCAGGCGTCTGGAAGCTCGCGGAAGAGGCGCGACGTCGCCCCCTTCCCCCTCTCCTCGGTCTCCGCCCGCCCCCACCCACGAGAAGCGAGGCAGTTTCCTCAGAGTGTCCTTCTCCGCTAGAGTGGAGTAGAGAGTAGAGAGTACTTTAGAGTAGAGTTGTTGGTTGTTCCGCTCTCTCTCGCGGTGCGGCGAGGAGGCCTCTTCCCGAGAGAGAGGAGCTGCCCCCCGCCCCCCCCTCCCCCCTCCCCCCCGCCCCCTCCCCCCCCCCCGATCTCGGCCTCGCTGAGCTCGGCCCCCCGACGACCTCGCATCGGCGCCCCCCCACCCCCACCCCTTCCCCCTCCCACCCACGCCCCCCCTTCTCTTTCCTCATCTCCCTTCCCACATCTCTCTCTCCCTCTCTCCCCCCCCACCCTCTCTCTCTCTCCCTCTCTCCCTCTCTCTCTCTCTCTCTCCTTTTCTCGCTCCTCTCTCTCTCTCTCTCTCCCCCTCTTTTTTCTCCCCCTTTCTCTCCCTCTCCCCATTTCCTCCTCCAGATACTCTCTTCACCCCCACCCATGCTGTTCAAGGCCTCCGTCGCCCTTCTCGCCGCCTCGGCGAGCGGCCTCTCGCTCGGCCGACCGGCGGTGGGCGCGCGCATGCGCGCGTCCTCCGTCTCGATGGCCTCTCTTTATGACTTCGAGGCCAACACGATCGACGGCAAGCCGGTCAAGTTTGACTCATTCAAGGGCAAGCCGACGCTCATCCTCAACGTCGCCTCTCTATGAGGCACGACTGTCCAGGACTTCACCGCAATGAACGTCCTGGCTGAGAAGTATGGAGACAAACTTGCCATCCTTGGCTTCCCCTGCAACCAGTTCGGCCACCAGACCAACGAGAACAACGAGGAGTTCATGAATACCCTCAAGCACGTCCGTCCGGGCAACGGCTTCGAGCCGGCTCCGACCGTCACCATCTTCGAGAAGTGCAACGTCAACGGCCTTGACGCTGCCCCAGTCTTCAAGTGGCTCAAGTCGGAGCAGGTTCGATCACTCCACCCATCACGCGCCAACCCTTCCGATGCTGTCAGGCTGCTGAGAGTGGCAATGGCGCACAGGATGACTGCGCATGCTGATTGACAACCCCATCCTCTGTGTAGATCCTTCCTTTCGATGAGGGCAAGGGCGACACCAAAGGCAACGGCTGCGACGACTTTGACGCGCTCGTTCTCCCGCGCGGTGCTTTCGGCGGCTCGACCGTTGTCCTCTGGACACCGGTCGCCCGCTCGGACATCGCCTGGAACTTTGAGAAGTTCCTCGTGGACAAGGACGGCAAGTGCATCAAGCGCTACTCGCGCTATTTCCCCACCGAGAAGATCGCAGAGGACATCGATGCCCTGCTTTAAATATCCGGCCCTTCATCCTAGAGCGCCCGCGGTCGGGCATCGTACCCACTAGTTGACTCGCGGACGCCTGGGAATCCGGTGTTCACTACCCTAGAGCGTCTGCGCAGCTGCTGTCTCCGCCCGCGCGGACACGGTATAGGTGCGTCATTGCTGTAATTGCGGCGGCGGTGGCGTACTCGCGGGAGGCACGTGTCAGGAAATGACGGCGGCGGGGCTCAAGTGGTAATTTGCCGCCACCCGCCGCTTGAGAACACGACATGCGCCTCACGGCCTGCGGATAGCACCGTTCTCATGTATGCAAGTGCGTGTGAGTCGGCCCTGTTCGCCTCTTGGGCATCCGCGCGAAGAGACTGTACGCTGTGGACACGTTCGTATTTGGGCGTAGCTTGAGCGCCAGCGCGTCTCGATGATCCGCCCAGTTCTAAAGACGACGTTGATCACGTAAACGCGTTGAGCATGATTTCCGAACATATACATGTATTTGTATTAGGACGGACAAACAGGAGCGTCTTACCGGACTTGTCGCGGGTAGGGGGGGTTGTTCATACCTCTTCGCATCTTTCCCGCCATTAGGTTTCCTCGCGTGACCCCCCTTCGTTGTCTAGTTCCGTATCACGCTCACCTTTCCCGCCCGCTCCCGATAGGATCGTCCCCTCACGTCCCTCTTTCCCAATTCTCGCCTCGTCCCTCCTTCCCTCTCTCCCCGTTCCCACTGAGTGTTTTCCGCCCACTGTCGTCTCTTTCTTTTCCCGCGCGTTCTCTCCTTTCCCCCCCCCCGCGTGTCTTCTCTCGTTCCGGTAGCTTTTGTACGCTCAGCGCTATCGCTTGAGCGCTCCTGTGGCCTCCTGCCTTGTGTGCTCTTCGTCCTCGTTCTCGTCTCGCGTGACCGCATGCCGGTCGAGGTCCCTCGCTCGTCCTCAGCTCCTCCGTTGCGTGCCTCCCATGTGTCCGGTGGCCCGTGCCCCATGTCTCTGGACTGTACCTCACATGTTACATACATCAATCCTCTTGCCCCCACATGCAACACAGCCACAGCTCCACTCCATCCCACACATGGTAGCGGAGGCGTACCGATCACGCCTTGCCACTCACGCCCACCCCTCTTCGCTTCCCACACCACCCCCTGTCCGCCAGCTCCGACCGGTCCCCACCCTTTGCAGCCACCTCAATTCTTCCAACCATGTCAGCCTTTCCAGACCTCTCATCCAACTCACTACCATCCAGTTGCACCCAAGCCGCACCAACCAAACGGACACGCCCTTGCGCCCTTCTCCTCCCTCTCTCCTCCTCCGGTCGCCTCCAACGATCCTCCTCCCGCCGCCTTACCATTCCAATACCCACCTACTTGCCAGACCAATTTCCAGCCCAACTTCCACCAAATGTCCCACCAACCATCACCTCCTCAATTCGCACCGGTCTACCACCACCAACCCGCACCGGACCCCACAATTCTCCCCTCGCCGGCTCAACCGCACTTCTACTCACCCCTGCCCAACTCCCTCGCCTTCTGCCCCGCCGTCTACCCTATCGCTCATCCAACCACACAAACCACGTATCCGCTCCCTTCTGTTTTCACGCCTCACTCCATCCCACACATCCCACCTCTCGATCTCGACAACGACGACTTCATTGCCGCCATCGCCCGGAAGCTCTACCACCTCGGCTCTCCCCACTCCGCCTCCTTAGCCTCCCCGACCCCACCGCGCCCCGCCGCCCCGCCTCAACATCCCCGACACGTCCACCCCCATCCCCAAATCCCAGACACGCTCGTACCAGCGACACCACCGGACCCACCCCCATCGTCGCCCTTTTTCACCCCGTCGCGACCCCCGCCCCCACCGCCGCCTCCACCACCGCCGCCACTACCGCCGCCACTACCGCCCCAACCACCCCCACCCCCTCCTCCTAATTCCGTCCCTTCTCTCCCCCCCCCGGACAACTACAACCTCTACTTCGACCCGCTCGATTTTAACAATCACCCCGCCGACAAACCACCACGTCTCATCTCTCTTCCCCCCGGCTCCACTTCGGTCCTCGCATACGATCTCGACCCCGACTCGTACCACTCATGGCTTCGCCGCCTCTCAACTCGCTGCATCCTCGCACACGAACCGTTCCGCCCTTTCCTCCGACAGCCCCTCTCTACCCCCACCCTCCCCTCCGAACGCCTCCTCGATCGTTCCCTCTCTTCCATAATCCTGGACTGCCTCTCGCCCACCGCCACTCGAGTCGCTAACTTCCTAGAGGACTGTCCCGAACGAGACATGGACAGCGGCCGCGCACTCCTCTCCCGGATCGAAACCTCCATGTCCACGCTAACCGGAGCCGCCGCCGAAGACGCCGAGGAAGCCTTCCTCGCCTTCCGTCCTTTCTCCATCGGCATGTCACCAGACGAAGCACATCGCGCCGCACAAATCGCCATCACTCGATACCGCCGCCTCCCCTCCTTCAACCCAACCGACTCCCTCGCCCTCCACCGCATGCTCATTCGCAAACTCCCGGATGCCATCGCCCCCCGCCGCACACAAGCCCTCCGCGAACTTAGCGAGGCTCACATCCGCGGCCACATCGCCTGGACCATGCCACAGCTCATCGCCACGCTCGCCTTGTGGCTTCGCCCTTCCCCCCCCTCCCCTTCTGCCTTCACCGCCACAACGCCGTCGCCTCCCGACCCCACCTCCCCCTCCGAACCTGACCCTACCGCTCACGTCGCCTCCGTCAATCTACGACCCACACGTTCGCACCGCCCCCCCGCCTGCTTCGTCTGCGGCAAACCGTCGTGCAACTCCCGCTCGTGCCCTCTCCGCTGCCCTACGTGCGGCGACAAGTTTTGCGTTGGCGCACGTCCCGCCACCGCCTGCGTAATCCACGCCGCCACGCCGCCCAACCCCCGAACCCTCACCAACGCCCTCGGCGAACCGCTACCTACTCGCTTCTACGAGCACCTCGCGCGCCTCTGGGTCGAACGTCACCATCCCCTCCCGCCCGCTTCTCCTTCTGCTCGCGTCGCCATCGCCCCTCCCCACCCCGACCAGGCCCCCAACGACGCCGACGCTCTCCTCGACGCTTACCTCGACGAACTTCCTCTCCTCGCCAACTCTCTTTCCCCCGAGCCCGCCACCGCCGGCCCGCTATGCTCCACCGCCTTCGCTCCTCCCATCCCGCGCTTCTGCTCTCTCGCCATCGCCGCCGACGCCCTCGAACCGTCCGTCTCCCATTCCACCGCCGCTGCCTCGCCCGCGACCACCTCCATCTCCTTCCAACTCGACGGCGGCGCTAACGCCAACATCCTCTCCGACCCCGTCGCCTCCGCTCTTTGCCTTCACTCCCCCTCCTCCGGCATCATCAAAGGCATCGCTGGCGGCCTTCCTTATACCTCCGAAGCTTTGGCCCGCGTTTCTTTCGGTGCATTCCCAGCTTCCCCACACACCGTTGGTTTCCTCTGCGCCCCCGCGGGACCGAACATCATCTCAGAATCCGTCCTCATCGACTCCCTACGCGTCACAATCCACAAGAGGCCCCCCCCCAAGCCCTCCGAATTGCTCTTTCCAGACGGTTCCGCTCTCGCTCTCCGCTGTGCGCACGGTCTCTTCTACATCGACGTTGCCTTCCACCCGAGCCCCCCCACGAACGCCCCCGCTGCCAACACCGCATCACTCCTGAATGCCAACGACTCTGCCCTCCTGTGGGCCGCTCGCCTCGGCACAGACTCCGCCGGCCTCGCCGCCACTTCCCGCTCCACGCACGGCATTCGACTCGACTCCCTCTCCCCCGCCCAACGCGCTACAGTTGACTCCAACATACCGCGCGCACTCGCTCAAGCCAAGCACGCCCCCGTGCGCAGTACGCCCACCCGCGACCTCGCCACCCGCCCCGCCGCCCTCTTCATTTGCGATGGATTCGGCCCACACTCCGCCGCTTCCCCCGCCGACGGAGCCATCTACCATTTCGAAGCCGTGGATGAATTCACGTCATACGCCTTCGTCTTTCCCGGCCGCTCGCATACGATAGAGGACTGGCTCACTTTCCTCCGTCGAGTCGCTCTCGAAGCCCGCGCCCTCGGCCACCAACCCCTTCGCCTTCGCTTTGATCGCGCTCCCGAACTCGCCACCTCCGACTTTCGTACACGCGTCGAACGAGAACTCGGCCTACTCGTACAGCTCACATCGCGCGAGCACCACGAGGGCGTCGGACGTGCCGAACGCCACCACGACATCATCACCCGCGCCGCCGAGGCCATGCTACAACGCGCTCGCCTCCCCACATCCTTCCTCCTCCCCGCCCGCGAGTACGCCAATTTCCTCGACAATCGCACCGCCCGCCCCGGCGCCCCGCTCACAAAGTTCCAACGCTTCACCGGCACTGTTCCTTCCTTCGAACGCCCCGTTCCACTCATCTTCGGGTGCACCGTTGTCGTCGTCGAAGACGTGCGCGGACCGAAAGGCAGCCTCGATCGCCCTCGTGCCTCCATTGGCCGCTTCCTCGGTATTCGCGGCTCCTCTTATGTCGTTCTTCGCGACAACCGCCTCGGCGTCGTCCATCAACATCACGTGCGCCCCCTCAACGAGCTCGCCCTCGTCCGTTCCAGCCTGCCCTCCACCGTCGCAGCCGTCGACGTCGCCGTCCAAACTCTCGCCGACGCCGCCCCCCCGCCACCATCGCCAGCCACCGACAACACTCACACTACCCCTCCCACCATCGACGTTCCCATTGGCACCCGCCTCGAAGTCCTCTGGCCACACCGCGACGGCGACCTCGCCTCCGCCTGGTACACCGGCACCGTTGTCGACGCCCACACCTACACCACCGGCCGCCGTCGCCACACCATCGCCTACGACGGCTACGCCGACGACACCTACGCGCACGACCTTGCCTCCTCCGATTTTCAATGGCGCCTCCTCGACACTAACAACAAACCAACCTCCGTCCCACCCACCCCCCGACCCGGACCCGTTACGCGGTCTCGCGCCGCCGCCTCAGCTTTCGCCGCCGCCGCCCTCGCCATGGAAGCCACCGTTGCGACGGAACATGTCGCCGTTTACAACTCCATCCTCGAACACATCCTCGACGACGACGCCCTACCCTTCCTCGCCACTACCACCGACACGCTCGACGCTGCACGCGCACGCCTCCTCGCCGCCTCCGCAGCTCTTCCCCCTCCGCCTTTCCTCCTCATCTCCCCCGCCCCTCCCGAGCTCTCGTGCCTCAAAGCCACACAAGAAGTCGTCGATGTCAACACCCCCTCCGGCCCCGCGCGCTTCACAGTGCCTGCCACCGCCCGTGAAGTTCTCGCATCGCCACAGCGCGATGCGTGGCTGGCCGCCGATGAGAAAGCCCTCCACAGCATCCTCGCCTTCCCCGGAAATCGCCTCGTTCCCGTCTCCGTTCCCCGCGAACAGGGCATCCCCATCTCGCCGGTTGTCACCGCCCGCAAGATCAAGATCG
This sequence comes from Isochrysis galbana, assembly GCA_018136815.1. Classification (NCBI taxonomy): domain Eukaryota; phylum Haptophyta; order Isochrysidales; family Isochrysidaceae; genus Isochrysis; species Isochrysis galbana. The sequence continues at coordinate 2,855,244 of CM030944.1, read as the reverse complement.
ACCCCGCCACTGGCGGGCTCGACGAGCGTAATCCTTTCAAATCCCGCCACTGCGCCGACGGCGGTCGTCAGCGAATCCTTCTCGAACGCTCCGGCGACCCATCCACCGCCCACATAATCACTTTCTCCTCCGTCGCCGATGACCTCACCATCAAAACCATCCTCGCCGACGCCGCCATCCGCGACCACGACCTCGCCAAAGCCGACGTGCCCAACGCATACATGAACGGCATCCGCCAACAACGGCCCCTCACCTACCTCGCCCTCCCCACCACCCTCGCTCATCTCACCGCCGACGACGGCTCGCCGCTCTGCGTCGAATGTGCTAGCTCCCTCTGGGGCGAGGAGCCGGCCGGACGCGAATGGCAGGACCGTCTCTACGCCGAGCTCGCCTCCCGCGGCTGGCTTCGCGCCGAAGACGTCAACGACCTATGGACCTTCGCCTCCCCAGGCGGCCTCTGCCGCCTCCTCGTCGTCGTCGATGATCTTCTTTTCTCCGAAGATTCCGCCCTCGCCCGTCAGGTCAGCCGTGACCTCTGCGCCCACCTCTCCGCCCTCTTCGGCGATGTCCGCTATGACTCAGATCCTACCTCGTTCAAAGGCTTCTCCATCTCCCGCGACCGCGCTTCCCGCTCCCTCTCCCTCTCTATGCCCCAGAAAATCATCGAAGCCGCCCGACAACATCTCCCCGAGCTCCTCGACGGTCAGCCCCTCCCTCCGCTCCCCGTTGGCAAGAAACTCACCGACCTCGCAGACGGCCTCGATCTCGTTCCCCACGGTTCACGCAAACTATCGCCGCTTCAGGTCCGCACCCAGCAGCTCATCGGATCGCTCAAATTCATCGAACTACTTCATCCGCGCATCTCCCTCCTCCTCCACCGCCTGTCATGCGTCATGTCCTCACCGCCCGCCGCGGCCTACGAGGTCGCGCGCGCCACCCTCGTCATCGCCCACCGCGAGAAAGACGTCGGCATCACGTACGGCGGCCTCGCCCTCTCTACCTCGCCGCGTTTCACCGCCGCCATCGCCGCGCACGTCGATACGTCCGAGCCCGCCCCCGCCCACCTCGAAGCTCTCGCCGACGCAACTTGGGGCGACCGCAACATCTACGGCATCCTCTTGACCTTCGGCGGCGGGGCAATCCTTCACCAAACGAAGAAGCTCGCTCTCGTCGTCGACTCCTCCATGGAGGCGGAGGGCATCGCCTCCTGCAAAGCTGCTGAAAGTGTCTCGTACGCCCGCGAGATCCTACGCGCCATCGGCGTCCACCTCGACGGGCCCACCCTCGTCGGCACCGACAACCTTGCAAACATGCGTGTCGGCTCCCTGCGCTCCGCTCCCTCCCGCGCCCGCCACTTCATGCGTCGCTATCACGTCCTTCTTCAACGCGTTGCGTCCGGCGAAGTCGCTCTACGTCACGTCGGCACCGAGCACATGGCCGCCGATTTCCTCACCAAATGGCTACCCAAGCGCAAGCTCGATGCCTGCGTCCGCTACGCCACCAACGCATGGGCTCACGCGTCCGCCTGACCACCTCGCTCCTTTGCCCCGTCCCTCCCCGCCTTCTGCGCTGCGTTCGTCGCCCGGACACCGACTCTCGCATCGGGGGGGGTGTCGCGGGTAGGGGGGGTTGTTCATACCTCTTCGCATCTTTCCCGCCATTAGGTTTCCTCGCGTGACCCCCCTTCGTTGTCTAGTTCCGTATCACGCTCACCTTTCCCGCCCGCTCCCGATAGGATCGTCCCCTCACGTCCCTCTTTCCCAATTCTCGCCTCGTCCCTCCTTCCCTCTCTCCCCGTTCCCACTGAGTGTTTTCCGCCCACTGTCGTCTCTTTCTTTTCCCGCGCGTTCTCTCCTTTCCCCCCCCCGCGTGTCTTCTCTCGTTCCGGTAGCTTTTGTACGCTCAGCGCTATCGCTTGAGCGCTCCTGTGGCCTCCTGCCTTGTGTGCTCTTCGTCCTCGTTCTCGTCTCGCGTGACCGCATGCCGGTCGAGGTCCCTCGCTCGTCCTCAGCTCCTCCGTTGCGTGCCTCCCATGTGTCCGGTGGCCCGTGCCCCATGTCTCTGGACTGTACCTCACATGTTACATACATCAATCCTCTTGCCCCCACATGCAACACAGCCACAGCTCCACTCCATCCCACACAGGACTACTGGTAGTAATAGAGGGTTTTTGCTGCGACTCAACGGGGACTCAAGAGGTCCCGAGTCAACAGCCTTGATTCCCCGTTGAGTCGCTCTGGCAAAAGACCAAATCACACCGCGGAGACCCAATAGCCAACGGAGGGCGAAACGTCAGGATGATCCTGCGCCCTTGCCTGAGCGCCTCTCGAATCGACGATGAAGGCGCCTCAACTTGGACGATCGACCGCCCGAGTTGAAGAATGCAACCGCCGACGCGCAATGGCGGGCGCCGAGCCTCCCTGACCCTATGCCCTATGAGTTGTGCGCCCTATTTAGTGGGTTGTCAGCGCTAGACCCCACACTCCAAACCACAGCAACCAGGCCCACGGTAGACGGTAGTGCACTAGTGCACCTGCGGGCCGCACCCCGGAAACCAAAGCAAAAGGCAAAAGGGATGAAGGGGGGAAGGGGAGGAGGTGGAGGGAGACGAAGGGCGAAGGGCGGTGGCGGCGAGGCCGTGATAGATACCAGACAGTTAGTAGGTGTGTAGTCCAGAATCTTCAGATTCAGATGTTTTTTTCAGGGAGAGTCTGGGCAGTCTGGATGCTGGATGAGCCCCCCCATGCACGCCAAGAGCCAAGAGGCAGCGCAGGGGGGCGGATGGTACTCGCACCCCATGAGGGGAGTCGAGAGAGTGAGAGGCTGCAACCTCAACCTCAGGTTTGGTTGTTTTTTCAGCAACTTTGCACCTTCTTGCTTCTTGCTTGGGTGGTGGGTGGTGGGTGGGGCGCGAGGCCCCCCTCCATGGCTACCAATCATAAGATTAGTAGTCATGGTCATGTAATAAAGAGAAAAGAGAAAGAGAAAAGACGGCCTTCGAAGTTCGGCGAAGCCCGAAGATCGAAGTTCGGGCCCGATCCCGAAGCCCACAAACACAGACACAACCACAAACACAAACATTTTACAAACAGTTTACAGACACAAACACGAAGACGAAGAGCGAAGAGCGTATGTATGACGTATGACGCATGACGCATGACGTATGACTAAAGATTTCTACCGCACATTCAATTTGACTGTCACATTCCAATATTCCAATCCAGCACATCCAACCAGGCCATCCCCGAGCTTTACATCACCGACAACTGGGACTCCGCCGGAGGAACAGACAGGCAGACTACCACCTACCACCTACCAGTTCTAGTTGTAGAGTAGTAGATGTAGAAAGTAGAAACTAGTACACTAGACACTAGAACAAGAAGTACGAGTAGTCTAGTACTACTACTCTAGTATTCCACCTCTACGTTGTTATCCTTCTCCAGTAGAGTACGAGTCCAAATCTTGCGCCATGGCGGCGGAGGCCGAGAGAGCCGAGTACCAGGCCTGCGCCGACGCGGTGGAGCGGACGCTCGAGCGGTGCCCCAAGGTGGCGCAATTGCGTGAAGCACTGCGCCGCCTCGGCCGCGATATTCCAGTCAGCTGCGCGCCCTGTCCAGAGCCAGATAAGGGCAAAACTCCTGCTGCAGGTGGCTACATGACGGACAGCAGCTCAATAGTCATGTGCCAAAAATGGGCAGCCGAGATGCCGAGCGAGGTAGCGAACACGCTGGTCCACGAGCTCATCCATGCGTATGACGACGCGCGCGCACACATCGACTGGACCAACCTTGTGCACCACGCGTGCACTGAGATTCGCGCAGCGAACCTTTCTGGAGACTGCAGCTTCCGACGAGAGCTAAACCGCTCGAATATCTCGCCGCTTCACATCAGCATGGCGGGGCAGAGATGTATTCGCAGGCGAGCGCAGCTATCTGTCGTGATGAACCCGCTCTGCCCAAACAGTCGGGCTGCGGAAGCCGCAGTCGACAAGGCTTGGAGTGTTTGTTTTGCAGACCTTGCTCCCTTCGAACGTGTACCAGACTAGCGTCTCGTTCCTCACCAAGGGGAGAGAGGGGGGAGGGGGGGCATCAATACAACGATTGAGCGGTATTCGATGAATTTCTGCCAGCATGTATCCGTACCTGCTTCCTCGCCACACGATAGTTCAGGCCGCCAGGCCTCCTATCGAATTTTCATCCAATAGCTAGTAGCTAGAAGCTGCCAGTACACCGCACACTCTATTTTTATATAGAAGCTACATTCACAAAGTTTAAGATCTAATGTCCTTCTCCGCCGCGTTCGCAGCTGTATATTGAGCTGCGAACACCGCCAGCCACCTGCCCACTTGAGGCAAGCTGGCCGTCCTTGCAACTTGCAAGCGTATGCGTAGCGCGTTACAACGCGTTTCCATCTTGCCGCTAGACAAGGTGTATGCGCGTATAGGCAAATGCGTGCGTGTACCCTCGATCTGGGTCAGCACCTGCCCGCAACACCTTGCCTCGCGCCTCTCCATCGCGAAGCAGCCGCCCCGCATCGTACACAACTGTTGCGATGAGCAGGGATGCGGTTACGATTGAAAATGTTTGCTAGCTGCTGGTGGAGGTTCTAATTCTAGTCGGAACATCTTCTCCGAGACGCTCTGGTTGGCCTGGAGCTCGCTTATGATTATGATTATTGGCCACGATGGCTCGGGCAGGGCTATAGGTCTGAGGTAGCGCTGCTTTGCACCTTGAGTCAGAACATCAGCCAACACGCCAACACTTGGGGCTTCGTTCGGGCCATCACTCACCTGCTCCGTGGGGTCGCGGAGTAGGGCCAGGCGGAAATATTCCGAATATTTCCCGGGATATTTGGGCGGATATCGGCTCGCGGGATATTTCGGGATATTTCGGGATATTTCAGGATATAAATAGGATATTTGGGCTGCTCATGGAGGGAGTGTAAAAACAAAACTCCCAGGCGGCTTGCCTTCATTTGGTCTCCTTTCCCTCACTCTCACCCTACCATGAGCCCCCCCGCGAGCACCCCGAAGGAGAGGCCCAGGAAGGAGCACCACGTACGCGACGAGAACGGCGTCGCCTTGGCTCGGCATGAGGGCGCGCCCCGAGAGGGCCTGGTAGACGCCCACGCCGAGCACGGCGTAGCCCGTCCCCTTGTGCGCGACCCGCCACATGGCGCGGCGTGTGGTGCGGGCGGCGGGCGTGCCGCGCACGAGCGCGTTGAGCGGCTGCAGCAGGGCGAGGGCGAAGGCGACGATCCCGAGCGTGTGATGGGAGCGACCGCGGAATCACCGCGTTCGTCACCCACCGTGGAAAGTACGAGTTCAGCGTGCTCCCCTTCGGCGTTCAATCCGGCCCTTCTTACATGTGCCGCGTCATGGACGCCGCCCTCGGCTCGCTCGCTTGGGAGATTTGCATGCCTTATCTCGATGATGTGGGTATATGGGCCACGGGGCTCGGAAACACTCCCGAGGAGAGAGAGACGGACTCCTTCGAGCAGATGCTCCACCGGCTCGATCTCGTCCTCGAGCCCCTCATTTGGGCCGGTTTGACATGCAAGATGTCTAAGCGCCTTTTCTTCGCCACCTCGGCTGAATATCTCGGACATGTGGTGTCCCGGGACGGATTGCACATGGACCCCAAGAAGATAGAAGCTGTCGCCAATATTGACCCCAGGCGGATTAACTCGTTAGAAGCGGTCCGGTCGTCCGGTCCTTCTTCTTAGGGTTGTGCTCGTACTACCTACTACCGCCGCAAACCTCGGCCTGCCATGAGGCCATTGAGGATCTGAAGCGGGCCATCACCCCGTCCGTCCAGGTGTGGTTAGTTTTCGCCCCGTTTAGGTTAGTTTTAGTTTGTGTGTCTCTGTGGTCTCAACTTTTTGAGTCCATGCGTTGTAGTCTCCCGTGTCTACCTCGGACCTAAGAAGCTCTCATTCTCTCTCTCCCTCTTCCCTCTCTCTCACTAGCTCGCTAGCTAGCCTCGTCTCTACTTTCCGACGCCACGCGTCACGATCCTCCGACCTTCAGTCTACCTCATCGCTCGTAGCGCTCGATGGCAGACACCCTCAGACCCGACTCTTACTATGATCTGTCAGACATCTTCCCACCAACAACAATCAACGACCCTTCTACGACCGCGTCAGCTGCCGGCTCGATCGAACGGCCCTCTGCCTATGAGCCTATAGTCATCGCGTGTTCGACACTGTACAACAAGAAACCCTTACTTCAGAGAGCGCGTGCCCCGTGCCCCCCCCCTCCCCCCCCCCCGCGCGAGCGATGCCTGCTAGAGGTATGGCTCCGCCTTGGCCAGCCCTGCCCTCCCCAGTGCTCCACTAGCTTGCTTGGGCCACATGTGCGCAGCTTCGGCCTATCTCACGCGTGCTCGAGTGCTCGAGCCAAAAAAAAACTCACCAGGTCGGCATATTTTGGGGATATTTGGGTGGCCTCCCAGGATATTAATGGGATATCTTCGCGGAATATTTGGGCAAGTTTTTCGGAATATTTCCGCCTGGCCCTATCGCGGAGCACGGAGCACCTCGAACTCGGGAGCGTCGAAGGGGGCGACCTCAAGCCGCGCCAGCGAATTCGCCCAGTCCTTGTCTATTTAGAAGACCCGAGGCTGGTCCTTGTGCGGGACTCGCTGGTGCGGATCGAGACGCCACCGATCGATCATCGCTGCGTGTGAGCGCTGTTGTTGATGCATCACACTCCATGTAAAAGGAAGCGCATGCGATCATCCACAGGATAGTCGGGATGCGTCGAGACGAAGCAGACGAGAAAGAACGACTCTCCTGCAGAGGAGACCTCGCCTTCCCGGCACTTGGCATGCTTCACCAGCACAACAAGTGCCGGGGGCACCACCATCTGTCTGTCCATGTCCGTTCTCGAGGAGCGAATGCCTCTCCATTCCCCGGCCCCTCTCTCTCCCAACTCCCCGAAGGCTTGGGCAGCCGGGGTCCGAGCCATCGTTCGAATCGCCCCCCCATCACCCTCTCCGCGGGGAGCGCGAGCAAAAATTCAGCATGGGGGTTACCGGATACTTTACTGGAGAGTGGCAAGAGGAAGCGGGCCGCTCCCACCTTCTCGAATGTTTTCTTTTTTCCTTCGATTTCGATTTCCGCGAGGTGCCTCTGAGATCGCTCTCCGGTTGCGACAACGGTTCGAGGCACCACACTGCGGCCTCTAGGGCTCCCCACAAGATCGCGCGAGGTCGCGAGGTGCGGTGTCATCGTCTAAGTGGGAATGGAGGCCCTCCTATGTATTTTTCTTAGTCAAGCCCAAAAAGCGAGCAACCCTCGCAAGGGGGGTGGAAATGCGGCGGAAGGGAGTGAGTCAGCTGTGCCGCATGCTGACCATGACATGCCATATAGGGCATGGCAGGGGGTCATTGGAATTCGAATGATCGCATAGCTCAAGTCAGCCTGTCCCTCTTTCGACGGAACAGCACAACCTAACCCTAACCCTAAGCTATGCGCCGCGCTCCCGCTGACGAGGTAGCTCATGCTCCGAAATTGTGTCCACTGCCGCCCCCTCCGGCATGCGTGGCCGCAGCAGCCTCAGCTAAAGTGCCAAGGGTTTGTTTCTGGAACTCAAACTTGGAGACAAGCGAGGTAAGAGATGCGACCGTCACTGAGGAGTATATAGTCAAGCGAGGCGCAATGCCATCCTCGTCGGAGTGGCATTCTGGACAGGCGCCGTTAGCTTCCTTGAGGCAGGCGGCACACCATGTGTGCCCACAAGGCACACAGCTAGTGGGTTCCCGGAGCAAGCCCATGCATGCCATGCAGGTGAGGCAAGCTTCCATCGCCTCTTCTGCTTTCAAGACCTACCAGTAGAGGAATTGTGGGCTACATGGTGCACATCACAAGGACATGGGCGGGCTCTTGGACCATAGAGAGGGCTCTCAAGTGACGGCTCTCACCTTCCCCATTGCACTTGCCATCTGAGCTTCTCGCGCTACCACTGATTTAAGCCTGGCCTCGAGCTCGTGACTCTTTGCCGCCCGCTCGGCCTCGCCCTTTGTCCTCTCCTGTGAAAGCTGTGCACGCAAAGACGATAGCTCGAGCGCTTGCTTCTCGTTCAGACCCCTCACTGTCGCATTTGAGGCCTCTGCGCGCTCGTGTTCTCGCCGTGCCTCAGCCTCAGCAGAGATTGCCCGCCGGACGGCCGCTTCTAGCTCCTTTTTCATCTTCTCCGACTCGGCTTCAGCCCGATTCGCGCTCTCGCGCAGCCGCACCAATTTCTCGGCACTAGACTTAGCGTCCGCCTCCATGGATTCAACGGAAGCCCGAGCGCGCGTCACAGCCTTCCGAGCATCTCCGTACTCGGCCTCCAAGACCGACATTTCGCTCCTCAAAATGTCAGTCTCGCGGTCAAACATAGCCATCGCACGAGCTGCAGCCTCCTGTTCACGCCTAACTGCAGCGTCGCGATCTGCAATCGCCAACTTCTCCGTAGTGAGCTCTGCCCTGAGCCGCTCCATCTCGGCTGCACTCTCAGCCGCTGCCGCTTCTGCAGCTTCGCGAGAGGCAGCGGCGAGCGCCGATGCGGAAGACTCAGCAGCGCGCAATGCCTCCATTGCAGCGTCTGCCTCAGCCCGCGCCTTTTTACCCTCTTCCCGGAGCCTGCTCAGCTCTCGCGCGGCGAGTGTCCCAGCATGTGCGGCAGCGGCCTGCATGGGAGATGTTACAAGGGTGCGCAAGGGGGCGGGGGCGGTGAGTACTGCTTTGAGGAGAGGTGCGCATTGCAATCATAGTGCATCAGGGAGACTCACCTGGCTTGCTCTCACAGCGCCTTCGAGCTCCTCGATCTTTGCCCCGTACTTTGCAAGGTCGTCGTTTCTCGCTCTCCCACTGGCATCTGCTGCCCGCCTCTGGGCATCGAGCGATGCGGCGGCCTCTTTTGCTGCGCGCTGGGCTTGAGCAGAGCGTTCGCGCTCCATGGCAACTGCTTCTCTCGCCGCGACCTCAGCTTGATCGGCACGTTCGCGCTCCACAGCGACCAACTTTTCCAGACCTAACATCTGCTCTCGTAAAGCAGTCAACTCCTTTGAGGCTAGCGTGCCTGCATGGGCTGCAGCGGTCTTCGCTGCGAGCGCCGCTGCCTCTGCTTCGGCTAGCCGCTTCTCCAAGCTGTTGCGAGTGGCCAGTGCCGCCTTTGCTGCTGCCGCCTCCGCCTTCTTCTGCTCAGCCGAACGTGCGGCTGCTGAACTTGAAGCTGCCAGGAGCTCAGCCAATTTTTTTTTCGCCTCCTCTGCATGTGCGCTTTCCGAGGCAGCCTTCTCCTCAGCCCGGTCAAGCCGTTGTTGCAGAGTGTCAAGCTTGGCATGAGCGCGACCAATCTCTTCTGCGCTGCGCTTGTTCCCATCTCGCAGCCCCTCGAGTTCTTTGCGCTCAACTGCCGAAACCTGCGTAAGGGTGAGATGGTCACTCAAGGCTCCAAGGCGGCGAGCACAGAAGGATTTGGTGCGAACCATGGAATGTGGCTCCAGTCATGCCTCACGAATCCACTTGCCATGTGAGCGATGGGTGTGACGAAAGCGAACCTCACTGAGCTTCTCATAGTTGCGCTGAACGGAGTTGAGTGCGGCCTGCCGTTCCTCCAGCTGCTTGCGCTGCTCATCGAGCCTTGTCTGCAATGTCTCGATGAGAGCCTTGTCCGCCTCTCCGAGCGCCATCAACTTATTCATCCGACTGGTCAAGTCGACGGCATCCGCACTGGCGCCTCTCTCGGCCGCATGAGAGAAGGAAGCACAGCTTCCAGAGCGGCTCGAGAGCTCGCCCTCCTCCGAGCCAGGCCGGCGGCCGAGCTGCAGATCCTTCACGTTGTGCAGGTGTGCCGACGGCATCACGCGCCACGCTCTCCGCTGGAGTCTACGGCGCCGCACCCACCTGCCGCGCTCGCCGCGCTCACTCCGTAATCGCCTCTTCGCCTGCCAGTCTACCAAGAGGTGCAACCTGAGTTGGTGCAGAGCAGCGGGAGGGAGAGAGAGGGCGGCCGAGGCTATCGCTGCCGCCGCCGACCGGCGCGGCCGTTGGTGGGCCTCAGTCCTTGCTATCCTCTTGCGCTCTAGAGAAGAGTATGAGTAAACCTAATCGAGGGTTTTTCTGGGAGTTTCACTTAGGTTTCTCTTTGCGTTTGACGTCAAACGCCGAGGAGAAAGCTCGGTGGAACGTGTTTGTTTTTCTGCGTACAGTGGGAGCGCAGTGAGGATGTGGCGAGTTTGCCCACCGGTTTTTTTTCCGCTGGGGAGGAGAGCGCGCGATGGCGACGGCGGTGCGCTTGCAAGCCGGTAGAGCCCGTCAGAGGCCCCAGCCCCGGGCGGTCGCGCCGCGTGCATGCGTGCATGCAGTGCCGCACAAGCATGAGCAAGGCATACCCTCTCACTCCTCCGCATCCGCACCCACCTCGCGCTCCATTGGCCATTGGCAGGCTGAGTCAGATGACGTGAACAAGAAGACACGCATGGATTGGACGGAGCCTCGACGCATCGCACTCTTGAAGCAAATCATTGACGCTGGGGCGAAGGCCTTCAAGATCTTCAAGGACGGCGCAGGAAAAGATGGGGACAAGCTCACACAAGCACACACAGGGCCTGTAATTTAACGTTAATACGACGATTTTGCTGTTGAACAGCGTCTCAAGGGAGGTGTTAATCTAGCCCCTCAAAGAAGGTGTTAATCATGGTGTTAATCCTACCCATATTTATAATTGTTGTACTGGTACCCAGTAGTGGACCAGAGGGATTGCAAAAAGGATTACCAGCATTGTGAGGGATCGCGACAGACAGGTGAGCGATGGGGATAGAACCGAGCACTGAGGGCCACCTTGGGACAAAAACCAAGCAAATCTCCACTGTGCCACATGAGATTCCAACAAAACACTTCAGCCTGTATCACACACATTAAGCTATCGTAAGAGAACAGGTAATAGTGTGTGACAGGTAGAGATGAGAAAGAACAGAATCGAAGTGAAGAGAGGAAGGATAGTAACTTTGGCGAATGGGTCAGAAAGGCACTAGGGCACCTTGATTGGCTGAGGGTGTAGTTCACCAAGGGGGTGTCCTAGGGGTGCCTTGGGGTATCTGAGAATACATTGAGATTGAGCATCAGAGGAGTCCGGAAGCATGAGGTGAACTGAGATCAAGTCCATGATGAATGTAGACATAGATTGAGAATGTTCCAGACGTTCGAGATTGACTCAGACGTAGCACATCGTGTGCAAGGGAGTGGAGACGATCATCGAGGTCAAAGTCCGGAAGGTTCGACTTGATGGAGGGAATCTTGCGGATTATTAGTAAGACTTGGCCGTGAGTAGAAAGTAAAGGACGGCGTCCTGTGATAATAATGTGTAATCTATATATAGAACCCCCTACGACATACCTCCCCCCCCCGCCCTTCTCCTCGGAGCTCGGAGCGCGCATGTCGGACCGCGGCTCCCCGCCAATGAAACAAGCAACGGGTATTTACACTCACTAGAAGGACTCGCCTGGCGTGGGCAGAAGGATTCTGCTGACGTGGGAGGCGCACACGATAGTGTGCATTACGAAGTGCACACTTGAGAGGACTCTAGCATACCACTCCCAAAGCGCAAACCTCCCCACTAGAAGGACTCTCCTGGCGTGGGCAGAAGGATTCTGCTGACGTGGGAGGCGCACAACCACATCGGGAGAAAATTTCCCCCCGATAGCTCTCGGGGGCCCCCGGTAGCTCCTGGGGGGCGTTGGCTCCTGGGGGGTAACATATATATATGTAGAGTGGTGTTTGGTCTTTTATTTATGAACCGAAATATGTTGCATATATGTATGCCAAAATATCCGCCGAAATATGCCAAACATATATGACATATCCTGGCCTGGCCCTAGCTAGGCTCGGCGGCACGCTGACGCTCTGACGCTGCGCGCTCCATTGCTCCATGGCAACCAACTATAAAGATAAAGTTAGCAGTTATACTGATACTGATACTGAAACCCCAGGTTCGGTTTTTTCTCCCGATCCCCCTCCCATGGGACCCATAGCCCCTATAGACATTTTTAATTTCTCCCCCTGACCTCCCTCCCCCCTCCAAAAAAAAACCAAAAAGGAGGGGGCGTGGAGCGTGGAGGTGGAGGGTTCATTTCACATTTCATTTCTTTTTCAGCTTTCAGCGCGGCCTTCCGCAACATCGCTTCCGCTTCTGGGCCTCCGCCATCGCCACCTCCGCCATCGCCGCCTCCAGCGACGCTCTAGATGTCGAAAGATCAAATTTATTTTTACCCCATCGATGGCGAATTGAAAATGAGAAATGGGAAATGGGAAGTGGAAATGGGACTTATTTCTTTTTTATGGCTGAAGCGCGGCAACCTCTAAGGATAGAATATCGACAGCGGTCGGATCGGGGGTCGCCGGTCGGCGGGCGATGCTGTTTCGCCACCGCGCGCTCTCCCGGCTGCCCACACTCTCTCGCGGCTTCCTGTGGGGCAGCGGCGGCGGCGGCGGACCGTCTCGGCTAGCGCCGAATGAGCTCGTGACCGCGTGGATGGACGACCCCTCGCTCGTCTCGCCCTCGCTCTCTCTGTGGCGCCGCTCGGAGCTGTTCCTTTCCCTTCGCCTCCTACCAGGCCTAAATCTGAAGGAATTCCTGCGCGGGGCGGCCGTGGCATATCCGGTAGTGTGCAGCGCGATGTACACGCGCGATTGGGATGCACTCGCACCGCTCGTTGCTCCTCGCTGTCTCGAGGCGATGCAGGAGGCGATGGACGGGATGGCGGAGGTGGGGCAGCGAGTGAGCCTCGCTCCCGACGGCTCGGATCTAACCGTGCTGTCTGCGACGCTGGCTCGCGCGCAGGTACTTCAAACTTCTGATGAGGTGCCTCAGGGTAGCTGCCTGCTTCACGTCAAGTACACTGTCCGAGAAACATACTCCATCATCGACTGCCACTCCAACGCGCCGATGCCACCGTTTGATGGCTCCGTGAGAGAACAAGAGTCCACTTGGGTATTCGAGGGCATTGTGCGGCCCGAGGGCGAGGGGGACCGGGAAGAGGATGAGCCGGACTGGAAGGTTCACGGCATCGTATGATTATTAATTGCGAACTTTCATGGGTCGGCGCGTGGGGTTGCTTGGTAGTCGAGCTGTCGGGAGGCATGTTTGCAGATCATGGCCGTAGGTCCCAAGTGGTAAGGAAGGGCCGTGCGCCCCCCATACCACCTCATGTGGGGCGGGCATGAAGCATGTCTCGTTGCAGGCAAACGTCACAGCGCCACGCTGATCAACTCCTGCGCGGATGCATTACTTGCATCTATCGGTCATTGATGCGGCTGCTCTTTTCCTTCACCTGCCTGCTAGGCCTAGTAGAGTTTTGCGGAAACTACGAAATCTCACGCAATGTCTTGCGCAAGAGTTGCAAGCAGACGCCCCTAACGATTGCAAACTTTTACGCAGTGAGTCTGCTACGCAACACTCACCTGTTAACAGCGCACCTTGCCCGTGCACCATGCAACGCCCCGCCGTTGCCGCTCATTATCCCACTCATCTCTTTCGGCTCTTTGTTTGTCTCCCTTTCTCGTGGGGCCCTAGTCTACGTAGAATGAAGTCAAGGGAACGCATGTCTGGGTGTGGCAATTGACAATTGAGATGAACTTTGCTGTAGCTTTAGGGGCTGCGGCCACGCAACACGCAACACGCGCAACCTTGCGTGGCCTAAAAATAATTCTTGAAGGTGTCCGCTAAGCTACTAGTGACTCACACCCTTCCGCTCACGCCGACAACGCCTATGCCCGCCCTACCTCTATTCCCCCTTCCCGCTCCCCCCCTCGTTCCTCTTTCTTCGGTTTTGGGGGGTCGGCCCATGTACACTACTTTGGGCCTCGCGTTGGGGGGAGGGGAGGGGCGGAGGGGCAGGCGCCTCTTGTGTTGGCTGCCGGTGGCCTCGGGTGGCGTCCACCCCGTTGTGGGGGCCCGGCCTTCGGCCTCCCCAAGTGGATTACTCGGTTGGGGGTCCTTCGTCCCCCGCGTCTTGCTGCTATCCTGGGTCGCTTTGTCTGGTGTCGTCTTTGTGTCAGACTATGTGCTCTAATTTTGGTCGTTCTAGTAGTACTATGTAGTAGTACTATAAGTTTGCGGCTCGGTACAAGTTCGTTGTCATCTGTTGTTTCATTCAAAGATCGTAAGGAATTTATTGATATCTATCTATGCGTTTTTTTGGTTGTCGGCCCATGTCCGCTTTGGCTTGCCTGGAGGCGTCCGTGCTATTGCCGTGTAGCGCCGCTTTGCGCCTATAGCATGGTGAACCTTTCGCTCGCTCGATCATCTTCTTTATGACGTGGTGATCGCTGTTGAATTTGATGTTGTCGTAGTGTATTTTGTAGAAGTCTGTAAGGATGTACCTCCATGCCAGTAGGTATAGGATCTCTCTTGAGTGTGGTGAATGAAGGCATATTCGGTAGTATGAATGAATAGTGAGGCCCGAGGGGGGTCTGGGGCCCAAAGGGCATCGAATCTCGAATATGTGATAGATGGGTATTTTCCGGGTTTTCTACCGCTTTACTTTGGTGCATTTCCTCAATGTTGACTTTTTCATTTTTACACCCTTATAAGTTTAAATAAAAATAGTGTTTGACCGCCCTATTCATGGCTCCCCAATCAATGGGCCCCAAACCCTTCTTGGTTGTCCACCGCGCAGACGCTAGGCGCAGCGCGGAGCTGAAGCGTCGAAATCGGCACACGCCCCTTGCTGATGGCAGTCGCGCACTCGTCCATCGTCCCCAAGGGCAAGGGCATTTCTTCCCAGGGTTCGGGGGTACCAAATGAAGGCAAACGACCTGCGACCTGTGTAATTAAATTAAAATTAAAATTAAAATGTTATATCCTAGCCAACCCCACTAGCTAATTGGACACAACTTTTCAGCCCCGGACTCCCGCCATGCCTGGCGAGCCAGGTGTCCGAGTGGTACCGGGGGGGGGGGGCATTGCCCCCTCCCCTCGATATTTGTCCTCCCCCCAGTGCAAGCACCGACCCTACGCACCCCAGCACACCCTCTCCTCGAGGCCACGCTGGGGGAAAACCCCTTTCGGGTAAAACAACGCAGGGGGGGGGGGGCACTCGTGAGTTTAGGGGCCTAGAGCGCTAATCTCCCTCGCCCGAGCGAGTGGCCGCGGCGAGCCGCGGCCCTTCCCTCCTGGCTCTGGCGCCCCCGTCTTCTCTTACCCAAACGGGGCGAGAAGACACGTTACTGCCGGAGGGGAGAGCTGCCGCTCCCCCCTCCCCTCCCTCTTCCCTTTTCCTCCTCTCTTCCCTGCAGCGGGGGCCCATGGCGCGCGCCTGCGGCCCCTCGCTCAGGTCCCCAGATGGCCTGCAGGGCCTGGGAGCATAGCTCAGGGGGCAGGTGAGGCTGGGGCATGGCCCTGGCCCCTCCTGCCTCTCCCTCGCTGGCTCTCGAGCCCCTGCGGGTCGACTGGAGCTGGCTGGGGGGTCCTGAACAGGGGGGCCCAGGGGGAGGAGGGGCTGGTCAGAGGAATGGGCAGGCCACGATGGGCCAGGGCGGGCGAGTCAGGCGGGCCTGTGGGGAGAGGTATGGGTCAGCAGGGCTGTGTGCTCCTGGCAAGCCATCAGGCGTGCCAGGAGAGTGGGTGGATCCTCCCCCATGGCAGGGGAGGAGTGGAGAGAGAGGGGGGCTCGTGCCCCCCCATGGGCGAGCTAAGTATAAACTTAGCTGGCCTGCGACCTGTGTAGCGTTGAATCTTCAGATGAATTTTTTGGAAAGGGAAAGGTCCTTTGAAAGGTGGTTGAGTTGAGACGATGGAAAATGATACTCATGTTTGATTAGTACCCGGCCCCACCCTGAGCACGAATTCCGATCCCGACTAGGTAATATAGCCACGCCACCCACACCTGTTACCACACCCACACACCGCCTCCCGAGAACCTCGGCGCAAGAAGCCCATCGTAGTTGCAGTTGAGCTTGCCGTTTCCATTTCCAACCAACCAACAAGTCGGAACCCAAGATAGCTGCCTTGACCGTAACGGCTGGCGTTCCAACATCAATCGGGGGAGAGAATCGCGTGGCGTCTTTTTCACATGCACTCGGCGCGACGATTCCTCGCTTCCAAGGGGCAGCGAGGAATGCGCATCATTGGCGTGCACCAATAACCCCTTGAGCAAGAGCCCCCAGCCGGTGGGAGCGATGCGCAGACTGGTCGGGAAAGTAGATGATCCAATGCTTACTCTGACATGGGACACGCCGCGCAGGCAGCCGTGCCCGGGCCGGAACTTCCGTCGGCAGCTTCATGCTCGGATGGGACTGAAGGCGTGGAAGTTTCGTGACGGCACCTCACGGCGTTGCAGGCGGGAAAGCGAGGAGGGACCGGGAAGAATAGAGATCGCGTCAGCTGAAGGGTGCAACTGGAGCACAGTATCAAGCACCGGAAGAGCGCAAGTGCGGTGGCTCGAGCCGCCCCGTGCCCCTCCGCCGCAAGCCACGCGGGAGAACGGGCCGTCGGGCCCGCGCAGCTCGCGGGTATAGCACACTTAGCCAAACTTGTTCTTGGCGAGCGAGTAGAGGAGCGTGCCGACGATGGCGATGGAGGAGCCGACGACACCGAGAGTAGAGATGGGAGTCTTGAAGGCGATCACGGAGGCGATGATAATGACGACGCGCTTGATCGTGTTGCCAACGGCATGAGTCACCGGGTTGACGCGGCCGAGTGCGAGGAAGGCGACCTCGTTGTACAAGTAGTAGAAGGCGCCCGAGAGGATGGATACCTTGGCAAGATAGGCGGGCGTAAGGCCGGCGCCGGTGGCGGCGGCCCAGGCGGCGCTGACGGCGGCGGGCGGCTCAATTAGCAACGAGATGGGCAAGAGGAAGATGGTGGCGAGGATGGTGAGGACGGCGTACAGATTGGCCTCAGTCATGTTCTCACCGACACCGCCACCCATCGTCTTCTTGGCGAGGATGCCGCGGAGCGCCGAGGCGAGGTTGGAACCCATCGCCGCGATGAAACCGACCCACGTGAAGGAGAGCTCCTTGAGCGAGGCGAGCGCCACGCCGCCCACGATCGGAAGCAGCGTGAGGTACGTCTGCCATGAGGAGACAGCGCCGAGGATGATGAAGGAGAGCGCAGCTGAGACGACCGGCTCGGAGGCCTTGACAATGTGGGTGAAGGAGACAGCTCCGGCACCGAGCGAGATGACCGCGCCAATGTGCGTGCCCAGGTGGCCGAGCGACACCGGGATCAGCGTCTTCACGTTGTCGGAGCTGAGCTTGGGCACCTTGCGCAGCCCCGTGAGCCAGAGCGCGCCCGCGTATGGGATTCCAACAAAGAGCTGGAGGAGCGCCATGCTCCACGGGATGGGGAGGGCATTGAGCGCCTTCTTGTTGTAGATGTTGTATCCGATGTTGAAGAAGTACCAGAGGCCAAAGAATGAGGCCGTCTTCAGTGTCTCGAAGATGGGGTCCTCTTTGTCTCCGGCAGCGGCGGGCGCCTCAGCGCTCATCAAGGGGGCGAGGGGCGCGCGGGTGGGGGCGAGCGGCGCGGCGAGGCGCGGGAGCGGCCCGGCGAGGCGCGGAGCCAGCCGCGGCGTGCTGAGCGCCAGCGCCGCGCAGCCGCTCGCCAGGTAGGCGAGTGTGAGTAGAGGGAGAGAGGAGCGAGGCATCGTGGGGAGAGAGAGAGGGGGGAGGGGGAGGAAGAAGATGGGGGGGGGAAGAGAGAGAGAGGGGGAGGGGCACACGAGATACCAGCGGAAGCTGCGAGCTTCTTTCACGTCCTCTTGGAGAATATCTTACCTTTCCGAGGAGGGGGGGTGGCGAAGGTGAGAGCGGAGGGGGGAGATTGTACTCGGAGCGGGGGAGGCGGGGCGGGGGGGGGGGGGGTCCCACCCAAAGGGTTTTGTGGAGGGGTTTTCATTTGTGCTCGCGGCGAGGTGCCCTTGATACCGTGGGGGAGGGGGGACGAGTGTGGTCTCACGCGGGGGGGGGGGGGGTGCGCCTCTCTCCTCGCGTCGCAGATCGGGGGGGGGGGGGGGGGGAGAGGGGGCAGCCCCCGCTACTACTCTCTCTCTCTCTCTCTCTCTCTCTCTCTCTCTCTCTCTCTCTCTCTCTCTCTCTCTCTCTCTCCCCATCCCTCCCTCTCTCCTCCCCCTCCCTCCCTCTCTCTCTCCCCCCTCTCCCCCCTCTTCCCCCCCCCCTCTCTCTCTCGCCGCGCGTGCTACGCCCCCCCCCCCCCCTTCCCCTCGCAGATGCGCACCGTTTGGATGAAGATTCGCCTCCTCTTTCCAGAGAGAGGGGGTGGAATCTTTCACGGTACGCCGCGCCCAGCGCGGCTTCGCCGCCTGGCGCGAAAGCGTCGGCGGATCGAGCGGCGACGCGGGGGGCGAGGCGCGAGGCGGGAAATCCTTACTCCTCGGGAGGGGGGGGGGGGGCGTAGGCAAAACGTTCGAATCTGAAGTTGAGCGAACCACCGACGGAGGCGTTGGCTGCGCACCTGCACGAGAGACAAAAATGGACTCTCTGATCATTCGGGGGGGGGGAGTTTGGGGGGGGGGGGTTTGGGGGGGAGTTTGGGGCGGGAGTTTGGGGGGGGGGGGGGAGTTGGATCGGGGTTTGACTCTCTGACCTCCCGATCAAACACAACCTACTTTTATAATAAAGAAACCTTTTTTATAATCTCACCACCCCCTTGGCTCTGGTACTACTAGGGCGGTCAAAAAGGTTTTTTAATAGATTAGGGGCAAGAAAATGATCATCTCAGGGTTGAGAAAATTTGAATTTGAGGATTTTTTTCGGTAGAAAGTTCCCAATACACCCAACAAGCACATATCCATCCGCCATCCGGGGCCCATTAGTTATGACCAAGACCAACCCCTTAGGGCCCCCATAAAAAACATCTGAAGATTCTGGGCTACGGCTACACACCTACTAATGGGGAAGGAAATCTGCGGAGGGGGGGAGGAAATCTGCGGGGGGGGGGGGGGGAAGAAATCTACAATCTACAATCTACGGAGGGTAAGGCTGTGAATATATTAGCCTACTATCTAGATATTAGGCTATCTACCTCCAAATCGCACTATCTACCTCAATGCTAATAGTGCCCAAGCCATTATCTATATCTATGTACATAGCTGTGACTGCCAAAGCTACTAATAAGGTATTAATAGGCCCCTCCAAGGCGCAAACGCGCGTGCGCGCACACACACACACTGTCAGGTAGCAGACAGACGCGTACAGAGCTAAAGCGTGCGCTGCGCGCGCCATACATATCGACTACATGACCAAAAGACACATACACAGGCAGCTTAATCGCAGTTCTTGCCCGCAAGGAGGGCATGCTCCAAAGTGTCATCGGACTGTCCTGCCTTCATGTCATCGTGGAGCCGCCCTGCCTTCGAGAAAGCGCGCTCCACGCCAGCGGATGAGGCCGGCCGACCCAAAAATTGGCGGACCATCTTTGCCAGGTTGGGCATCGGGGCAGCTGCACCTAGCTGCGACGGATGCGTGTAGTCCCGTGCGCGCCACCACGCCAGGACATCTAAGTCCATGTCCATCTCCTGGGGGGGAGAGAGGTACAATTCGAGCTCATCTTGGGCGGCGCCTTCTGCAGCGGCGAGGGGGGGAGGGGTGAACACGGGAGCGAGCGGAAGCGCAAACACAGAACTTGCCTTTCCAGAAAAGTCCGAAGGCGCCTTCGCGACCGCGGCAATGGAGGACACTGGCACATGTGCGGGTGCTGTGAGTAATGGTGGTGAGGGGGGAGACGTCTTCCAGCAGTGAAGCCACGTGCCCTTCAACGATGCCAGCGCGCGGTCCCTCTCGGAGGTCAAGTCGTCATCGTCAAGGCCCGGGAACACGTACGTCTTGAAGCGTGGGTCAAGTAGAGTGCAGATGTCGAGCTCGTCGCGCTGCGCACCCGGCATTTCATCGATCCATCGCCGATTGAGGTCGTCGCACATGAAGCCCCGCGCTGCTTTGACTGCTGGAAGGAGTTGTGATTCAGTCATCCATTGTTGCCCCGGCGGCTTCCACACGAAGTAGATGTTTCGGGACTCGAGACCCTGTAGGAGGCGGTAGATGCTGGGCAACACGAGGGACACGGTGACGTAGTTGGTGCCCTCGAGAAGCTTCGTCACACTCGCCGGCGCTTGTAGGATGGCCAAACTTTGTTCTATGATGTTCCAATCAGTGAGGGACAGCCGGTTCGCCTTGTACGCGTCGTTCTTCTGAGCCTCCGAGCCGCGTTTGACATCATAAAGCTGGACTGCCTCCCGATGCTCGCGGAACCACTCGAGCATCATGAACGAGGAAAACCAGCGTGTTGCAACGTCTTGAACCGGCTTCTTCACGGGAAGGCCGAGTTGCGCTTGGATGGTTGCCAAATCTTGGATGCCAACAGTGGAACGGTGAAAATACGCCACAATGCCCTTTGCTCGTGCAAATGTCTCACGGACGCCCGGCGCTGACGTGTATTCTTTGACCGAAAGTTCCAGGGTGTGAGCCGCGCAAAACCCGCCGTCGAAGCCCTTCCAGCCCTTCGACATGTTCGAAGCATTGTCGGAGACCTTTCCGTGGATGGCCTCGTACACAGAGCCACCGTCGCGCCATTTTATGCCATGCCGCTTCAGCGAGTCGACCGTGACGCTGTCGATGGCGTCCCCAGTGTGCCGCGTCTTTCCGAACGGAGACGCTGAGACAAGCCACTCGGCGATCTTCCAATTAGAGTTGATGCCATACATGAGGATGCCCATCAGAGAGCAGCCCTTATGAGACCAAATGTCTCCGGCAATGGAGGGCTTCACACCGTCCATCACCATGGTCTCAAACCACTTAGAGACCCGCACCTCGCCGGCGGCAGACATTTTCAGCACGTGGGAGGCAACGTTGCGTCGGTTTGGCGGCTGCCATGCGTCTCGCGTCAGCTTTTGGATGAAGTCTCTGAAAGGTGCGTCCATCTCAGGTAGAGAGATGGGACGGGCAGATTTCACAAGCCAACGAGCACAAGCCAAGTCAGCTTCTTCTTTTCGCGCCGGGGCAAATGGAACGCCTTTCAGAGTCAATTGCTGTGGATCTTGAGACGATAGGCCGCCGTCCTTATTATCCGTATCCAGGAATCCCCTGAGGCGCTGGTAGGCACGCTTGTGCTTTCCTTGATGATGGTTCCAAAGCGGCGTTGGGCCCATCTTTGCGCCGATGATCGCGCCGCAGATGCTCCATTTATTCGTGCCCGCCTCCTCGATGGTCTCCTGACAAATGAAGTATCTCTGCTTCTCGGGATGAGCTACATAGCACCGCCAAATCGGAGCTGTCTTGCGGCCTTGGAGCGAGTCTTCGCTCGAAGCCACCGATGCCGACTCTGAATTGGCGATGCTTTCCGCCGACTCGATGCCAGCGTTGAGAGAGACATGCGATGACGCCGCAGAGGCAGAGGACAGAGAGTCGTTTGCCGGCACCACGACTCCGCCCAGGAGAGTGGGCTGACTCAGTCGTCCGGACTTAGCTGCCGCCCGCTTGGCGGCGATGTTCGCTGCGAACGTCTCGTTCTCACTTTTCTGCCTCGCCTCAAAGGCTGATACGTCTGGCTCCATCCCCGCCAAATGTTCAAGCGGCTCCCATGTATCGTGCTTGGGATCGAAGTCTTTCCAGCGGATCAAGTACTGGATCTTGCCGGAGTTCATCCGTTTGGCGACGATGTGGTCCACCTCATACATCGAATCACCATCGTCATCCTGCACGTTCCGCTTCCTACCCATCGCTTGCCGCGCTGGCGCGTGCCTGCGTGCCTCCGTGCACGAGCGGGAGGGAGGGAGGAGAGGGGGAGGGAGGGAGGGAGGGAGGGTGGGAGGGA
The DNA here is from genome assembly GCA_018136815.1 of Isochrysis galbana. Classification (NCBI taxonomy): domain Eukaryota; phylum Haptophyta; order Isochrysidales; family Isochrysidaceae; genus Isochrysis; species Isochrysis galbana. Next base: position 2,833,430 of record CM030944.1, on the reverse strand, counting down.
GGGAGGGAGGGAGGGAGGGAGGGAGGGAGGGAGGGAGGGAGGGAGGGAGGGAGGGAGGGAGGGAGGGAGGGAGGGAGGGAGGGAGGGAGGGAGGGAGGGGAGAGGGGAGGGAGAGAGGAAAGGGAGGGAGGGAGGGAGCGGGGAGCGAGCGACGAGCGACGAGCGAGCGACGCCTGCAAAGACTTTTCGCGCCCGGGCGCTTCCCGCGCCTACTATCTAGATAATACACATAATACTATTAATAGTCAAGGAGCGGCCACTATCTGTATCTATGTACATAGTTGGAGGGCACTATCTGTATCTATGTACATAGTTCGAGAGCACTATTAGGTTCAAATATAATAGTTGTGAACCAAACCTATTCACAGCCTTAACGGAGGGGGGGGGGAAATCTGCGAAGGGGTGTGTGAAGGGAATGCAGAGGGGCCCAGTTCTGTCACCTGCTTTTCTCACCTTTAACGCGTGGACAATTACCGTGACGGTAAAAATAAAACTCAAATCCTCGAATTTCGAGACGAAAATCGGCGAACCAGGACTTGAGCCCAGGGAGAATCCGAATCTGCACGCCTTGCATGACCACGAAGAACATAGAAGACGGTATATTACGAAGAAGGCTCGTGCTCATGCCGAAATATTCATGCTCATGCCAAAGGGCCTGAATACAACAGGAACTTGCCGGAGCGTATCGCTCGGCGCGCGCTCTCGTCCGTCGCGCGGCAGTGTTCCACTGCTTTGCGGACGTCATCGAGCGTCGCGAGCCGTTGCTCCACCAGGGCATCATGGGCAGCCTTGGTGTAGGCTCCCTTGCCCCCTCTGGGCGGCTCCACAGGCACCCTGGCGGCCGCCGGAGCCATCGGCGCCGGCGCGTGCTGGCTGTGAAGCGCTGTCGGCTGCGACGCCCTACTATCCTCTAAAGCTTTACTTGAAAACCCACTGAACGAGCTGCCTGTTTTGAGGAGCGCAAAGCTATAAGCTTCAAATCTTCTCTCTCAGTTCTTCACGTCTTCTCTCTTTCCCCCGAGTAGGAGCACTACAAGATCTCTCCCCTTTTCACATTCTCTTGTCTCTCTCATCTCTTATTCTCTCTCAAATCCCCCTCTACTCTCCACCAAGTCTCTCTCTCTCCTCTTCTTCCTGCCCTCTCTCTCCCCTTCTCTCTCCTCTCCTCTCCTCTTTCTCCTCTCGATCCTTTTCCTATCTCCCTCCCTACTCCTACCGTCTCTCTCTCTCGGCTCCCCTCCCTCTCCCTCCTCCTCGTCTCTCCTCTCTCTTCTTACTACTCTCCTCTAAACTCACCGGCCCCTTTCTGCCCAACTCGTTGCCCCCCCCCCCCTTTCCCCCTCTTCTCTCAATGGAGGGCTCAGCCCCTCCTCCACTGCTCCGCCGTCCGTCGGAGGTGCAGCGCCTGTTACGCGACGGCGTCCTCCGCAGCAGCCGAACCAGCGCGCACTCCCGCTCCGAGTTTGACCGGCTGAGAGAGACTCTCCGTTCTCTGAGAGCCGAAGGGGGCGATGGATGGGGAGGCGGCTCTTCCGAGGGGGGGGAGGCGGTTCGCGCACTTGCGGAGCGTGTGCGCGCGTTGCACCGCGCGATTGAGACCGTCTCCACTACGCTGGAGACTGAGGCGGCGGCGCTGCGCGCGGCAGACAGCGGTAGAGAGGAGGCGATCCGCAGATTGGCCGACGGTGTCTCGGACGCCGACGGGCTGCGCGCCGAGGTGGCCGATGTGCGCCGTGACCTCAAGGCCGCGCTCGCACAGATGCGAGCGATCGAGAAGGATAGGGGTCTTACCGCCGAGCTCGACACGCTGCACGCCGAAGTGGGCGCGCTCCGCGCCGCGCTCGCTGAGGAGAGGAGCAGCGCGGCGCAGGAGCGTAAGAGGCTCGCAGAGGAGCTCAAGGCGTTGCGCATCTGGCGCGCCGATGCGGTCGAGCCCTTCGTCGACACAGCCGAGCGCTCGCGCGTCGCGCAGCGCGAGGCGCTCGACGTGGTGCTGCCGCAGGCTCTCGATCGCATCGCGCGGCTCGAGGCACACGTGGCCGCTGCCGCCTCGCTGCCGGAGCAGGTGGTGGAGACGAGGCGGAGCGTGCAAGCCGTGGGTGAGAGCGTTGAGGCGCTGGGCGGGCAGCTAAGGCAGCTGACAGAGGTGCACAACTACTCCGTCGGGTCGCTCGAGGCCGACGTTGGTCGTGCGCGCGATGAGGCGCAGGCCAAGGCGGCCGAGCTCGAGGGGCACCTTCAGGTGGCTGCGGCCGAGCTCGAGCAGGTGTGTGCTTGCCATTTGGTGCCCTCTGCGGCAGCTCTGGCAAGCGCTCCGCCATTCGCTCGTCCCGGCCCGCCGGCCAGACGGCCTGCGGCATATGCTGTCCACGCCCGTTCTTACGCCGTCGGCTCTTGAGAAACGCCTTGTGCCTCGCCCCACCCCACACCATCCCACCTGATTGGCTGTAGCATGCGGAGGCCCTCCGGCTCATGGCGACGGAGCACGCACGCACCCGCGTGGAGCTTCTTGATGCTTCGGATGCGCAGGTTCGCCCCACTCCCGCGTCAGTGCCGGGCCCGTACGCTTGTCCGTCGGCTAGTCGCCGGCGCTTCCACCGCCTCGGCTGGCGACGCGCCCACCTCGCCCGCTCACTGAATCGGCATGCGCCGGCTTGGAGAGCTCCGCGAGCTCGTTGGGATGTGGCCTTCCGACACACCCTTCTCTTGGCGCAGGGTCAGGCGCTGCACTCCCTCAAGACCACCCTGCAGGCTGAGGAAGAGGCACGACAGGCCGCGGAGGCCGCGGCTCGTGCCGACGTGGAGATGTGTCGTCGGCTCATCTCCGAGGCCGCAACACGCGAGGCACAGATGTCGGAGGCGTTGCTCTCGCTCCGCAACAACCATTCGCAGGCTGTAGGTTGGATGGAGGTGATGCAGCGCGAGCTCAAAACTATCCGCGCAGCAGCCCACGAGGGCTCCGCCTCGGCCAAGCTCGCAGCGAACAGCGCGGCCGAGGCCGCCTCTGCGGTAAGGCAGCAGCTGAACCGCGACGTTTCGGCGATCGACATGAGATTGGGCGAGATAGCCCGCTCAGTGGATGAGGCCAAGACGGAGCGTGCGCGCGCCAACGGCGCCGCCGCGACACTAGTGGACCGCCTTCGGAGAGATGTCCGCGCCGACGTCGAAGCGCTCAGCACGGCCATTGGCCGCCTCAAGCAAGAGGTGCGGCTCTTGCCTGATCGCAATGGCGACTCCGGCCCAACCTCACCTGGAACGCCTAAGGCAAACGGCGCCACCGACCTGCGGCTAACTCATGTGAAAGCCTTTGTCCCGTCTCCACACCGACCGGCAACCACGCCACACGCCACCGAGCCGATCCGCCAGCCTATGACAGGCGCACTTACTGTGGAGACGCCGGGCTCGCCGCCTTTCATAAGCCGCCTGGCCTCTGGTAGCGATCTTGGCGTCTCCGCATGCACTATCCAGAGCACAGCGCTCCCGCAGTGGTCCGTGCGGACTTCGACCGCGGCCGGGTCGCCATCGACGAGGCGACCCCCTGCGGCGACTTCCCCGCTGCGGCGCTCTCCCGCAGCGGTGAGATCTCACGCACTTGCCGCTCCGCCCACCAGTGGGGCTCCCCACACGGCCTGTGATAGGATCTTCTCCTCTTCCTCTACCCGCCCACAGCCGCGCTACCTTTCTTAGAGAGCTGCTGCATGGCCATAGAGGTTGCGGTCTCGATCAGCCATGATTAAGTCGTGTTACTCCTGCAGGGTGTAGGTTATGGCGTGGCATGGGCGAAGAGAAATGTGACTCTAAAAAGAACTTCTAATATCTAATAACTAATATTCGCGCCTCACAGTGGCCTCAGCCACTAGACACTAGGCTTTGGGCCTCCGACCGTGTCGCCACGCACACACATTCTCTCACTATCCCCAGTCTGCCTTGCGGCGACTCCCGTCGTGCTCTACTTAGGGGCTCAGGTTGTGAGGGTAGCAGTAATGTTGAGCGGAGTGTCCCTGTGTCCCTGGCGGGTGCTGGTTCACGTCTGCCTCTTGTGCCTGTGCCACTAGGTGACTGGGTTCTTGTGTCTTGTGTTCTTGCTCGCTTGTGCTTTGTCCTTTGTGTGTGGTTGACTAGTTTGCGTTTTTCTGGGCATGATCGGCGCTCGTGGTTTTATGAGAGTTTATGTTTGTCAAGTCTAGCGCCCGCGCCACTACCACTAGTTCGAGGTTGTCGCCCATTCTGAGTTTTTCGTGCTATTGTCTTCCTGTATCCTGTATTTTGATACATAACTATGTTTGACTAATGCGTAATGTGAGCCTGAATTTATATGCAAAGAATAAAAAAAATCTGAAGATTCGGGCTACGGGCTACTACCGCTAGCTATAAAGGACAACGCACTCTCACGGTACCGACTCACGCCATCGCCTATACCCCAGCCCAGCCCCAGAACACGTCCCGCCACAACCATGGTACGGTGCAACTTGACGAGCGTCCAACCGGCCACGATGACGAGCGGCGTTACACCCCAAAATCTTCAAATGTTTTTTAAGTCTTCTATCGTGGGCGACGTGTTTGAAATGGAGGTGTTTATCCGTGTGTTTGAGTAAGGGGTGAGTGTATAGGTGTAGGCTCGCTATGGCTATGGCTATGTGCACCCTGTCGCATTCATCGTAGCGATCCTCCGGCTACGCTCGACTCGACACACCCACTCTTCGTGGGTGCGAGTTTGAGTTTGAGTTTGCGTGACCAGGCATCGCGCGCTGATTGCGGGGAGCGAGAGAGTGGAGAATGGGGTTGTGGGTGAGAGTGAGAGCTCTGCCCACCAAAAAATCGGTAATGCACACATCAATATCACATGCACACGTGGTGACGCAAGCACGCCGTTTACTCGCCACTCGTCAATCGCGCCCATGCGTGGTGCGTGGCTCCCACGATGATGTATGGTGGGTTAATGTTATAATGATAGAGGATAGGCGCGTTGCGCCTGGTGTGCACGACTCTGTCTGGAGCTGGGCATATATTCGACGGCAGCTTGTGAAGCAAGCTAGAAACAACGAGGGGAAATGTGCGGATCGCATATGCCAATAGGATCGTTAAGCAGTGAACTAGCCAAGAAAAAGGAAGGTTTGGATGAGGCTACCAGATGAGGGGCAAGGGCGACCTTCACACGAATCTACTTTGCTTTTATCTCTTGGGTCGATAGGGAAAAAATCTTGGCGGCACTGCTCGTTTCCGGCGTCAAACACGCATTCCCGGCCAACTGGTCGAGTGCTAGATGAAGCCTTACGCACCATTGGCAATCGGTTTGTCGAAGCTGTTGGTGCGATCAGAATGACGAGCCACGTTCAGGTTGTCAGTGACAAATGTCCCTTGGTAGAGGATCAGGCAGATGACGCATATGAGTTGCGCGCTGGATCGCATGGTGTTTATGGACGGACAACCGCTATAATCCCAGAATACGGTGCAAGGATGGTCGAGGCACGCTGTCTCATTGACAAGGAGTGGGTACTTCAGACACATCGAGCCATGGGCCTGGCAGTAGTCGGACGAGTACGGAAGCCTCTTCCACTCACAGACGATGGCGAGGCCGACCGGTAGGTAGATGATAAAGGCAATGCTGAAGACAACCAGCAAGGCAAGCTTTGCCACAAAAGATGTAGCAAACGCCGGCTGGAAAGAGCGCAACCGACCAAGCGAGATGGTGTAGCAAAGCATCGATACCGCCGATAGGACGAAAAATGCGTATGCTGAATAGTCGTGTGCAGATGGGTAATCGTAGGTCGAGAGGACCATGAGCATGATCATCGCCACGATGCCGAGTGCAGCGAGTCCGCAGCCAACGAGCCACGCGAGCTTTGCTGAATTGGGTGCCTTTGCATGGTCGAAGAGGTTGCGAAGACGCGGGGAGAGGATGGCGTGCTGGAGGAGCAGGAGGAATGCACCGAGCGTGCCCATGATAGCGAAGACGTAGTAGCCGGGAGGGATGGCCCCTGTATCACTGATGTATGGAAGGGCAATCCCACCGAGCCACCGGCCAGAGCTCTGTGCCAGGATCTCAATGGTGATGAGCGCAATGAGGAGGAGGGCAGTGCCGATGAGGGGCAAGTATGTCGTCGCATACATCCTCGCTCCGCGCCTTCTCGTGAGCGTACGCCTGCGTGCCACAACCGCCGGGACGGTGGAGGGGAGGGAGGGGAGGGGGGGGAAGGCGGAGGAGCCAACCGTCACAGCGCCTCTCTCTCTTCGGTCCTTCTCTCTCTCTTCTTCCCCCCCGTCTTACGACTCTCCCACTGCTTCTTCTTCTCTGTCTGTCTCTTCTCTCTCCGTCTATCGTCTTCTATCATCCACAAGGAACAATCGTCTTCTCCCTCTCCTCCCTCTCCTCTCTCCTTTTTCTTCAGTCTCTTTCGGGCCGAAAAGGGTTTCAAGCTATATATGGTGTTGTAGCATATATTCCAAAAAGAGGATGGATGTGGAGTGTTAGAGAGGAAAGGAACACCGCGCGGGCGCAGGAAAGCACGCACGCCTTCCTTTCGTATCATGTAGAGTAAAGTAATCTCGCCACCGCTCATGGATATCTCGCTGATGACGAGTTTCGGCCAAAGACGGTACTCTTAGATAGAAGACGGCGGACAGGAAACTTTCAGCACTACATAGACGAAACCTTGCTGGCTCTGGTGTATTGTGTAGTAGTTCCACATTCCACATTATGTTAGCCCGGTCACTCACTATCACTAGTCACTAGGGGTTGGGGGGTTGGCCCCAGCCAGGTTTTCGCGAAATGTTTTGCAAAATTTGGGCTCGCTCAACGAAAAAAAAATGTGCACGAAATTTGGGTGGGAAACCAAAGAAATTTGGGCCCTGATGCCAAGGCACACCTGCGAGACAACAGAATGGGATGGTGCGAGGCGAGAGGGAGGCAAGGGCGGGTGTGCGGAAGCGAGAGGCGAGGCTTAGAGGGAGAGGGAGAGGGGAGGCGAGGTGGGGAGGCGAGGAGCAGCGAGGGAAGACGAGGCAGGTGAGTGGCAAGTGGCAAGGCGAGTGAGCAGAAATAATGGTGCTAGGGCAACGCGTGCGCACCGCCAGTGGAGTGGTCCCCGCCCCTCCACCCAATCAGGTGGTGAGCTGCGCGAGCTGCATGGGGGCGGCTAACCAGGGGGGGCTACGCACGCCGCGCGCGACGGCCGCGGCCTGAGGACACTTTTGCCCTCAGGCCTCGCAGGGCATGCCCACCACCTGCACCCCTGCAAACACCGCTCGGCCGCCGCAGCGCCATGCGGACGCGTAGGAAAGCCATGGCTACCCGCCCGCGCCGCCCGGCGAACTGCCCGCAGTCAAGCGAACAGGAAGCGCGACCAAGGGGGGGGAAAGCGCTCTCGCGGGTCAGCCGACGACGATACGGTGTCGCATTCGCGAATCGACACTCGTTAGGCTTCGCTCTTCTCTTCGTCGTTCGGTATCTATCGTTATAATTCTCTGCTTTCTCGCGTTCTCGGTCAAAAGCTTCGCTTGGATCCATGGGATCGGGGGTTGTGGAGCGCTCTCTCTCTTTCTCTCGAAAGAGAAGGGAAGTTTCCCCACCTCTCTTCCTCCCAGGCGCCTCGCAGATAGGTTTAATTTGCTATCTCCCCTGCGGTTCTTTATCTGCTTCTGGGGGCAATCAGGTTTAATTTGCGACCTCTTCGCGACCTGTAACTCTTCCTGCGTACTCGCCGGTGGCGTCAGCTCACATCGAGTACAAGTTGCACGAGGCGCGGTCGACAGCCGCCGGTGATGGAGACGACCCCGAGTCCTCGCTCACCGAGGCACAGCGCGCGCTCCTCGACCTGGGCTCGTTCGGTCTCGTTCAGGATTGCTCTTCTGCCTTTCTCGTGGCTTGTTTGGAGCTCTCCGCCATCCGTTAGGTTCTCTTCTTTCCCTCGCGGGACGCTCGATCCTAGCAGGGGGGTGTCGCATTCGCGAATCGACACTCGTTAGGCTTCGCTCTTCTCTTCGTCGTTCGGTATCTATCGTTATAATTCTCTGCTTTCTCGCGTTCTCGGTCAAAAGCTTCGCTTGGATGCATGGGATCGGGGGTTGTGGAGCGCGCTCTCTCTTTCTCTCGAAAGAGAAGGGAAGTTTCCCCACCTCTCTTCCTCCCAGGCGCCTCGCAGATAGGTTTAATTTGCTATCTCCCCTGCGGTTCTTTATCTGCTTCTGGGGGCAATCAGGTTTAATTTGCGACCTCTTCGCATCTCCCCCTTAGGCACATCGCACTCCTTTCGTCTTATTTGGTAGGTCTCTTGGAATCCTGCGTAGCAAGATTGCCCCTCGTTTCCGTTATGGTGCGATTCCCGTTCCAGACAAGATCGTCGACAGATCGCCCTTTGATCGTCGTCCGTCGTTGTCTGATCGGAGTGTTTGGGTTTGATTTCAGTCGAGTTATGTGAGAAAGTCGTGGGGCGAGAGTCGGGGTGTTTTCCTGGGTGTCTTTGTCCGTCGGCCTGTCGCCAGTCGTCATCCGTCGTCGCTCTCGCTCTCGTCGCTCTCGCTCTCGTAACACTCAGACCCTACAATCCCTCCTCGCCTCGCCAGCCCCTGCCACCACAGCCCTCCTCTCACTCACCCTCGCCTTTCGCCGCTCGTTCCATGTCGCTTTCGCCGCCGTCCTCGCCCTCGCTCAAGCCCGCCTGCCCGCCTTCCTCTGCTGACGGGCTTCAGCCCGTCAGCACCTCTGAAGTGGCCTCCCTCGCCGCGCCTGCCGCCGGCTTTGCCCCTTCCTCATTGCCCTCAGGCCCTATGGGCCACTCCAATTCGTCATACGGTAAGTAATCTCATTATTTACGATAATTGTTTCTATAACTCGCGGCCTCCCGCTCTCACAAGTGGCCCGCAGAGGGGAGATTTTCCCCTTTTATGATCGCAAAGTAGTTTTATGATTTTCTAAGTAGTATCGTTAAAAGGCCTTCCCAGACCCCACACTAACACTAGACACTAGTGTGCCACACTCTGAACCAGGCCTATGGTAGCGCACCTGGGCCGGACCCCGGAAACCAAAGAAAAAGGAACGAAGGGGGGCGAAGGGGAGGAGGAGGAAAGGGAAGTAAGGGCGATGTCGGTAGAGAGGTAGCGTGACCTGGAAAATAGTAGGTGTTAGCCCGGAATCTTCATATGATATCATATGTTTTTTTTGATACGTTTGATACGAGTAACAGTAACTAGCAATAGTAGTATGTAGCTGCACATCAGTTCTAAGTGGAGCAACAACATAGCATTACACAACTAGAACGGAAACAAGACCCACAGCACGGTCATTCCTGTGCAATAGCCAGCTCGCGACTTTCAAGTTAGAGGAGGGCGTGGCGGCCGCACGGCAGATGGACAATACCCGGTGTGGAGAGGACTTGTCAATGCACTTGATCTTTGCGAAGCAGAGGACAGGGTGCGCGTGAACAAATGACCAGATCGGGCCGGCCTCATCGACTTTCGCACGCGCACAAGACGGCTGTGGCAATCGAACCACTCATCAAATGGTCTCTAGATTCGATCAACAGTCACAGTCGGCTGCTCAGGCTCAGTTTTGAAGGGCTTTCCATCCCAACCAAGTTGGTACCTATGTAGAGCAGTAGAGAGAAAATGATCAATAGGAGCCACACGACGTATTGTATAGAGGACGCTAATCGAGGTAAAACACGAGAAGGAAGAAAGGGTTTGTGGGGGTTTGTGTGGGTGCATCGGGGGAAGGGAGAGGGAGATAGCTGCTCACGCTTCCTCCGGCTGGCCAGTGCGGACGTAGAATTTGATCCATTCAAGTCTGCGAGCGCGCTCATGCGGCGGCTCCTCCTCTCCATCTCCCTCAGGTGCACTAGGTGGTTTGTCCTCGTCAGGTCCCTCGTAGGATGTGCCCGGAACACCCAAGAAGGAATGGCTGCCCGCTTCCGCATCTGCTGAGCGTGACATAAGCGCGTCGCCCTCTCCTGGAGCATCGCCGATGGGTGTTTCAGGGGGAACGACACCCATGAGGGGTTCCTCGTTATCCTCAAGCATCCCCTTCTTCTTGGCATCCCGCTCTGCCCTCATTCTCGCCATGTCGTCCAACATTTTCTCACGGGCCTGATATGGGATGTAGAACGGCTGGATTGTTGGGTTGGAGTGCGAACACTTCGCCCTCATCCACAGCCCTGGGTGCCCGGCCGAATCACGCCAGATGTAGATGAAGCAACTCAAGAGGCAGATGAGCAGCAAAATGCCGACAATCATCGGCAGGATCCACGTCGCAGGCGAGGGACCTGACGGCAGGAAGCCCGTCTCGCCGGGTGGCATAGGTGGCTCTTCCGGCGGCGCGGGAGGCGGCATCGGTGGTGCGGGAGGGATCGGCGGCGACGGAGGGGGTGGCGGCGGCGAGGGCGATGATGGCGGGGGTGCTGGTGGTGAGGGCGGCGAGGGTGGGGGTTGGGGTGGTGGTGGTGGTGGTGGCGGCGAGGGAGATGGGGACGGAGGCGAGGGAGGCGGCGAGGGGGGAACGGGCGGGGATGGCGGCGAGGGTGGTGGTGGCGGCGGCGAGGGAGGAGGCGGCGGCGGCCCGGGAGGCGACGGGGGTGAGGGAGGCGAGGGCGGAGGCGGAGGCGAGGGCGGCGGCGGCGGGTGTTGCGGTTCACTTTCCGGCACCTTCGGGGGGAAAGATGGCAAGGGCGGGGGCGAGGGCGGAGCGGGCGGCGTTGGTGGCGAGGGCGGCGGCGAGGGCGGAGCGGGCGGCGGTGGTGGCGGAGGCGGCGGAGCAGGCGGGACGGGCGTTGACGATGTCGACCCATAGGGGCCGTACGGAGGCTCCTGGTTCGTCTCAGTGGTGAGCTGATGAAAGGTTCCTCCCCAGTTGTCCTCGCTCAGAGCGCGGCCTCGGCGCCGCGCGGCGCCACGCACCACACCAAAGCGCCACGATTTCGGGTCGCGCTCCGGGTTAGTGAATGCTGGCCAAAACGTGTAGGAATTGACCCAAAACTCTTGGGCAAGGAAGACGCGTACGCGCACGGGTGTTTCCGGTGTCGGCGTGCGCAAATCAGTCCACTGCGTGCGGATTAAGGTGTCGACCAAGTTCTCAGGGCCCTGGCCAGTCGGGCTGTCCTCAGACTGCATGTCAAAAACCAGCGCTTGAGTGGTTGGTAGCTCGATGCCGCGCGCATCAAGTAGGAGGATCTCTGCGAGCGAGACACCGTTGATTGGTGTTCGAACATCCGTAAATTGAAACTCGAAGACGTCACCGTGCGGCACAGCCAGCGAGCCTGGGGGTGCAAAGGGTGGATCTGGCGGGGGTGGAGGTGGAGCGATGGCTGCGGTACCCGGAGGTGGCGAGGGGTATCGCACTCCGGGGGGGGGCGATGGGTTGGACACGCCCGGGGGTGGCGAGGTATTTGCGACGCCGGGTGGTTGCGATGGGCCTGCGACGCCGGGCGGTTGCGATGGGCCTGCGACGCCGGGCGGCGGCGATGGGCCAGCGACGCCGGGCGGCGGCGAGGGATTGGTGACACCCGGCGGCGCTGAAGGGCTCATGACCATCGGCGGGCGGTTAAAACTGAAATCTCCGTATGACTCGCCGCGGGAGCCCTCCCCAGTAGGTGGCTGAACGTTCTCCTCGCGAGCAAGTTCGATAAGAAGGTCATCACCGCCGGTGAGGCTGGGCTCCACAGCGTATACAATCCAGCTGGTGGGGTCGCGCTTCTGCTGCTCTGCCGTGAAGAACTCATATGTCCCGAGGACAGCCTGGGGAAAGTACATTCGAACGACGACAGGGTCATCAGGTGTCGGTGTGCGCCGCTCGAACCACTTGGTGGTGATGACACCGTCAATCAGGTTCTCAGGGCCCTCGTCAAGTGGGGAGTTGCCGCCGGGCACGGTGGCACTTATCACACCAATGACAGCTCCGGCAACGTTACGCAAAATGATCTCGGCCAGTGCGATGCCATTGTCCACTGCCACAACGCCGAACCTGCCGCGCACCCCAGTGAAGTGGAATTCGAGGGTGCTGAAAGCGCGGTTGGACACGTCGCCGATTCCCGGCGGAAGCCCAGGTCGAGGAGGGGGCAGGGGGGGAGGCGGTGGGAGGATGGCGTAGAAGACCCCGTAGCTGGAGTAGCGTGACTCTGGAAAACCAGTAGGTGGCAAGTGCTGGGTAACCTCGGAGAGCTGGACGAAGCTTCCATCGGATTTCACGACACCAAAACGCCAGTGCGTGGGATCGCGGCCCTCATTGTCGTTCGCCGTCGTGAAGCTGTACGCCTCGACATAGTAAGGCTCGGCGAGGGTGAATGTAAGCTCACACGGCCCGCCACTCACGATGCCATCACGCAACCACTTGGTTGTGTTGTCGCCATCAATGACCTGATTGGGAAACTCGCGCACATTTGGCGAAGGGCCCGTGCCACCGGCATCTGTGACAAAGGCCACAGGGAGCGGCCTCTCAAAATCTGGGTCGTTTGGCCCAAATAGCTTGACCTCCGAGAGCTGGACTGAGTCCTTGTACGGGTAGCGGATCTGGTCGAATATGAACCGGTATACAGCAGGGGCTGGTGGCGGAAAGGGCGGTGCCGGGGGCGAGGGCGGTGTAGGGGGCGGTGATGGAGGCGAGGGCGGCGGCGAGGGTGGTGGCGGGGGAGACGGGGGCACTGGCGGCGAGGGGGGCGAGGGGGGCGAGGGGGGTGAGGGCGGAGGAGGTGAGGGCGGTGGGGGTGCCTGAGGAGGCAGCGGCGGTGCTGACGGCGGGGTGCATGCAGTGATCTCTTCCAGCGTGAGAGGGATCTCGTCGATGGGGAACCTGTCGCCTGCTGTGGTCGAGTAGGGCACTCGCCGCGCCAGTGGCGGGTTGAGCACCTCCTCGCTCGCAAGCGGGTACCAATCATTGCATGCAGTCAGGCGCGATAGAGACCACGCGGTTGGGTCACGCTTATCCTGCACCATTGCCGTGACAAAGTCGTACGATTTGGGCACGGGCGCATCAGGCTTGAGAACAACAATGAGGGATGACGTCTGATCCGCAGAGAGAAAGTTGAGGTCGAGCCATTTGGTGTCGAGTCGGCCGTCGACAAGAGAACCGGGCACCTCCTGAGGAAAGTGGTCCCCTCCCTCATTCGTCACAGAGTGGATCATGGAGTTAGGCAGCTGCACGCCGTCAACGTCATAGAAGCGGATTTCCGTGAGTGAGATGCCGCCCAGATTATTGAGCGGCCCGCGCACCGAAGTGAAGTAAAAGCGGTAGTGTGGCCCGAGGCTCTTGTCAAATACGAGGCCCGAGACGGCAAACGCAAACGCGAGGGCACCGAGCATCTGGCTGGGCTAGACGCTTTGCGGCTACGTATGCCGCCCCGCCTCTCGCTCTCTTGCTCGCTCGCTCACTTGCTCGCTCTCTGTCTGTCTGTCTGTCCTCTTTCTCTCTCGTGCGCGCACACGCCAGCTCGCTGGCTCGATCTCTCACGCGCGCGCTGTCGGTGCGGAAACTGCCCCCTTCACACACACCTCTCACTGCAGCGCCATTGCGGGGGCTCAGCCTGCCCTCGGCGTCTGGTGAGAGAGAGAGACGCGCGCGGGGGGGGGGAGGCAAGAGGAATAGAGAAGAAGGGGAGGCGAGAACAGGAGAGATGAGTGACGGGCTGACGGAGAGAGAGAGAGAGAGAGAGAGAGAGAGAGAGAGAGAGAGAGAGAGAGAGAGAGAGCAGAGCAGTGGGGGAGAGCGTGGAGAGTCAGGCCCAGGCCCCCCCTCCCCCCCCCTCGGGATGAGACGGGGAGGGGGGGGAGGGGGGAAATAGAGAAGGGGGGGGCTGCGGAGGTTTGGACCTCTCTCTCTCTCTCTCTCCCGCGCGCGAGAGAAGCGAGCGCGCGGAAACACAAGCCGCCGCTGGAGAGACTCGAAGAACGGGGAGGGGGGTAGGGCCGCGGGAAGCAGGGGGAGAGAGAGAGAGAGAGAGAGAGAGAGAGAATCGATCCCCCCCTTTTCGTTAGCCTGCCACGCTGACTTCGCGCGGGGGGGAAAGGGGGGGGGGCGGCGGCGGGCGGCCGAGCGAGGGAAGAGTGGCCAAGAAGGGGAAGGAGAGGCGGGGGAAGAGGGGCGAAAGGCGGCGGGTGGGCATCCTGGACCGCACGCCCCTCTCCCAAAATGGGCGGGCGGCCGCCGCTCGGCGGGCGCTCGACCCGCCGCCCGCCCCCCCTCCCCCCCTTCTCCCCTCTCCTCCCTCCCCTCCTCTCCCCTCTCCTCCCTCTCTCTCTCTTCCCCCTCCACCATTTCCCCCTCGCCCAACCCCTCTCCCCCCTCTCCCCCCCCCCCCCCTCTCCGCCCCCCCCCCCCCCCTCTCTCCCCCCTCTCTCTCCCCCCTCTCTCTCCCCTGTGCGCGAAGCCAGCAAGCCAGTCAGTCTCGGTGCAACTCGAGGTGCGTTTTCTTTTATCTCCGCTCCCGTGTACTTTGGGGGGGGGGGGAAAGTACAAAGTACAAACGCACCCACAATAATTTCGACAGTCGACAGTACAGGGTCCAGGGACAGTTGGCAGTTGGCTAGGGCTAGGTAGGGCTAGAGACTTGCGCTTCGCAGAGCGGCCTGCATCGCAGAGCGTCCCCGCCCCCCTTTTGCCGTGGCCGTGGCTCCGAGAGCCCTCCCCAAGCCCCACAGCAAGCCTAAGGCCTAAGGCGGCCCCTGGCCACTACCACTTCGCCTAGATCTAGATTGGAAATACGTATTTACCGTATTTGGCCAGAGGCAGAGGCCAAATACATATGTATTTGACTATATTTGTAGCGCGTCCTGGGTTGTAGGCCTCGAATGTATTTGAAATGTATTTGGCCGGAGGCAAAATACATATGTATTTGGCTGTATTTGCAGCAATTTGCAGGCTCCAACACCGCATTTCGCATTTCCCATCTACCATCTAGGCTTTAGGCTACCACTATTAGTATTAGCCCGGTCACTCACTACTCACTAGGGGGTGCGGAGGGCACCATCTGTTATATGGGCAAACGAAGGCCTAAATACGCTCCCTCCTATAGGTTCTGGTATGAGAGATCAGCAAAAACAAATCGGGACCGGGGGTCTCCCGGAAAATTTTTCGAAAAATACCCGATTTCACAGGCCTCTGACGGCCGTGCGAAAATATATTTCAGGCCCCCCTCCGGTATTATTTTACCGATGGCCTTCATGCGCGCCTCTCGCAGCGAAACATAGCCCGGTCACTCACTCATTTCAACCACTATTTCTATTTCCCACCTCCCCTGGGCGTCCAAGGATTCCTCAGGGTCCCCCCCTACCTGCCCCGCCAGCCGCCTCCCATAAGTGGCTGCGTGGCTGCTGATGCAGTGATGCAGCTCCTAGTGGAATCCGCGCTAGGCAGGGCGAGGCGCAAGAAGCAAGAAGTATGCGAATGCGCTCTTGCTCAGTGGCCTAGACTGCGGCGCGGCCACTTGGGGAGAAGAGGCGGCAGTGAAGGCGCGGAGGCAATGCGCAGCTTGTATGAATGAGAGGGCGCAGAGCGCAGAGCGCGGAGCAAGCATGGCGTGACGCAGGCACCGCCCTGATGAAGCGGGGCTCGGAGCGCCAGCGAGGGAGAGGCAGGAGGGGCCAGGGCCATGCCCCAGCCTCACCTGCCCCCTGAGCTGTGCTCCCAGGCCCCTGCAGGCCACCTGGGGACCGGAGGAGGGGCCACAGGCGCGCGCCATGGGCCCCCGCCGCAGGGAAGAGAGGAGGAAAAGGGAAGAGGGAGGGGAGGAGGGAGCGGCAGCTCTCCCCTCCGGCAGATGCGTGTCTTCTCGCCCCGTTTGGGTAAGAGAAGACGGGGGCGCCAGAACCAGGAGGGAAGGGCCGCGGCTCGCCGCGGCCACTCGCTCTAGCGAGGGAGATTAGCGCTTCTGGGCTCCTATCTCACGAGTGCCCCCCCCCCCCCCGCCCCGCGTTGTTTTTACCCGAAAGGGGTTTTCCCCCAGCGTGGACTCGAGGAGAGGACGCGCTGGGGTGCGCGGGGTCGGTGCATGCACTGGGGGGAGGACAAATATCGAGGGGAGGGGGCAGTGCCCCCACCCCCCGGTGTCACTCGGACACCTGGCCCGTCAGGCATGGCGGGATTCCGGGACGGAAAAGTTATGTCCAATTAGCTAGTGGGGTTGGCTAGGATATAACATTGATTATTATTTTTATCCAAGCAAATTATCAGCTTTCCCCTTTCACACACTTAAGCTAACCTCCACCCCTCCTCATTCCTCGTCCTCGCAGCTGGAATAATGCATCAACGCGCCTCCTTCCTCCAATAGCTTTGCCTGATCGCTCGCTCCTCTACGTTGCTCGCCGTATCTTTCTGCGTCATCATCAAGCAGTTCATCATCATCCTCGGCGACATACCACCGAAGTTTATGCACTGGCCAGTGAACGCCGTCCCCGAGAGGGCCGCCTGCATACACCGGCAGGAGCCAGAAGCGGCGGTCTGAACCGAGCACAGAGGCGATATTGCGCTCCAACCCGACATCGAACTGAGGTGAGGTACCTGATCAACGGGAAAGGTGAACACAGGCATGGATTAGGAATGCAATTCGACCTAAAGTCGTCGCTAGACGGGCGACATCTTGCGGCAAGATCACATTTTCTCGCATACGGCGGTCAGCGAGCACACTAGGTTGCACAGAGTAATTGGCTGAACACAACGGCTGCTCCAGCGATCGCCAAAAAGGGACCACGTAAGGGTACCCCCCACTTGTAGCACCCGAGCAAATCCATGAGGGCAAGCAAGCACCTTCAATTGTTGTCTCATTCTTGCATATCATAGACGCGTGGAACGAGAAGAAGCACAGCAGCATGAGCATCAGAGTCACGTCCAGCATGACAGCCATCATCAATACCATGAATTGCGTGGGGCCCCAACCAAGCGAGGCGATCGAGTGCGGCGACGGCACGTTGCCGTAGTTGGGGGTGAAGGCATTCAGCCCTCCGTGACGGCGGCTGCCAGCGTGGGCCGGAATGAAAAGAGCACGCGCGTCGAACATGGTCGGGATGAAAGTGATCAGCACCCACGTACACGTGAGCAGAGTGTAGAATAGAAAGAGCACGAAGAATTTGCGGTTGTAAAAGCCTACTGTATTGACCACCCAAGGGCAAAAGTGATCCATGTTGAGGACGACACGCCCGGTGACGGAGCAGTAGTGGCTGCGGAGAGGGCGATATAGGCCCGACCGTTCACAATAGCGATGCATCGCGGAGAGGCGCTCGTCCGCCGCAACAGCTGCATTCCAATCAGCCGGGACTGTGCCTGGATCTGTGAAGACTGTCATCAGGTACGAGCCCAACAGCAGAGCGAGCAGCACGTGGAAGACGCCGACGGCAACCCAGGCGCCGACGGTCGCGTGCGGCGTCCAAAGAACGTACGGTAGGTAATTTGCGACGACAATGCCGAAGACGACGAGGAACATGGGTGAGATCAGCCAGCGGTAGATCGAGCAGGGTGCAGCACGCCAAGGCAGCGGAGGGAAATGGGGCGCGTCAACCAACTGCGGTGAGGCAATCCGTGCGATTTCGTCGGCACTGTGCCGACGGCTGAGGGCCGAGAGGGTTGGCTGCTCGGTCATCAGCGCGCGGCGCGCGGCGTGTCGCCGAGGCGGAGGGCGGTGCGAAGGGTGCGAAGGGGCGGAGGGACAGCGCGGCGCCCCGCTCGGGCCGCCCGCCCGCCCCGCGCGACGAAAGTAATACAATACTGCGATTACGTAGGAGTAGTAGGAGTAGGAGTACTTTACACTTTATTTTACCCTGCCGGACCAAACGCCAAACGAGCAAATGAGCTCTTCAACTGAAAAAATAAGCACATGTCGGCATGTCGGCCGAGCTCTCTACAGCATGAGGAGGCCTTGATGTTCATGCTGCAGTTTGACAGTTTGAGCACCCTCTAGAAACCAAAGGGTGCCTTCCTCCGAGACGTCAGACGTCGACGTTCAAAGGGCTCTGTTGATGGCTGATTTCGACGAGGTTTCGGCGCGCGGCCTGCCCGATTGACGTGACGACGTGACCATCCGGGTGGCTCCTGTCTCCTGTGCTTATAGAGCCTAGTGCGGTCCCCCACCCGGATGCATCGTCGTAAACGGGCACGCAGCGCGCCCGGCAACAGCAACAGTTCGAAGTTGGTGTCGTATTCGTATTCGTATATGTATATTGTCGTATTCAGGCCTTTTGGCATGAATATTTCGGCACGAGTACGAGCCTTCTTCGCTATATACCGTCTTCTATGTTCGCCGTGGTCGCGCAAGGCGTGCAGATTCGGATTCTCCCTGGGCCCTGGGCTCAAGTCCAGGTTTGACGGATCCGAGGTTACCACTACCTCAGATGGGAACAGAGGGGACGGAAGGGAAGCGGCGAGAGGCGCGGCGGAAGTTGGGGGGTGGCCAATGGCGGGCTGGACCACCTCCTCAGCAGAGAAAGGCGGGAGGACGGGCTTGGGCGAGGGCGAGCGCGACGACGGATGAGCGGACATGGCTGGGGGGCCCGTTGTATATTTCGTGCGCGGCCGTCAGAGGCCTGAAATTGAGTAATTTTCGAAAATTTCGCCGGAGGACCCCGGATTTTTTTGCTGATCTCTCGTACCAGGACACCAGAACCTATAGGGAGCTCATTTAGGTCCTCGTTTGCCCATTACCATTACCGATGGTGCCCTTCGCACCCCCCTAGCCCCTAGTGAGTGACCGGGCTACCCCTTATTTAAAAACACTGTTTGACCGCCCTACTGGAACGATCTAGTCGTTATTAAAGGGAGCAGGCTAATGATGCCCCTGCGTTTGTGTTTGCACCGCACAGACCGCACAACAAAAAGCAAAAAGCGAAAACAGAGACAGAGACGCTCTCAATTGGCAATTCGCGCCCGCAAGCAACGCCAACGCCCAACGCCTCCTCCCCCTGGATGGGAAATACGGTGTTGGGGCCTGCAAATACAGCCAAATACATATGTATTTGGCCCCCGGCCAAATACATTTCAAATACATTCGAGGCCTACAACCCAGGACGCGTTTCAAATACAGCCAAATACATATGTATTTGGCTTCTGGCCAAATACCGGTAAATACGTATTTCCTATCCAGGCTCCTCCCTCCTCCGTGGACGGATCACGAGGCGCAGCTGGCCGAGAGCCGAATGCTGATGAAGGCGACCAAATGAGAGGTCTCGCCAAGCCGCACCCGGCTGCGCGGCTGCGCGCAGCGGCCGCCTCCCGGGGGGGGGGCGCAGAGAAGCGTTTTGTTTTTGGTGCGCTGAGGCCCCCCGGGCCCCTCTCCACACAACACAATAGAGTAGTCTCTCCCTCACTCAGGGAAGGGGGGGGGAAGGGGGGGGGGGGGGGGGGAGGGGGGGGGGGCGGTTCTTCTCGGCGACGCCGACAAGCCGAGATGCTTCCGGGGCGGTCTGGGGGAGGGGGGAGGGGGAGGGGGGGGGAGGGGGAGGGGCGGGAGGGAGGGGGCGCCCGCGCCCCCCGGGGGCTTCTCGGGCGGGCGCGAGGCCCCGCTCTCTCTCGTGGAGGAATTCCCCGCGAGAGAAGAAGGGAAGCTGCGGCGACGAGAGGTCTTCTTCTTCTTGCGAGAGAAGTGGGTGGACTCAAGTCTAGGAGGAGAGAATCAGAGGGGGGACGAGGAGGACGGTGGTTCTGAGGGCCTCTATATCTGTTGTAAGATCTACTCGCTCTCTCTCTCTCCCTCTCCCCCCCCCCTCTCTCTCCCCCTCCCTCCCCCCTCTCTCTGTCACTCACTCACTCTCTCTCTCTCTCTGTAGCTCTCTCTCTCCGTACATTTCTGCATATATCTGTGCTCTTCTGTGTACGTATAGAGTACCTGTCTCCCTCCACGTGGGAATCTGCGTACGAGAGTACATGTGCAAGTACTCCTACATCTGGGTCTCTCCCCCTCTCTCTCTCCCTCTCTCTCTCTCCCTCCCCCCCCCTTTCTCTCTCCCTCTCCCTCCCTCTCCCACTCTCTCTCCGCTCTCCCTCTCTCCCTCTTTCTCCCACTCTCTCACTCTCCCCCCCCCCTCTCTCTCCCCCCTTCTCTCTCTGTTACTAAGAGGGGGCGCGAGGCGCGAGGCGGGAAGATTATGGAGCCATTGGAGGCGAGGGCGGCGGGGCACCAGAGGAGGAGAACCACAGGAGGGGGGGGGGGGGAGGAAGACGGGGGAAGAGGAGAGGGAGGGGGGTGGAGAGCTAAAGGAGCCGCCTTGAGTGGGTGAAACAACGCCACGACCGCGGGTGGTCCGACACGATCTGGCCGCGCCATGCCTGCTGAGCGCACGATGGAGTTCCTCGAGCCGCTCATGGCGAGCTTGCCTCCGATGAGCCTACACCTGCTGACGGGTTTGCTCGTCGGTGGGTTCACTGTCATCTCCCTCATTCTCGGCATCGCGGGGGTGAGCCAAGCCACGCCACCGCACGCAGGCTCGCGGCTTTGCGCGCCTCTCCTCTCTCCTCTCCTCTCTCCCCTCCCTCCCTCTCTCCCTGCCTTTCTCTCTCTCTTCTAGTGGACTCGCCTACTCACTCACGCTCGTCCGCGTCCTCGCCCTCGCTTTCGCGAGCACTAGCCTGGCCTGGCCTGCCTTCCTTCTGGCCTCCATCTCTCCCAAATTCATTCACTTGTTTGACGATACCCCGACCATCCAACCCCATCTGCTCCCTTATCACTGTTCGCAGCAAGTCGAGGCGGGAGTATTCCCTCCGCGCGGACCCCTGTACAAGTTCTTTGTCTCCGACGCCGAGAGCTACAAGCAGTATCGGCAGCCTTTTCGCACCATTGTCGCCATCTTTCTCGTTGCCTTCTACGCCGTCTTCTTCTTTGGCCCCCCGTACCTGATCTGGCGGGAGATGTATGCAGAAGGTCTGGCCGCTGCGACTAAGTGTGTGGCGACGCGCAAGAAGTTCGGCGGCCTGCAATGCTCGGTGGGATGCGTCGTGCAGGGTGGAAACTGCGTCCCCTTGTAAGCTGGCAACTTGGACATGCCCCATCATCATGAGAGCGAGATGTAGCGGCTATCCGTGCTGAGTCCGCGACTTTTGCCTGCCTGATGGCGAGCATTGCCTCTGCTCTTGTACCCACTGCAACCATGCGCAGTCGCATCGTGTTCGTTTGACATATGTGGCCTCGGGGCGTGCCACTCTTGCAGCCTCAGAGCTGCAACATGAGTGGGGCGTTCGACAAGTCGCGCAACTTCTTGCTGGCACGAAGCTGAAGCTGAGGGCGATCCCAAGATGACCCCACTTTTCCGACACATTAACATGCCTATAGCACCTTATTCTCTGTTCTCTGTTCATCCAACTGCCTCAAGTGCACACGTTTTATGAGAGCAAGTCGTCGCCCAGCCATCGCGACCACTTCATGTAAGATGAAATGTGTGCGTTCGTGATCCGCATGCTCATAGTCGATCGACTGCAGGAAACCGGGTGTAATCGTCGCTGAAGCCTTAGCGCCAGGTCGGAGATGCTCGAGAGCGAGAGAGCGCCTGCGGACGATAGACCGTTCATGCTCTACTCTACCGTCCCGCCATGCACACCGCTGCAATGTAGCTCGTCTTTATGCATGCAATCCGTTCTACCCATAGCATAGCAGCAATGGCAGCGGACACACATGCACCATAGCCTCAGTATGAATCTGAGACACGTAGAAGTTCTAGTAAAAGGCCGCAAAGGAAAAACAAATTTTCAACTAAGTTCTTTCTTGGTTCGCCCATGGGGGGGCACGAGCTCCCTCCCCCCCCTCTCCATCTTTCCTACCGATGGGGGAGGAACCACCCACCTTCCTGGCGCATGCCTTATGGCTTATGGCTTACCAGGAGCACACTGCCCTGCTGACCGACTCTCCTCCCAATAGGCTCGCCTGGGTCACTCGTCCTGGCCCGTCGTGGTCGTGGCCAGCCCATCGCTCCGATATGGCCGTCAAATAGGGGCTTTTTAACTACTAGTAAGGGTTGGGATGCATTTTGCCTTGACCGTGGAGCGATGCCCAATAAAAAACCTCCACGGGGGGCCACCTGCCACCGCGAAAATCTTCGCCAAGAAATGGTACGATTCGCCCCCTCTCTCTCCCCCTCCGTCACGCGCGCTCACGCCCTACCCGTAAAGAATTTGCGGTCGCGCCCGCGGGGGGATCGATCGGTTCCTTGATATCTGAGCTATATTTGCGGCATTTGATTCCCGCCCGATGCAGGGCCGTGTCGGGCGGCCGACCGTCCGACCGTCCGACCGCACCTTGACCCTCTGGCGTCGTTGCCCGCGCGGCCCACCCAGCTCCTCATAGCTCACAGCGCGCGCACGCGGCTACCCAAGGCTAGCTAGGAACTGCCAGTAACTGCTGCTTTTGGAGACTGGCAGATAGTGCCTCTGAGAGGACCAGTTAAGTTAACGGGTTGGGGCTCGAGGAGGCCATAAGTCCGGTAATTAACTTTAACTGCTTGCTTGGCCGCACACGCACCACACACAGAGACACACCAGCGATGGTCACGTGAGGAAGAGACACATTAGCTCGGACTCCACCGGCCAAGGGACCACGCAAGTACAAACAACAGGCCTGCCCGGAACCAAGAGACCTATCGAATAACGACGAAAGAAGTGCGGTGTGCCTAAGGGGGAGATGCGAAGAGATTGCAAATTTAACCTGATTGCAATCACTGAAGTAGATAGAGAAACGCGGAGAAGATAGCGAATTAAACCTATTCGCGAGGCGCCTAGGATGAAGAAAGGTGGGTGGGGAAACTTCCCTTCTCTTCGAGAGAAAGAGAGAGAGCGCTCCACAACCCAAGATCCTATGCGTCCAAGCGAAGCTTTTGACCGAGAACGAGCAGAGCGAGAGAATTATAACGATAATACCGAACGACGAAGAGAAGCCTAACGAGTGTCGATTCGCGAATGCGACACAAGAATCCGAAAACAAACGCAACATCGCACAAACAAACCATAAACCAATGAAACGAGAGACAAACGAATGCAAATTCGACGTGCAATGCGGCGGAGCTTCTAGACAACTCTTTGGCGAAAACAAAACTCACTCGATTTTCTTTACACTGCTTCACTTACACACACCTCACATTGACATTGATAGAAGCACCGCATCCGCCTAGAGTCTAGAGTATAAAATACTCTGGATGCGACAACCACCCGAGGACGGGCGGAGAAACTATATATCCCTCCTCATACACACACACCACGAGGGCGTTCGATCGCCCCCCCCCTCCCCTCCTTTTCTAGGCGAGGGCGAGGGGAGGGGGGAGCTATCGCACCCTTTTCTGCGCGAGGATTTTCGTGGCGATAGGTGGGCCACTTGGGAGTTTGTTGTGGCCTTTAAAGAATGGTCAAAAATCAAAAATGCCATCTCCTCCATATTAGTAGTTAAAAGCCCTGTGTTGACCGCCCTAAACCCTAAATGACGTGCACTTACGCTTAGACTTAGAGCTTAGAGTTGTTGCTCTATCCCACGAGCCGCGAGAGGCGCGATGGGCGAGCGAGGGGTCAAGGGGCCTCGCACCTCTGCGCCACTGCTCCTATCTTCATACATTTTGAAGCCTAGACCAGCCTAAACGAAGGGGGGTTGGGCGGGCTAGCCTCTTGCCCCCACAGCACGCTCAGTGCGGTAGGCGAAGGCAAATATGAGCCCAAATTGGCAGTCGACGCAACTTCCGGCATCCCCGAGGAAAGGGGTGGGGGGGGGGGGGGGGTTCTTCCGAGGACCGGATGCCGGTGCATTCAAATGTTGTTCCCCGTTGATTGCATTACGAAATCAGTAGGAATCATTTGCTACTGCGCTATGGTTGGCACTGTCGCAAGATAGCATTCCGAATTCATCCGAAGGCAAATCGGGCGACTCTATAGCAAGCTCATCCGGCCCTTCATCTAGCTCATTGTCTCTAGAGATGGATTCAAAGCGGCCTTCGCGTAACTCATCCGTGGGTTCCGAGGCACGTCCATGGTCACCAAATGGGCAGAGAGGAGTCCTAACAGATGATTCAGCAAGTACAGCGGTAGGCTTTGCGATTTCATCGCCGATGTCGCTGGCGCGGGTGGCATCCATTGTGATTTGATGAATTGTATCGTCGCGTCGCATTTCTTCCTCGGATGGCGTAAAACCCCAACGATTCAAGGCGTTTGCGATAGACACGTACTCAGCGTCAACTTCCCCTGCGACAGTTTCCGAGCGTATCAAGCAGGAGATTCGTCAGACAGTCTCTCATGGCAACCATGCTGAAAGAGAGCGCAACGCATCATCTGGGAGCCACGGGGGAAGGGGATTGAGGCACACCTGGGGCTGGCTCATGCACGTGCTTGAAACGTGGCTCGACGTCAATACGGACATTTGCGTACCCGGCCTCCAGAAGCCGGCTAAACGAACGAAGCGCCAGCCCAGCGCCAATGCAGCGGTCGCCAGCCCCAATGAATGCAGCAATTGGCTGGTCACGTTTCTCAGGTGGCGCCTCGCTGTGCGAGTAGAGCATTCCATAGGAGGAGAAGACGCCACCCAAGAGACCGGACGGATAGCTGAGCGCGGCATCAAGTGCGACGCATGCGCCCTGCGACTCTCCAACCAGGGCGATCCTGCTGAGCCCGGCCTCTCCAAGCAGCGCTGCCTCCCTGTCAATCGCCTCATGGACTTGTGCTCGGCTCCAGCGCAGATGGTCCAGATCGATCTCCTCCTCCAGGTTGGGCCTACCCTCGACACCCCCGTGATCTGTGAAGTAATCGTGCCAGGCGTACTGTCTCGGCCGCCCCGCAAAGCACGAGATGGGCCGCTGCGGAGCGCAGAGAAAGACGAGCCGCGTCCGCTGCAGTAGCGAGCGGGGCAACGCGGCACGCAGGCGCGGCAAGCGGTGTGCCGCCATCTCACGGGCACTCCAAGTGAAGCAGTGCAGCACGATCACCGTCGCCACGTGAGCACGCCCCGCAGACGGGCCGTAGACAAGAGGAGTCCCCATCGAGGGGAGCGCCATCGCCGCACGCCACACGACTTCTGGACACAACCAGCCAGCTCCCTCTTTATAAAGTACTGTTCACCCTAGTAGTTGCGTAAAAACGTGATATTTTTGGGTGCTTTCAGTGGGCTGAGGGGGCTCTAGGCTCTAGAACACTGATATTTTTGGCTGGGCGGCAGGTACGTAGGAAGACAAGAACGCCCTAGCAAGCATGGCGCATGTGCATGAGGTTTCACTGCTTAAGTTGAGCTGCGAACAGGGCCAACAAAAAAACCTTTTAATATTCTCGCCTCGCGCGTGGCTATGGGGTTATTAGCTACTGTAGCCACGCCCATTTCCCTTCCTCTCCCTCACTTCCCGCCTTGCGGCAAC
This sequence comes from Isochrysis galbana, assembly GCA_018136815.1. Classification (NCBI taxonomy): domain Eukaryota; phylum Haptophyta; order Isochrysidales; family Isochrysidaceae; genus Isochrysis; species Isochrysis galbana. Next base: position 2,808,158 of record CM030944.1, on the reverse strand, counting down.
TCCCCTCGTGCTCTACTTAGGGGCCCAGGCTGCGGGGGGGACCTGGGCTGGGCGGGTTGCACTGGCCCCCAGTGGTCTCTGTTCCCGTCTTCCTCCTCCTGTGCTGACCACCGGCGTGCGTGCTCTCGCTGGAGCGCGGCGAAGGTCGGCCTGTCAAGCGGGCCGGTCGCCATCGCTCTGCCTCGGATTCGGATTCGAGCGGGGAGAGAGACGAGGAGAAATCTTCCCCCGGTTCGACGATAAAAAATGTGGGCCTCCGGATCAACAAGAGTTTTTTTTAACCCAGCCTCCCCCATCACTATTTTAGATTACGTGCAGACTAAAAGCTAAAGTCGCGTGGCCGTCGCAACTATTGCGCCTCTCTCACCGTAGACCCCCAGCCTTTCCGCTCCAATCCTGAAAAGCGGCATCGGAAGCTACAACGCGTGCGGCCTCTTCCATGTGGTGCAGTGCGTGCACTGCAAACCCATCTGGACACACTAATTGCATATGTAGCATGTCAAGTGCCAAGTTGTGGCGATGCTCTCAACCATTGCCTGCAGCATGTGGCCTCGCAATGGAGATTGTAGGGCCATCGACCATGGTAGGCAATCAGGCCATGGAAATGGTGGGAAAGCGGTTGGGGGGGCTGGTAACTTCTTGTGTCAATCAACACGGTACATCCATGAAGATCACTCGGCTAGTGGATTGAATGGGGGTTGAGATGGCTGCCGGGAGCGCATCTACCCCATGGCATTTGGCAGCAGTGCACCGATGCCTTCACGGGCCGCGATAATAGTTCTGCGGGACGAAGGGCATCTTCGTCACCACGATCTTTTGCTGCTTGCCACGGACGGAAACCGATAGCTCGGTGCCCGCCTTGGCGAGCGCAGGTGGCACGTAGCACATGCCGATGCCCTTCTTCAGGCAAGGAGAGAAGCCACCCGACGTCACCTTGCCCACCTCGGTTCCAGAGGAATCGAGGATCTGCGAGTGTGGAGTTCATAATGGTGAGCGTGGGCCGGCGCTCTGAGGCGCCCCGAAGCCTTGGCATGAGCAAAGGAACTCACCATGGTGCCTTCACGGACGGGGGCACCGCTCTCAACGACAAAGCCGCAGCGCGCACGAGCCCGCGACTTCTCGCGAAACTCCCTGCAAGGTTGGCGCGGCCACGTGTGGTCAGTGTAACGAGATGGCTGCGTCCAAGTCGAAGGACCCAACCGCTCTAGCGTTTGATCTATGACATGCAGATGCGATCGCGGCGGCGGCCCGTGCGTAGAAGCGGTAAGCGAAGCTTACTTGAGGATCCTCTCGGAGCCGACGAAGGAGCCGTCCTCCGTTCGCCTGCGCTTAGCGACAACCCAACTGAAAAAAGGGATAGGCAAACACACAGCGCCAGCATCGGGGGCTCAGGCAGGAAATGATGCCAGTCTCGGTAGCGAGGCAAGAGCCGCTTGTAGTGGTGTGGAAAATAGGCAAGCGCAACGCTCACGTAAGGGTGCCCTCGATGGGCGAAGTGGTGTCGTCGAGGTCATTGCCGTACAAGCAAAGGCCAGCTTCCAAGCGCAACGAGTCGCGCGCGCCCAGACCAACTGGCATCACTTCGGGCTTATCAAGAAGAGTGGACCTATTCAATGACGAGGCAGTCAGTTGGCATGCTCGGTGGTCTCGCCGCCTCTGCATCCCCGGCCCAAGGCGAGAGTACCAACGTGAGAGCGAGCTCAGATAACAGTGCGAGCGCGTCACACCAGATAGTAGTGACCTGGTGGTTAGGTCCAGAGCCCGGCGGCACTGCAATCTCAAAGCCGTCCTCGCCAGTGTAGCCTGAGCGAGCAACGAAGCACTCGATGCCGCAAACCTGCGCATGCAGATAACAAGAAGCGGTCACACTCTGGGGCAAATGGTGATACTCGTAATTCGTGCGGCGGCACCCACCCAGCCACCCGCTTCCCAGAGCATGACAAGCGGTGCTTAAGATGCTCGGTGCCTGCTGCCATACAAGCAGCAGGAGACGCAGGTAGAGGGCACACACATCCATCTTCTGCGCTGACATAAAAGCCATCTGGGACACGTCAGCCTTGGTGAGCGACTGGAGCACGGAGGCCGCCTTGGGTCCTTGCAGCGCCAGGATGCCGTTTTTCGGCAGACTCTCAATCGAGCAGTCCTATAGAGCAGCAGGCATGAACCGCTCCAGTGAGTCTGCGATGCGCAGCACGTGAATGTCCGCTACATCCAACGTAGGAGTCCAGCTACCTTTCCTGACGCGACGAACTTCTTCAGGTGCTCCTCCATATGGGGCAAATCCTTGTCCTCGTGCCCGGCGTTGATCACCATGTAGAGGTGATCCCCAGCATTGGTGACGATCATGTCGTCGATAACGCCGCCGGACTCGTTGGTGAGAACCGAAAGGGTCCCCATGCCCGCAGGTAGCGCCTGCAAGTCAGCCACACAGAGCGATTCCATGAAGGCAACGCGGTCCGCGCCGCGGACAACGACGCCGAGCATATGTGAGACGTCGAACAGGCCAGCCGACTCGCGTGTGTGCAGGTGGCTCTTCATAATTCCTTCAGGATACCTGTGAACCAGCAGAGTGTTTGCAAAGGTGGGAAGCTTGTGAGGAGGCGAGGAGGCTCGCACGTGAGAGGAGAGAGAGAGGGTGCGCAGAGTTGGCATTCACTCGAGTGTGCACCCGCTCACTAGACGGCAAATGACATGTGTGTGCGCGCGGGTGCGAATGTGCACGTGCCCGACGACGAGGGGGGGGATAGCGAGAGCGAGAAGGAGAGGGCAAAGAGGGAGGAGGACAGGAGGGCATGTAGGCAAGACGTCAATCCGACAAGAGGAGGGGGGGGGCGAGGGACGAAGGGACGAAGGGACGGAGAGAGAGCAAGGGTGGGGAGGGGGTGGTAGATCGCGCGCGCGGGGAGCGGGGGTGGTGGGGGGGGCTGGAGGGAGAGAGAGAGAGCGAGGAGGGGAGAGGGGAGAGGGACAGGGAGAGAGAGAGAGAGGCGGCGGCGCCACTCACTGGATCGGCATGTCCCAGCCTCCGAAGGCGGCCATCTTGGCTCCGAGGGCGACGTGCGCGGAGTGTAGCGGCGTCTTGCGCAGCTCAGCCGCGCCGCCTGCCCATCGCCGCGCCACGCCCAACCCGGCGCAGCCGAGGGCGGAGGAGGGGCGGCGGAGAGCCAGCATGCGAGAGGAGAGAGGAGAGAGGGGGGCTGAGAGAGGTGAGAAGGGAGAGGAGAGAGAGGAGAGATGGGAGGAGAGAGGAGAGGGGAGAGGGGAGAGAGGAGTGAGAGGAGTGAGGAGAGAGGAGAGAGACGAAGGAGGAGAGGAGAGAGGAGATTACCTTAAATAGAGAAGAAAGGCCAAGGGAGAGGGAGAGGGAGAAGGGAGGGAGCTCGGGCCGAGCTCCCCCCCCCCCCCCCCCTCTTCGTTTTCTTCTCGGCCGACACAGCGCGCCAAGATGAGAAGGCGAGGAGGAACCTCTCGGTCGGAGTAGGAGAGGGCCCGTTGGAGTTTTTTTCTTGTTGTGCGAGTAGAACCTTAGTGCTGTGGTCCGTAGCCTTCATCGTCAACGGAGCCCCTACCCCGCGATGGGGGTGTGCGCGGTTGGAGGAGCATACCCATATTACGCTATATCGCACGGAAAAAGCGCGACTACTAGGACATTGGGGCTAGGGCTCCTGAACTGGCCGGCTGACGTAAAAGCACTTCAAGCCAAATGGCAAATGGCAAATGGAAATGGATACTAAACTACTTATACTTAAGCGATAATAATCTAACTGAGCATTAGTACCACTACTCTCACTAGCCCGGTACTAACACGACAACCCTCAGTGCACCTGCCCGTACACCTTGACGCGTGTTGATGCCACAGATACATACACCTATGCACCCCTCCACATCTCCCCCCTCGCAGGCCCCCGGCTCCCATTCTAACTCCCCACAAGTTAGAATGAGGGAAAACCCATTGAGGCGGTCCGGTCGACGCCGGCCGACTCTCCGGGAAAAAGCACCGGGGGGGGGGGGGGGGGGGAACTCTCGTCAACAAAGGGGAACGGCCCTTACCAGCTCGCGCCGTGAGCGATCCTCGAGAAATAAGTGGCCGCGACTCGAGTAACCTGTGCCACTCCTAGGGTACTCTCCTCGACCTTGGGTCTCTCCCTTCTCTCTCCCTCCTGTCGCCAGCCGCCCCCTACCCGTTTGCTAACGCAAACAGGGCCTGTTTCTCACCGCACTCCGTCGGGGGGGGTGCAAAATCCCCCCTCTCCCTCTCTCCACTCTCACCCCGCGTCGTCCCTGTGGCGCGTCGCCATGCGCGCGCCCTGGCCTGCTCTCAGAGGTTCTGTGGGGGCTCCCAGAGGGCCCGCAGGGCAGCTCAGGGGGCAGTGAAGGCTGGGGCTCAGCCCCTGGCCCCCCCTGCCTCTCCCACGCTTGCCACGCTGGTCATGGGAGCCTCCCAGGCCCAGATGGGACAATAGGCTTCTAATAGGTTCTATTAAGAGGTCAAGAGGCCTACCAGACCTGTTACCTGTTAATAGGTAATAGGTAAAAAAAAAACTTTCAATATTCTCGCCTCGCGCGTGGCTATAGGCCTATACTATAGGTACCGCTATCGTAGCCAAACCCAAATCATCTCGGATCCCTTCCTCTCCCTAGTAACTTAGCTGAGAAGTCAGAAGCCAATCATATTCATAATGTACATCACATACTCATACATCTATAATATTAGTAAAATGAGTTTTATTTTGACCTGTTACGGACCTATTGCGACCTGTCAATAGGTCCTCTTAATAGGAATAGGCCCCCGAAACCTGTTGACCTTGTACCTGTTGTCCCATCCGGGCTCCCAGGGGCCCCTGTATGCCTGGCGACCAGGGACAGGGGGGGAGTCAGCTCGAGGGCAGGCCCAATGCGGGCGTTGGAGTGCGGCTCGCGGCCCGCGCCCACTGGGGGTCTGGGCTGTCTTGTTGAGTGCCCTGCCCCTGCCAGAGGGCAGGGGCTGGGGTTGAATGTACGGGCCCACCCCGGGGGTTGTCCGCGATGGAGAGAGGGGGGCGCGAGGCCCCCATTGACCCCCACTTATAAAAGTAGGTTTATTACTTATACTTAAGCGAGGAAGGCACTATGGACTATGGACTATGGAATCCATATATATATATGGAAACACGGCCTCGATGCTTGGTTCTGCCGAACCAACCTATTGTTAAAATATGGGGCAATGGGGGCGCTCTGCGCCCCCCTACACCGGGCACTAAAAAAAAATCATCTGAAGATTCAGGGCTACACACCTACCGTCTACAGGACTCTCCCCCTCTATCCCCATCGCCCTTAACTTCCCTCTCTCCACCTCCTCCCCTGCCCCCCTTCGTTCCTTTTTCTTTGGTTTCCGGGGTCCGACCTCGGTGCACTACCTGAGGTCTGGTTTGGAGTGTGGTGTTTGGGCAGGCCTTTTGGTGTTTCTTCCACGCATGTCTTGTTCTCTCGGCCTTGCTTTGTCGGTTGGGTCTCGTCTAGGTCGCGTCGCTTCCAGCGCTGTCCTCCCTTGCCGGATGTGTTGGTGTTTTATTCGTCCTCTTCGCCCCGCTCTTCGGTTTCTTGGATGGCGTGCGCAATCCTCAGCTTGGTGCCTAGCTCGGCTAGCTCCACGCTGGGTTTGAGCCCACCTTTGTCACTTATATTGAACACGGGCCTTAAGTCGCCGACGTCTATCCTTTTTTTGGGTTGTCTTCCCATGCCCGCTTGGGCCGTTCGTGCTGAGTCGGTCTCGTGTACGCGCTCACAATTACAATTGAACAGTTCCCCGTGTTGCCACTGACGCACAAGACACACAGATTCGGATTCCCATGGTCTCAAGTCCAGGTTTGCGCAGATTTTGGTCTCGAAATTTGCGATTCGAATTTTGTTTTTGCTGTTACTATAATTGTTGGCTTGTTTAAGGTGATAAACCGGCATGACTTCGACTTCTTGTTCTGCAGTCGCTCTGCGAGACTCTCTCTCTCTCTCTCTCTCCGCCCTCCTCTCCTCGGCCGACGGAGGGAAGTTTCGTCCAAAACATTCTCCGGTCCCAGGATGTTCCGTGGGGGTCTCTCTCCGCGCTCCGCGAGGGAAAGGACGCGATCTCGCTCCGAGGCGGTCGCGTACGCTGAAACGAGTCCCATGGTGCAAGTGCGTTGAGCAGCTGGCAAACTCTACATGGAGAACCAGAAGGCCGTCCTCGCACGTATCACGGACCTCGCCACCCAAGATCAGCCAAGCGACATGGTCGCCTGCCAGCAGAACGACATTGACAACAGGATCGAGGAGGAGGGGTGTGAGAAAAAGACGAAGAAGATGAAAACTCAGCCTGCTTAGGGTGTGTCCGCTTAGCGTTTTCGTACATAACGTAATAGCTGCTATGCGCGTCCTGAAGTGAAAACAAAACTATCACATAACAGTCTAAGTGAAAACAAAACTATCACATGGCCCTCTTTTGACGGAACGCGACTTTTGCGCACCTATCTCGTGCTCCGAGAATCTGCACTTTCGCTCGTCTTGCCTCGTCACCTTGCAAAATAAGAGAGTATACGCAAGATAGACTCAAGATAGGAGGGCGCTCGTGAACCCTGCGCGAAGTGCTGGAGCACAATTGCCCCACTGTCTTTCACCTTCACTTGGCAGATTACACAATCAGCAATATATAGAAGGTAGTCAAGCTGCCATTTTTAAATCATTCTATCTGAAGATAGCTGCGCTTACGCACCGATCGCTGCGTGCGGTGCCAAGTCCTCATCCGTTTCGGCATCATCGAGCAGCCCCTCGTCACGTGCATCTTTTGGCATTTGCTCGTCGATGGATCGAAGGACCTGCAAGGTGTGAGAAGGCGGGCCGTTTGTGCTGCTACTTCCGGGCATGGGCCGCCAAGGAAAAACCCAAGAGGGCACCGAGTGGCAGGCGTGAGGTAGCGAGGTCGGCAGCTGCAATATAGACAAGGTAGCAATGCCGCACTTCACGGCTCGCGGGCTGCAGCAGGCACCTGCGCAAGACGCTTGGCCGTTTGTGAATCAATGCCATACCGAGCGCACGCAAGGCTGTGGGCTTGGGTTAGAGCCTTCTTTGCCATCGCCCAACGCCCCAACATCAGGTGTGCGTGGCAGAGCTCCTCGCATGGCGAAATCAGGCGCTCGTCGTGCGGGCCGTGCAACAAGGTGAGCATGTTCACAACATGCTGCGGCCGACAAGAGGGCGGGCATCAGGGCAATACGCGTGGAAGAAAGTGAAGCGGCTAGCGGCTTTCCCCGGTCGCATCAACCGCCGTTGTCAACCGCCCATGGGCGCTTCCAAGCGAGGCGAATAGCGTCAACCTCACCAATAGATCCGTCGCCGCCTCCTCGTATCGCCCCATGTGCTTCAGCCGGATCGACGCCAGCTCTGCCCACAACGCGACCGACCTCTTGTCGCAGCAGCCGTACGTCTCTTCGGTGTAACCGATTGCACTCAGCAGAGCTGGTTCGGCCTGTGAGGGCCATCATTAGAGTAAGCGGTGATGGAATGATTCCAAGCAAGGCGTGGGGTCAAGAGAGGGAGAATGCGCATCAGGAATTAACGGGCAAACGATGAATGCAAGACGAGTGTGGCGCCGGTGAGAAGCGGGGACGAACCTGCCCCCATGCCTTGAGCTCACAGCACGCCTCTGCGAGCTTGAGTGCCAGCTGAGCACCTGACGTTCGAATGTGCGTTCCGAGCTACTCAGAAAGCTATAGCCTATAGCAGAGGGGGGGCGGGAGCCGCGCTCTTTCGATCGCGAATACCTGCATGCGTTGTCGCTCCCACAGTCCAACCATCCCCCCCACTTTCGTCTAACAGCGCGACTGCTTCCTGCCGCAAGTTCGCAGCACGAACACTAGCAACATCGGTGCCCTTAGGCCGAGGTGCTGTAGAGACAATGCTGCCGCCGTCCATGCTGCCGCATCTCCGTTCGGCAGCCTCGCTCCCCGCGGCGGAGGCAGAGACTGGTGATGAAGATGAGTGAGCGGCTATGATCGCCTTCGCCTCCAATAGCATGTTGCCGGCGAGCTCGCGCTTGAGCTGTCGTATCGTTTCCGCCTCCGAAGTGCTCGGAGTTCTGAGCGCAAAAGGACTGACGCGTCAGTTTCTGCTTGGAAGATATAGCGAGAGAGCCTGGCAGCACTCCGACGCACCTTCCTGCGCCCGCGTTCCGAATCTCCAGCTCTCGCAATAGGAGCCGGCGGGCAAGCTCAAAGTCATTTGATCGTTCCACAGACATCCGTGCCCATCCGCGGAGCACAGGACAGCACCTGTATCCGAGAAAAGCACAAAGGGTTGCAGAAGCCTTGTTTGAGCATGCACACCTCACGCAAATAAGCGAGCGGTCAGTCACATCGACGACCGGCCGGGCGGGAGACTCACTCAACGTGGCCCTTGCCAAAAACTTCGTGCGAGGCCAGGAGGGCGCGGTGGTACGTGTCAGCCGCTCGCTTGTACATCGAAGCTGCGTCAGTGCGCCTCTTGCGCGCCGAATTCATTGTAAGGGTATCCACACCCTCGCCGTCGGTGCGCACCTCATGGTTCCGGTGCGGTCTGGTGTGAGGCGCCAGCGGGACGCGAGGATTCGTTCGCGTGGCGACGGGTTCAACCCTGTTCTCCTTCTTGGCCACTGCACCACGCGCAGCACGTGAGAGGCTCGATGCCCTCGCTGCAAGGCTATCTGCCAGCACGAGGAGCGCAGTTGGAAGCAGATCGGCGGATTCGGTCCTCGACGCCGACGCGAGCAGGAGCGACTCTGCGCGCTCAGCATGCGAGACGGCAGAGCCCGCCATGCCCGCCGCAAGGTAGGCTGCTGCTAGATTGCATGCTGCTCGGCCAAGCTGGTAGAGGTCGTCATGGCAGGCAATCTGAGCGAGGGCCAGGCACTCCTGCCGCAACTCTACGAGATGGGCGGCAGACGGCTCGCTCTGCTCGATCTGGAGCTCGAGCTCACGCAGCCGCTCCTCGGGCGACGGCTGCAGACGCATATCGCCCTCCTCCTCCACGGCAGGCAACTCAGCCGCCATAGAGGCACAGAGAGAGAGGGCGCGCGAGCGAGGGGAGGGTGAGGAGGGAGAAGGGGGAGGGGGGAGGGGGGCAGGGAGAAAGGGAAACGAGAGAGAGAGACGCAGGAGGGATGGGAGAGAGGGAGAGAGGGGGGAAGGAGGGAAGAGAGGCCGGCGCCTCGCTTCACCTGCCCGCGCCGCGCGGTAGGCGGGAAAGAGCGGACGGCAGCTGGCTCCCCGGCTGGTAGGAGTACTTTACTCTAGAGCTTTACTAGAGGAGGAATACAATAGAAGGGGGGAACGGATCACCGTGTGTGTGTGGGGGGGGGGGGGGGGGGGGGGGGGAGCACCGGACCATATATATCTAAGCTCTTCACCCCGATCCCCCAAGTAGTGCACGGGGGGAGCCGCCTGATGGCGGGGGGGGGGGGGGGGAGGGCCGAGGGAGTGGGGGTGTAGAAGGAATGCTGCGTGTGCAAGTACCGGTTCCCTTGCCATTGCCAAGGAGATGGAAAGGGATGGACTCGCGGGGGGCGCACTTTTTATTTACTCGCCAATTCGTCCGCTTTTCATCACTCTCAATTTCGCATGCTTGCGCCTCATAGCTCATTTCTTCTTTACAATGATACAGCACAAAACATGTAGTCTAACAGGCCTTTAAGCAATGCAACGTAAAACTAGCAAGCAGGTCAAATTTTCCAAAAAATTGAAGCAGCAGCGCAACCGGCACAACAACTCCAAGCCGCACGGCCTGACCTACTTGAAATTGCTTCCGGCCATGCGGCCACACGTCGGCACCGATTACAAGCAAGCAACCCAAGTGTGCAGCGCGTTACACCCTACGGCGACGTTGAGCCAGGCGATGATGACGAGCTGCTCCCAGAGGCATAGGCGCGATCACGAGGTTGGTTTCCATCACGCACTTGCTGCGCACCGCAGCCTGCATCATTGAGCTTGTGCGGACTCAAAACGGCACCCCCTTGTGAGTCCCTATGTCGTCGCTTCGTACTCTTCTCTTTATTGCGTGACGACTTATGGCTCCCACTCTCTCGGCGACCACTGTCTCGCCGCCTCTTGTGCTCCTTCTTCCTCTTCTTCTTCTCAGCCTTACGCAGGCGCCGCTCTTCCTTCAAAGCCTCAACCATTTTACCCAACAAAGTGATGCGATCGTGCTGGCCTGTCTGCTCTCGCAAAGTCAGCCCCGGGCCACCAACTCGCCCCATTGTTGCGTGCTCGTCACCAAGGTGTTCTTGTGAAGAAGGTTGGCCAACCTCATTTGACGACTCCGCGATCGGGTGCAGACTCGTCTCTACACAACCGAACTGATCTCGTGGATGTGAAATGCACGCACAGTCTGCCAGCGGAGCGCTGTGAGGCGGCGGAGCTAGTGTTTCGAGTTGGGACCGCTCTTGCACTAGCGCCGACCGTTGTGGTAGGTCCAAACTACTCCCGCTCGGTGGAGCTCGTGCCACCGTCTTCTGCCCGATGGGGCGCATGGCAGCGCTCCTATATTTGGCCGCATTTGCATGCGATGGGTCTAGCTCAAGGGCCTTATCCAGCTCCTCGATCGCTTCTCTCTGCAGAAGGAAGAGGCTTGAGGCGGTCAGCCGTGGCATGGGCAAGGGCGAAGACAGTGGATGCCACGACGTCTTACAAGTAAATTTCACCGGAGATTTGCGCTCGCGAGGCACCGGCTGCAACTGGGCTCGGAACAAGATCAACGACACGTGCAAGCATGTGCTGACACCCATGCTGAAGCGTGTGTGGCTCCAGCTGATCCGGGCGAGGCGGTAGGCACACACCTGCCTCCCCATGGTGATGAGGCATGCCCCCTTTGCAACGAGTGCATCTACACAATCCGATTGTAGGTCGAGCGCGTGATTGTATGAGGCCAGCGCCTCCGCCGCCTTACCTTGCCGAGCAAGCTCCACGCCCTTGCTAACAGCATCGGCTGCCCAGAGGGCGTCCTGCGCCTTTCTGTCTGAGGTATACTGGCGCCTGTTCTCCATTGGCCAGGCCCCGACGGGCTCGTTTGACTTCGCCCAAAATCTCGCTGAGAGCTGGCTTGCTGTCTCCGCGCCGTCCAAACATGAGCTGCAACGGGGAATCGACAGGCTTATGCGCATCTGATCCCATGAGTCATTGGAGCTCAGCACAGGGTGGAGCTCGGTGAGCCTTTCGTGGAAAGTGAGCCAGTAGGCACCTTCATCTTCACTTGCGCTCACCCCTGAGACCCCGCTCCCACAAAGACCAGCCTGACTTGGGTGGACACCGCCCGCTCCACCACACACGTGACGCTGCCGGTTAGCGCACACGGTGTAGCCCAGCAGGGACCTCGCTGCTAATGAGTCGCACTCGTTCTCGTTGATGGAAAGCACAATGCGGTAGGATCGGTCAACCCTCCGCGTGTGATCATCCTTGTCACGGACTCTGTTGTCTTTACCGGCGTGGATCGAAAGCACAACTGCAGTAACGGTCGCGTCTTCAGGCACCAGGCTCAAGGCCGCGGCTTCAAGCGAGGCCGCATCTCCACTGACGATCGCTGGCAGCAGCACGCCGAAGGGTGCCGCCTGAGAGGCGTGCAACAGCCCCAGGGGGGCTGGACAGAGCGTTGTTGCATTCCGGCACGGCTCCTCCAGATCGGGTACGACGCCAGGCGGCCAGGCCAAGCTCAGGCGAACAGCCACACCAGAACGTGTTCGTGACACCACCTCCCCACGCACGAGCGACTGCGGTGAGACCTGCGGTTGTGGAGGGCAGCGCGATGGGGCAGCAAGCGCCGAGAGCGCCGGCAGCTCACTGAAGAGGTGCGAGGCCTCGCGCTCGCGCAGCCGGCGAGCAGAGTAGAGTTCGCGCGCGTCGCCCCGCACCGAGTCCACCATCTCGCGCAACCGGCCTGTCTGCGCGCTGCCGCCATGCAGCAGCAGCTCGGCCACGTCCTCGACGGACGGCAGCATCCCCGCGAACAAGGCCGCCGCCGACGCCGCCGTCGATCAACGAACGAACCAGCAGGTGTGAACAGTGAACAGTCCTGTGTACTAGCTAGGCTCTAGAAGAGTACCTTCCTACATAGTACTATGTACTGATGAAGCCATGAAACCGTAAGAGGCCGTCTCGAGTAGTCAACCTCCCATGACAAGGAGGAAGTACCGATTCGCGTGAGCCCAGTGCAGGACACTCAGTTGGCCATGGGATGGTGCCCACTACCAGACCCGCCACAACCAAGACGCTTGGCAACCCTCAACGGATAAAGGTACCTAGCTTTATAGGACGGGTCCTATAATGTAGGACGCACTTCAGTACTTCAGAAAGGGGGTATATTCGCCTACTTTTGAGCCCACCTTCGGTTCCGGCCATATCATGATATTTGTGATGGGGCATTTGCAGCATAGGTCACAATTCACAATTCGCTCGATAAATAGTATTTTAAAACACTTTTACGAATTCACTGCTCAACGAGCGTTTTTCGTCCTACGAATGGATACCACGAGTGGAACGCAAACCCGGACCCCAGAGCCCGCGACCCTTGCATGGCCTAGCAGGATGGCCCGTGCGGACCGACGGAGGCAAAAATTGCGGGGTGATTCTGTCGCATCCGCGATCGACCTTTTTGTTTTAGAAGTTGTTTGCGTTTCTATGTTCCCTCCTTGCAGGCTAGCCACTAGTCACCGTCGCAGGGTCCTACATTCGTCCATTCGCCCTTATTGCCCTCGCCTCCTTTGTCGCCTCCCTTGTCGCCTGCTTGCTCCTCACCTTGCTGACCTCCTTGCGTGCTTAGGCTAAGTCGCGCGTTCAGGTATCGCCGCGGGGACCGCGACCGCCGTCGCGACCGCGTTCCAGTAGGTGAAGTAGTCGGCGCCGCCCATCCTCTCCCCTTGTTCGCATCAAATTTGCTCTCCTACTTGTAGACGCGTGGAGAGAGGCGCGCCACCGGGGAGGGGGAAAGGAGGGTAGGTAGGGGAGGAGGGGCGACCGCGAGGGAGGGAGAGGGGGAAGGGGATGCCCGACGACACCTCGCTGCCCCTCGAGGTGCACGCGCAGCGCGAGCGGCGAGAGCTCGACCGGCGCGTGGAGAGGCTCCCCTCGCTGCGCGCCGAAGCGGAGCGCGAGCGGCTCGCCCTCGGCGCGATGACCGCGCGCTGGCAGGTGCGCCCGCGGCGAGAGGCCGAGCAGCGGCTGGAGGCGCTGCGCGCCCTGCTGAGGAGGTGGTCCAGCCCGTCATTGGCCACCCCCCAACTTCCGCCGCGCCTCTCGCCGCTTCCCTTCCGTCCCCTCTGTTCCCATCTGAGGTAGTGGTAACCTCGGATCCGTCAGATTCGACGCCCAAATCGCCCCCCAGCCCTACAAACGACCAGCCGCTCTGGCGCTCGTGCGCGCCCAAAGGGATCTGGCATTCATGGCCCCCCCGGCCAGATGCGCGCGCGCGGACCGCCCCTTTCGCGCCTGGCCGATGCCCTCATACCCCCAGGCGATCGGAGGGATGGGATTGGTGAAGTATGGACGCGAGCCGCGCCGCTCTGCTACTACTACGCCGCCGCTTCTGAGCTTCTGTTACGACGCTGTTGCTGCTACGCTGCTGCTGCTGTTGTTGTTGTTGTTGCTGCTGCTACTACTGCTGCTACTACCTACTATTACTACCATGTCCGATGGCGTGCGTGCGCAATTATAGCAATGCAGCTCCACACAACAACTTGTCAACAACCAATGACCTAACTAACAAACTAACTAACCCGTAATCCGAAGAAACTACGCAAAACTTTTGTGAAACTTAGCTAGCCGGTGAGCAACTTTTGCGAAACTTTCACGCGAAACTTTGGGGGCTCCGGCGCGAAACTTTGAGGCCCTAGCGCCACCGTTGGCGCATCCAACTGCCAACTGCCCAACGAGATCATTGCTAGGGTACTAGGGTAGACTTCTAGCCGTACACTCCTATTAGAATGTGGTTAGGGTGAGGCCCACCCATACCCCTGTGGCCAGTCAATCCCTTTTTGTACGTTGTAAGCATTTACAACTTGGAAGGACACAATGACAGGAATTGAGTATACCATTTGCCATTTGCCATTTGCTATAATGCCATTAGAATGACAGGCCACAGGCCGCCGAGCGCCGAGCGCCCGTGGGCCACACGCCGTCCCGGCGGTGAAGGTGCGCAACTGGAGCTGTTGGTGTGCGAGCAGCCTGACCATCCTCCATGCCCATGGCTGAGTAACTTTGAGGGGGGCCCAGGCCCCCATGGGCAAGAAATATCAAGGGGAAGGACTGGGGTGCTAGGAGTCGAGTACCTACGGAGTACTCTACTCTACTCTAGAGTAGAGAGTGTAGAATCGATCTGTTCTTTCTTCGGCTGCGTCGCGGCTTCATCGGCCGATGGGCTCAGCGCACCGAGGCCGGCCGATCGTCTGCCTTACGCTCATGGTGCTGATTGTAGGCACGGTGCGCGGCGCGCTAGTGGGCTTGAGGGAGACAAGACTCACCGCGCGCCGCCTCCGAAGCTCGGATGCCGCCCTCGCCATGCAGTTCACGCAGAAAGATCTGCAGGACGTTGCAGCCGCCGCTGCCATCAAGCGCAAGATGAAGCTTGAGATGCCCAAGCGGCTCTCCCCGACGGCGGTGACGGCCTTCAGGGAGTGTCCGCAGAGCTATCTCTTCCGTAATCTGTGGAAGCTCCCCGAGCCCCCGAGCAAGGTGCTGGAGAAGGGTATCGTCGTGCACGACACGCTTGATAAGATGTTTGAGATACCTCCCGCAGAGCGCCGCGAGAGGCTGCACGACACGCTACGCGACGTGTGGCGCGCGCGACGCAACCAGGCGCTCGTTGAGAGCCTCTTCGCTTCTCGTGACGAAGAGCGTGAGTGGGGCCTCGAGTGCCTCCATCTGCTCGACAACTACTTGGCCATGGAGAACCCAGAGCTGCTGCCCGCAGGCGAACCACTCGCACGGGAGGCCTGGGCATCAGCGACGCTTGCTCCAGCGGACGGGGCTGTACCCGAGCTGAACATGGTTGGTCGTATTGATCGCATCGACAGTTGTGTAGATGAGGAAGACAGCCTCGCCATCATTGACTACAAAACTGGACGTGCGTCTTTGCCCGCGAGATTCTATGCGTCTCCCACGCCTATTAGCAAGTCGGGCACATCCCCTCATGGTTGCGTTCTTCACGCCGCTCAAACGCAGGCGCCCCTTCGCTCAAGTACTCTGAGTCATTCAATGAGCAGATTCGGCAGGAGAAGTTCTTTCAGCTTAGGTGCTACGCGATGATGATCTCAAGAGGAGCACCGCTCAAAGGTTTGCGAGGCCATGGCTTCCACTGCCGAAATCAGCCCTTAGGGCAGCCCATACTCATGGGGACAGGGCAAGCTAGAGTATACATAGATGCCCCTGGCTTTCACGTTTTGATCCGACGCAGAGCGCGAGTGAATATCTGAGCACATGCGTGCGGGGATCGTCCAACCCCTGCTTGCTTCATGCCACTGTAGGAGCAGCGCGAGACAAGCGTCCAAGGCAGTTGCGACTCATGTATCTTGGTGATGGTGATGGCGGTGGCGCCACCCTAGTGGATGAGACGCTGCCTGCCGATGGCGATAAGTACAGGGAGCAGCTTGATGATGCACAAAAGCAATGCATCGACGTGTGGCGCGAGATTGCCTATTTGGTACACGCTAATGACCCTCTAGCTTTTCAACAATGTAACCGGAGTTTCTGCATTTGTCACCAACTGCGACCAGCCGTCTTTGGTAGATGATCTCTATTCGCAATTTTCGCCACGCATTCGAGGTATCGTCACACACCTGCAGCAACACCCCAAACGCGGGAAAATGTCTGTTCAGCCAGACTTTTTATTGCGGGATATCAACGCTACTTCATCGGTGGGTACCTAGTCGAACACTTCATACCTCAGCCATCAGGTGCTTATGGTGCTTCGGAGTGAAGGTCCGCATGGGCATTCGCAGAATCCACCAAAGTCCTTAGAAAGACACACCGGCGTAACCATTCAAGGAGGGAGCCTGCGGGCGTGGAACCTCGAATTTTTTCAGAAGAGCATCCAACGTCGTGAACAAAAGTTGGGGTTACGGTGCGAAGCTTATGCGTTAGGTCGCGTTCCGTCGAAAGTCGAAAGTGGACCATCGAATGTCTTTCATTAGTTTAAATTGTATCAATGCTATCGTTTTATTGTAATATCAGACCATTGCTATAATGAAACTGCACCCGGTGCGGAACCACATGTTTCGTGTTTCGTTTATTATCCGTGACATTCGACCTTATTTATAATAGCCCTAGATGGGAAATACGTATTTACCCTGTATTTGATCTTTGAAGCGTGTCTTGGGCTGTAGTTGTAGGCCTCGAATGTATTTGAAATGTTTTTGGCCGGAGGCCAAATACGTATGTATTTCGCTGTATTTGCAGGCCCCAGCACCGTATTTCCTATTTCCCGTCCAGGATAATTAGCTTATGGGCGTTGGTTGAGGTGCTTGGTTTCGAAGGCTCGCCTCACATGAAGCTGTCGCATCAGCGTTGGATGATGTGACCTGAAGTGGTGCGCCAGATTGTGTGGGCCCTGCTCCTATTCGTGACAGGTGAGGATGGCGTCGTGCAGTTGACGAGGCTTGCGCTACACCCACACCCACGCAACACACCGCCCCACCTACCATCTATCTCCAGCTCCAGCTCTAGCTCCATCCGCACTAAGTTTATACTTGGTTCACTCATGGCGGGGCACGAGCCCCCCCTTCTCTCCACTCCTCCCCCGCCATGGGGGAGGAACCACTCACTCTCTTGGCATGCCCGATGGCTTGCCATGAGCACACTGCCCTGCTGACTGCTGACCCATCCCTCTCCCCACAGGCACGCCTGAATCGCCCGCCCTGGCTTGTCGTGGCCAGCCAATCCCTCTGACCAACCCCTCCTCCCCCTGGGCCCCCCTGATCAGGAGCCCCCAGCCAGCTCCAGTCGGCAGGCAGGGGCGCGTGAGCCAGCGAGGGAGAGGCAGGAGGGGCCAGCTAGGGCCATGCCCCGGGCTCGCCTGCCCCCTGAGCTGTGCTCCCAAGCCCCATGCAGGCCACCTGGGACCTGAAGGGTGTTCGCAGGCGCGCGCCATGGGCCCCCGCCGCAGGGAAGAGAGGAAGAAGAGGGAAGAGGGAGGGAAGGGGGGAGCGGCAGCTCTCCCCTCCGGCGCTAACGTCTAACGTGTCTTTTCGCCCTGTTTAGGTGAGAAAAGACGGGGGGCGCCAGAGCCAGGAGCCAGGAGGGAAGGCGGCCGCGGCTCGCCGCGGCCACTCGCTCGGGCGAGGGAGATTAGCGCTTTTGACCCCTAAACTCACGAGTGCCCCCCCCCCCCCCTTCGTTGTTTTACCCGAAAGGGTTTTCCCCCAGCGTCAGCGTGGCCTCGAGGAGAGGGTGCGCAGGGTCGGTGCGTGCACTAGGAGGAGGACAAATATCGAAGGGAGGAGGCACCCCGGTACCACTCGGACACCTGGCTCGTCAGGCATGGCGGGATTCCGGGACTGAAAAGTTGTGTCCAATTAGCTAGTGGGGTTGGCGAGGATGTAACGCTAATTATTATTATTATTCTAGCTCCATCCTGCATCCTGAATCCTGCATCCTGCATCACCATCACGACCGCCGCACCCTCACCCTCCTGCTACACGTCCTCGTTCCTGCGCTCCGCGGATTTCGTCGCCCATCATCGTCGCAGCGAGCCGCGAGAGGGAGATGGGGCGGACCGACGGACCGACCTCCCGTCGCCTTCGCTGTTTTCTCTCTCTCCCTCCTTTTGTTTGCCTTAGTGCACGTTTTATTTCGGTCCCCTCCATTCACAGAGTGTCTATTCACTCTATGATGTTGTTTATAGATTTCTAGAGGAAGAACACAGATTGATGTGGATTCACGGGTGGATGAGGGTGTGGGGGGCGATGCTGCCGCCTCTCGCGTGTGCGCTGTGCCTCTCCTTGCGGGCAGCGCCCCTGGGCGCGGCTGGGGGCGCGCGCGCGCGGGTTGTGGCGTGCGCAGTGGGTGGAGCACAGGCGCGTCTGTGCCTCGCGCGCGAGCAGGCCGCCGCCGCGCAGCAGCAGCTTGAGCAAGCATACGGTGAGACGGGCGACGGAGCGGCTGCCGTCAAGCAGCTCAAGTTGGCGAGGGAGAGATTGGAGGAGCTGCGGCTTGAGGAGGCGGTTCGGGAGTGTGAAGTCCGGATCGAAGAGTCGGTAGGTGGTGAGGCCGCCGCCGAGGCCCTTGAGGAGCTTCGATGCGCCGGCGTGCAGCCCGACCAGCAATGCTTCCGGCAAGCGCTTGCCACGTGTGGCGGGACGGTCAAAGCGGTGCGCAAACTGTTCGACATGCCGGGGGGCCTGGCGGAGCAAGCGCAGTGGGGTCAGCTCATCCTGTCCGAGATGGCTGAGGTCTGTACTGTGGGCCCTGATGAGACTGCTCTCGCGGTACGGCCAAGCGTGCTGAGTGCCAGGTGGGACATCGCGCTCAAAGTATTGCTTTCTCATCCGGTCAGCTCGGTCGAGGCGAAGTGCTTGCTGAAGCAGGCGTTGATCCAGCAGCTTGACACCATATCGCAGCCTTCAGACTCGCTTATGCAAGCGGGCAGCGTGCTCGCGCAGGGTTTGGTTGATGACCTTCTTGCTGAGACTTGGAGCGGCTCGCGACTGATCTTGAAGGTAGATTCATTGCCCCCCACTGCAGTCGGTTTGCTGGTCAGCGCGGCGCTAGATAACCTGTGCGAGCTACAACAGGCCGCCGGGCCGCAGCAGAGTTTAGTTAGCTCGAGACTCATTGTGGAGTTGTCTTTGCAAACGGCACACATTTCGCTCGCCAACCGCTCGGTTGCCCTGAGTGACGACGTGGGTTGTCTAGTTGATGATGCCCTCACATTCTGGGGCACATGTGGTGCGCACCTCGGAGAGCGGGACGTGACCGAGGCCTTGGCGGCCTCGCTGCATGAATCGGTGGCATCCGCCGTAGTGGCAGCAGGCTTGGTAGCGTCGGACGTGATAGGACCACAGGTCGGGCGGAGCGGGAGAGTCGTCACTGTGGCCGTGGGTAAGGATGCATTGGAACAGTGGGTGCTCGCAAGGTGCATGCGCTTGTGGCAGGGCGAAGTCGTAAGAACAGAACTGCAACGGCGAGAAGCAGAGGCGGAGGAGGCGCGTGCGGCAGCAGTGGCAGCTGCCGCACTCAAGCGGAGTCAGGAGAAGTGGGAGATGAGGAATCGCAAGGCGGTGGAAAAGCATTTTGAGGCAAAGCGTAGTGAGTTATCATCCATGGCATTGGCGTTGGATAGCATTGCTACTGGAGCTGCTCGCAAGGCGAGGCGACGGGCCTCGCAGCGCCGAGAGGAAGCGCTAAATGGAGATGGAAAGCAGCAGCTTGATAGCCAAAGTGAAGCCAATGGACAAACCTTGGCATGCAACGGCGCTGCCGCCGAGGAGGAATGGAGCGAGTTTCTTGCAGAGTCTGCCGCATTGGTGGATGAGCTTACGGGAATCGGCCCAAAAAGAGCAAGCCGGCTACGCGAAGCAGGAATCACGTTGGCGAGTGAGCTGGCCCACTTGTCGGAGCGCGATTCCGACCGGCTGGCCAAGAAAGCCGGGATTCAGCGAGCCGTCCTTGCGGCAGCCATTAGGGATGCGCGCCGCTTGCTCAAGGTTGGCTCGCCGCCATTGACGAGTTCGAGGTCGGATGTTGAATGAAATGAAATCTCTCATCAAGTACCGCACACTGGCGACGTGCGTGTTGAACAGGGTGTGCTGTTAGCGCCTGCGTTGCAACTCCTACTCAAATCCATAGGCTATCTTTGCGCTTTGTTTTTCGTTGCACTCTACCGACTTTCCACAACTTGATTACCATTCATATTATTTTCATTCATGTGAAAGGCGATCTCCGTACCCATGACAGCACCATAGTATCATTTGTACATGATCGCAAATGATCCGCGACCCGCTTTTCTAGTGTGCATTTACTACAAGATTTCATCTTGAAGAACGAATGAATGATAAAATGGTGGAAGGGCTGCCGAATGCCATTCCCAATGCCAAGCTGGCACCGCAATACGGTGGGGGGGGGGGGCAGCCTAACTTGTGTCTTTTGTTATACACATAACCGTGCCTTATGTCTAATATCCTACTAGTAATATAGCGACAGCAACAACAATGCGATAATGCCCGCTGCCGCGCCACAATATTATGAGATGGTTGCATTCCCGCATGCAATGGCAATGGCCAATGGAGACTAAAAAAAAACATTCTTGAAGGTGCCCGCTAAGCTACTAGTGCCGCGCGCTCTCCCGCGCTCCCGCTACCATCGCCATCGCCTATACCCTACCTCTGCACCCCCGCCCGCTCCCCCCCTCGTTCCTTTTTCTTCGGTTTTGGGGGGTCGGCCCATGTACACTACTTTGGGCCTAGCGCTTGGGGGAGGGGAGGGGCAGGCTTCTTGCATTTGTACTGCGCCTGTCTCGGGTCCATCTCAGCCCAGTGTGGGGGCCGGGCCTTTCGGCCTTCCCCATCGGGTTCCTCCCGTGGAGGCATATTGCCTATTGTTATCCCTGGTCGCTGGGTCCGGTGTTGTTTTGCTGATGTATTATATGTTTTATGTTGAGGCGCTCTAGTACCGCTACGAGTTTACTTACTACTTAGAACTAAATCGTTGTCGTCGTTTGTTTCGAAAATTGGGCGGAATTCGTTGACATCTATACGTTTCTTGGGCTGGCGGCCCATGTCTGCTTTGACTCTTCTCGATGCGTCCGTGTCGTTTCCGTAGAGCGCCGCTTTGCACAACGTGGTGTATCTTTCGAGCATCCTTCTAACGACGTGATCGCTGTTAAATTTGATGTTGTCGTAGTGTATTCGATAGAAGTCGGTGAGTATGTATCTCCAAGCCAATAGGTACAGGGTCTCCCTAGCGGGTGACGGTGGAGAGCTCGGTAGTAGGAAGAGTCTTTCTACGGCTTTCTCGGCTGTCGATTTGATCATGGCCAATGGAGACTAAGCAGTTCATACCACTTGGCACTTGGTTCACCCATAGCCATAGATATGGGGGGCACGACTCCCCCCCCCCCCCTCTCCACTCCTCCCCTACTATGGGGGCTGTGGGGGAGGAAACCCCCACTGCTGACATGCCTTACTCTTACTCATGAAATGCCACCTCGGCGGAGCGGCGCGGCGACCCCGGCGCGGCCGACTCGGGCGGCATCCCGGACGCAGGCTGGCGCCCGAGGCGATCAAGCCCCAAGCTAGAGGCCAAGTAGCCAGAGGCGACCCAGAGATGGAGAGATGGAGACAGAGAGGAGCAGACGGAGCAGCAGATGCAGATGTAGTAGCAGAAGCAGCAGGAGCAGGAGCCCGGCGGCGAGACTTCTACGGCTCTCGAGTCGGCCTCGGTGCCGGAGGCGCCGCGCGCTGCGGAGGAGGAGAGTGTCTGAAGAAGAAATGTGAACTACCCTCCAAGTCCTCGCTTTTTAGGGGGGGGGGGTTCTAATTCTTAGGGGGAGGGTGGAGGGTGGGGGGGGGGGGGGGAGAAAACGAAAACACAAGTTTCTCGGGGTCCCATGGCCATGGGCCATGAGCCATGAGAGGTGGGGGACCGGAGAAAAAAACCAACCTAGGCCTTAGTCTGTTGGCTGTGGCTGTTGGTGGTGTTGGTGTTGGTGGTGGGGGGCTGTAGAACGCATGCGCATGCGTGGAGAAGTGAGTGGTAGTGGGTGCAGAGTCGCGTGCGCGGCAAGAATATTAAATCTTACTATTACTACTATTACTATGAATTTTCCCGCAAGCAATGGCAATGGACGCAAATGTGCACCTTATGAGGTGCTGAGTTATTGTTATGGTTAATTCTAGATCTTCGTTATTGGTTATTCGGACGATGCACACGTGACACGGTTTGGAGGCCCGCCGGGCCACACAGGGGATCGCCGCCCCCCCGTCGGTGCTGATGTTGCCTTGCGGGCCCGAGCTCATGATTCCGGGCCCGAGAGAGCGGCGGCAACGCCGCGCGTCGCGACGGCCACCCCTAGGCGAGAGGCCACCCCCGAATACGTGATGTAATCGGCGCTCCCACCATAGAAACGAATGTGGCAGTCCGCTGGATCTCCCTCCCTGCTCTCCAGCCGTCGGCCGCTCCGACCAAAGAAGAGAAGGGCAGAATACTTTGAGAAACTCACGTAGCCTCGGACTCGCCGAGGAGTGCCCGAGCTGCTTGAGAGCGACCTCTCCAACACACCGTGACAAGCTTCTCAAATATGAAGAGGATATTCTCTGGCCTCCTCGGATATCTCACTATCCCACCGGGGGATCTCTCCTGGCCACATCCCCAAAGCCTGTTGCGCTGAAGTACCCCCCCCTCCCCCTCGGGCTCCCCGTTCTCTCCCCGCCTCTGCTATACACTTCATCCGCTGGCCATGTGCAAGACCGAGGCCGAGAAGAAGAAGACGATGTGCGCACCGGTCGCCGATGGCGCACACCTTACATTCGAAGACTGCCAGTACACCGTCGAGACGACGCTTGAGGGCAAGCCAGTCGGTGCTCTGACCAAGATCATGCGCAAACCAACAAAGACGAGATACCTGCTCCGTAAGTGTGATTGCCCCACGCGCTAGCCTGGAGCCCTGGTGCGCCATCAGCATGAAAGTGGTCACTCGGACGCCTTGCAGCCACACCTTGCCTTCCACACCGGCCGGTGAAAGGTTGGTGAGCTCACCGTGACGACTTCCTTACGCTGGCAGGCAACATTTCGGGTGAGGTGACACATGGTTCGGTCCTAGCCATCATGGGGCCATCAGGTGCCGGCAAGACGACACTTCTCAACATGCTCACACTCGAGAAGAAGGGCGGCGCGCCGCGCGGCAAGATTGAGCTCAATGGCCAACCCTTCACTCGTGCACTCTACAACAAGCACTGCGCATATGTGCAGCAGGAGGACTCGCTCTGGGCAACCTTCAGCTCCCGCGACCACTTGCGCTACGCCATGGATCTTTGCCAGCCACATCTTAAACATGATGAGCGAGAATTCAAGATCGATAAGCTCCTCGAAGCTGTCGGGCTTACCGAATCCCAGCATGTCAAGGCGGGCAACGCCTTCATCCGCGGCCTCTCGAGCGGCCTCAAGCGCCGGCTCTCAATTGCCATCGCATTGGCCAAGCAGCCCCAGGTGCTCTTTCTCGATGAGCCCACCTCTGGTATCGATTCAGCCAGCGCTTCTTCAATGATGATCTTTCTCAAGGAAATCGCCGTCTCGGAGGGCCTCGCCATAGCCTGCACTATCCACCAGCCGTCCGCCTCTGTGTTCGCCGGCTTTGACAAGACTTTGATCCTGTCCGATGGGCGCGTCGCCTACTCTGGACTTGCCTCCGATCTGGGCGCGTACCTGCTGGCCATGGGTAAGCCACTCCCACCCGCCGCTAACCCGGCCGAATTCGTTCTCGACCTTGTGAATAAAGACTTCACAGACAAGACATCCGTGATGCGAATCCTCGACCACTATGACAAGACGCGCATAGGGGGTGTGCACAAGTTGCCGGTCAATGTCAAGCCTCTCTCAGTATCTGCACCGCCAGCAGGGTTCTTCACGCAGGTGGGCGTCCTCACTCGCCGGCAGCTTGGCCTTGTTATTCGAGATCCGATGCTCTACACAGGCCGCGTCTTCATGATCATTCTCGCCACAGTCTTCTTTTCCCTTGTATACCTCAAGACGCGCCGTCGCGTACAAGAGCAGGCACTGCAACGGTTTTTCTTCACCAACTTTATCGTAGGGGTTTCTTGTAACCTCGCCATCTCGGTCGTCTTTGCTGGTAACATCGAGTTCAATGCCATCAAGCGCGAGGTGAAAGATGGCCAGTACTCCCCCGTTGCTCAGTTTGTCGCCAACCAGCTCGTCGGCCTACCGGCGATGCTTGTTCTTGGCCTAGCTGCACTCATCCCGCTGTACTTGATTGGCGACTTGCATTGGCCGTCGTTTGGTCTTGCGCTGATCTCTTTCGCAGTCAATCTATGGGCCTTTGAAGGAATGGGCCAGTTCTTCTCGCTTTCATCGAACGTCCTGCTTGGCATGATGAACTTCATGCAGATCTGGTTCTCCGCCTTCCTCTTTTCGGGCCTCTTCGTGCGCATCCCCGAAGTGATCTGGCCGTTCCGCCTATTTTGCTATGTGCTGCCCCTCGGCTACACTTCACAGACCTTCATGTGGGCTGTCATGAAAGACACGCCGCCGTACACGGGGGCGAGTCGATGCACCGACGCCCTTCGCGAGGATCCCAGCAGCGCCTGTTCGCTCTCGCCCAATGTTGCCTTCTACTGCGAAAACGTTGAACCCATCTCTTGCTTTGGTACGACGGGCCCTGAGATCCTCGACTCTGTTGGCGTGAATTACGCAGCGTTTTCGTCGGAAGACTTGTACGCTCAGAATGTAGGTATCGTCTTGGCCATCGGCGTCCTCTTTCGTCTATTTTACGTCTTCTTGATGGTGCTCAAGTGTCGGAACTCGGAGGAGCCTAAAGCGCTAACGACCGCTAACCTCGCCGCTGCGTTGCCGGAGAAGGCGCCACCCCCCAGCGCCTTGCCAGAAGATGTTGTTATCGAGACGTCTCTACTCAAGCCCATTGCTGTGCCGCCTGCTGGAAAGTGGGAGCTTTCCTTCCTCAACTGCTCTTACGAGTTGAAAGTTGGACAGAGCGGTCGCAAATCTGCGCTGCCGCTCATGAACAAGCAAGCAAAGCCGCTTATCACTGACATCTCCGCTTCGGTGGCCTCGGGCGAGTTGCTCGCCATCCTCGGGCCGTCAGGAGCGGGCAAGACCGTGCTCCTAAATATGCTAACGCTCGAGAAGGGTGCAGGCCAGCCGTTCGGCGACATCAAGCTAAACGGCGAGCCTCTCACGTTCGCCGCATATCGCAAGTACTGCGCATATGTTCCGCGCGAGGACACGTTGTGGGCGACGCTTACGGCGCGCCAGCATATCGAGCACGCCTTCTCGCTGTACCGCCCCGATGTGGCTGCTGGTCCACAACGGGATGCTGCTGTCGACGCACTGCTCGATGCGACGGGCCTAACCTCTGCACAACACACCAAGGCGGGCAACGCGCTCTTCAAGGGTCTATCCGGTGGACAGAAACGGAGGTTGGCACTTGCAATTGTTCTCGTCAAGGAGCCCAAGGTGCTCATCCTCGACGAGCCGACATCAGGTCTCGACTCTGCGGCGGCCGCCGCAATCATGAATTTTCTTCGCGAACTCGCCCACAACAAGAACCTCTGCGTCATCGCGACGATCCACCAGCCTTCGGCGGCAGTCTACTCGCACTTCTCCAAGACCCTTATCCTTGCCAAGGGACGCACCGCCTACTATGGCCCGGCCGAGGCGATGACCGAGCACTTTGACTCGCTCGGTCACACTGCGCACGAGTCGGCCAACCCGGCCGAGTTTGTATTGGACCTCGTGTGCCCATCCTTAAACCAGGCGGCAGTCGTTGACGATGTCCTCGATGCATGGGCCCGCGAACCCGCTCACATCGTCTCGCCGCTCTCATCAGTCGAGCGCGCAACAGAGGACGTGCGCGTTGCCGCCTTCAGTACGCAGCTGGCCATGCTGCTTAGGCGTAACGTTCTACTTCTTGCCCGTGACCCAATGATCTACTCGGCGCGCTGCTTCATCCTAATTGTTGTCATCGCTTTCTTTGGTGTCATCTACATTGAGCAGCGTGAGCAGAATCAAGCCAACGTTATGCCGCGATTTTTCTACATGTTTTGGGGTACGGTAGTGCCTGCCATGTTCGGCGCCGTGAATGTTTACGCCGGCAACATTGAGTACAACTCAATCAAGGGCGAGATACGCAATGGCATGACGACGCCTTTTGCCTACCTCCTTGCCAACCTGCTCGTCCAGCTCCCCATGATGTTTGTAATGGGTCTCTGCGTCACCGTGCCCCTATTCGGCGTCGGTGGCTTCCCGTGGCACAATTTCGCACAGACGTTCCTTATCTACTCGATCAATCTTTGGGTGTGGGAATGTATGGGTCAATTCCTGTCCCTCGGCCGCAATCCTATTATGGGCATGCTAAACTATGTTGGAATTTGGTTCATGGCCACTCTGTTTTCAGGCCTTGTTTTCCGTGGCGAGGACGTCATTTGGCCTATCCGCCTTCTTTACTACGTGTTGCCTTTCAAGTATCTCTTTGGCGGCATGGCGTGGGCAGTCTTCACTGGTGCCACGTATTCCGGTGCAATGCCGTGCTCAGAGAACTGCGATGGGCGGCCGTTCACCTGCGACGGTGACACTTCGGGGCTTCAGTGTTGGGGCGTGACTGGAGAGCAAATTCTTCGGAGCGGATCATACCTCTACGAGGTCATCACTCCAACGGATTTTTATGGCTTCAATGTATCCATGCTAGTCGCGCAGGCAGTTGTCTTCAAGCTGCTTTCCCTAACGTTGCTCTACATCAAGTCGATGGCCAATGCACGCGCTAAGCTCGTCGCGCCGCAACCCATCTCAAAGCCTAAGGCCGCAAGGATCGTGGCGGCCAGTGCTTGAGCCCATAAATGTTGCCTACCCACAAGCGCAACGGCTGGCCGTCGAGTGCCGAAATCTCGTTCTAAGATCACAACATTACCATGAGCGCATTCAACTGATTCTTTGTCTCCGGGAACCGAACTCGATCAGGGCCGTGATGTCCTCACCCGATACCATACTCCACGCCTTCACGTGGTTGCACTTCTGTTCGGCCAGGCGTCAATTTGTGTATTATCACTCTCTCGGTGTGCCTCCCCACTCCTGCCCCCTCGGTACCCCTTTGGTGTGTGGCTGAGCTCCTTCATTGTGTAAGCCATGTTGCAGCATGGCTAACACCACCGCAAGCAAGTACTTCGTGCTGAGCTGTGAATGGCGTATGGGTGGGAAAGCTTTCTTTGCTTTTGCTTCTGGTGGTCTAGATTGGGCCGTGGGGCTCAGATTTCAAGAGTGTTTGTTATTTTCCGTGCCTCTGGCTTGCGCTATCAATACTTGCATGAGCTCTTATTTACTCTTACGGGCAGCAAGATCTATTTACTATTGAATGAGGTTGGACACGCAAATAAATTCTTAACCTTCTCGCCGTGCACGTGGCGTAAGAGGTGATGTATTGTGGATAGCTATGGCTGGTGGTGGGGAGAGTATGTTGCTGCATTCCCTCTCTTCCTCCTGTGTCTCCGAGTGGGCGGCGACCTCAGTCCCGACTTATCCTGTAAACAGGTGCGGGACTTACCTATTTTTCGGTGGGCAGAGCTCCGCTCCGCCCACCCCATTCTCCGCGCTCTCTCTCCCCTCTCCTGCGGCACGCGCGATGGCGCGCCTGCGGCAGGCCTGCAGCTGCCCATTGGCGACCCTGAAGGCTCATGGAGGCCAACTCAGAGGGCAGAGGAGGCTGGGGCTGGGCCCTGGCCTCCCCTGCCTCTCCCTCGCTGGCGCTCCTGAGCCTCAGGGGCCCCCACGCTGCACCTGTCTGCCTGTCGAACAGGGGGGGGGGAGGGGTTGGAGCAATGGGCTGGCCACGCCGGGCCAGGATGGGCGAATCAGGCGAGCCTGTCAGTGGGAGAGAGGGTCAGCAGGGCAGTGGCCTCCTGGCAAGCCATCAGGCGTGCCAGGAGGATGGGTGGTTCCTCCCCCATGGCAGGGGAGGAGTGGAGAGAGGGGAGGGCTCGTGCCCCCCCATGGGCGAGCTAAGTATAAACTTAGTTGGAGCCAACTACAGTTAAACATGTATACTGTTCTATAACCTAAATAACCTGTACAGATATCCCAGCAAAAGCCCAAATATCCCTGAAATATCTAGAGATATCTATGTGGAGCAAATCCACCCAAATATCCAAGACAAATATCCGGATACTTGTGCTTACCCCTAACCGCGCACTAATCTGACAACCTTCCGCGTGAGGGGGAGGGGGGGGAACCAAACAACTTTCTGGGGAATGCAGCTCGCTCGTCCACCCTTCCCCGCTCCCCGCCGAGTGGTTCGAGGAAGCTTACGATGTAATACGGAGTAAACAGGGAAACACCTCTTGAAGGGCGACCCGCACGCCGCCCGGGCGGGAAGTGAGCGAGCGCATTGTTCCCTCGATCACAGATGACGGATCGGAGGCCGCCTCTCGCAGCCAGCGAAGAGACTCCGGCCAGACGATAGGGAGGACGTCGAGGATGTGCTTGTCATCCCCAGGCTTGACGGCAGTAAGCGTCGGCCATACCCAGGCATCGGATATGATGGCGAGCGTTCGCACCGCGGCGATGATGTAGGCGGATTTGAAGCCGGAGAGGATGGCGTTCCGTAGTTTGCCGCCGGCCGCGGTCGCCGGGTCACTCACCGACGCCATTGCCTTTCGTGGGGCGGGAGGGGGTTCGTGGGGGGGGGAGACGGTTGCCGGGGCAGGTAGGGGGGGACCCTGCGGAATCCTTGGACACCCAGGGGAGGCGGAAAATAGTGGTTAAAAAGAGTGAGTGACCGCCCTACATAAGTGTAAGTCTTGAGCTTTTTCACTACTGAATCTGTAGCTCACAACCTGCCATGGATCGTGCCGGAGATGAAGAGGATTGGGGTGTGTATTGGGACGGGATGTAGATGTACTTGCCCTTGTCACTACGGTCGTCCATCAGCATCCAATCAATTTCATCCTGGCTCCAAAAGATGGTCGTTTCAATTAGGCGCTCCACGGGCGACGACAATACCGATGGGCCTAGATGGGACTAGGATTTGGATGGTCGACGATGCGCACGATCATGCTAGCGCTAATGAGTCCTTCTGCGCTCGCATTCAGCCTGAGAACTCCTGGTATCGCAGGCACACCCACCGCACCAGGCCGAAGTATAGCCAGGGCACGGCCGCGGTACATCTTACGTTGGCGTGCATTGAAGGACGCTGTGTCCCAAGGGTCAGCAGATCCCACTGCTTCAAGCGTGCCTGGCCCTTCGACCGAGAAGAAGACGGTGGGTGGTTTGCAAGGGTACGACATGAGGAGCGAAACATCCTCTCTAGAATGCAAGGGCGGTGGGTCGTCGTAGCACGCGACAAGCCGCCCCGCGTCGTCCACGACCTCGACGGCAACATAGATGAGTTCGTCGCGCGAAGCGCGAATTTCTACACAATCAGCTTTCAGAAGCAGTCTAGTAGGTTGGTCATGAGTGATAAGGACAGCTGTTGCAACGACACCCATGTCCGCTGCATGGCCAAGCGCCACAAGCGATCCAGGTTCGAAATTAACGCTGAATGTAGCCGTGTACTTTTGATCTCTCCCTACTGGCTGACAATCTTGAGTCACGCTGCGATTGTTTAGCTGCAATGTCACGCACGGGAGCTTCGTGTACACTCGCACTTTGAGTGGCTTCTTCCGATTGAACCAGTTCCAATTCTACGAAATCATGGTATCAAATGTTGCGACGAACGGTGAGATCACTCTGCGGTGGGGACTTTCGCAGCGCTTGCTGCAATCGCGCGATCATCGTTCAATCTTTACACTTTCAGTGACACGCTTTGTGGTTGCGCAGCGATCCCCAAAGGCTCGTCTTTACCTGACGCTCGTCCGGCCATCCCCACGATGCGATGACTTCATTTTCGAAAGGATCAACGGCGATCTCAAGTTGCGAAACATCCCATAGTACGTGGCGAAACAAGGCCTACGGGGAGTATAAATGAAGGGTGTGAGATTGTAGAAGACGTTTTGCCAAGCAGACGATGTGTGAGAAGCTGACTACAAGGGAGCCTCGAGGCGATGTCGATGTATTTGTAATCATCGCCAGCCGTGACTTGTCGAAAGAAGCAGGAAAATCACATCATGCACACAGCGCACAACAAGAAGCGCCGGACACCCGCACCTGAGGCCTTAGGTCTCCAATAATATCGATGTCGCCGGTGGCCGCCAAGTGATACGGCCATGGGGCAGAGCAATACTCTGCACACGCCAAGAGGTCTGTGCTTTCGTGGCCCGAGTATCCGATGGAGGCTTCACCGATGTAATCGATAGCAGTCCATACAAAGGTTCCAAGAAGTGATGGCTGTGAGAGTGCTATCTCGTGATTGCGAGCAGCTAACTGTGGAAAAGTCTCGGTTGCAAAGAAAAGGCGCTGCAAGCAAGGCATGCAGGGACATCAATGCAAGGACATCAAAGATGTATCTAAGAGGACTATCCTGCAGAGCTTTTGAGTGGCCGAGCCGTACCACCCACCTGTGGAATCCTGAGATGATCTCGCTGAAATGCAGTAGGCGCGTAATTGTACCCTGCTACGTCGAGTGGCGCCAGGAATGTGTCCGTTGCAACGTCGGCCCTTGGGCCGGGGAATGCCGATGTCACGAGGCGGGATGTTGATGCTCCATGCTTCTGACACGTCCTAGGAAGTTGGGAAGCATCCAGTGGTCGCATGCCATCTCCCATAGGGCGGCAGCACCCGGCGGAGTCCACATCTTTTCGAACGCTGCCATCAACTTCCATAGCGTCGCATCCAGCGTCCAAATATCTGATGTACGATGCAATCTGATGGGAGAGATTAGCGCCACGCCCGGTGTACCGGTCTGGAATCTCATTCCCAATGCTCCAAAAAAACACGGAGGGAGAATTCCGGTCTCGAAGCACCATGGACTCAGTGTCGCGTTGCCACCATTCAGCAAAATAGCGGTGATAATCAAAGGGTTTTTTCTGCACGTCCCAACAGTCAAAAATCTCCTCCATGACTATCATGCCGAGCACGTCGCACGCGCGTACGAACGCCCGGGAAGGTGGATTATGAGATGTGCGTACTGCGTTGAAGCCGCTGCGCTTGAGCAATCTCACTCGGCGGAATTCGGCAGCAGGAATGGATCTGAGTCCGGAGCACATGCGGGGCTCTGTAACTCAGTCTACTCTACTCCTTGGCCCATTGGTGGTGCAACTTCGCCCGCACAAGCCATTAAGTGTTGATTTCGTGCTTCAACTACGGGGGCCTTCTCTGTAGACGCGCGACTCACTTTGCACCCAAGGCTCCGTGGTCATGGTGCACGCATCCGCCACGAAGTTTCAGAGGCTGACCGTTGACACTTAGTCCCGCGGTCGGGGTCGCGGCGATCGTCCGCACACCGAAATTTGTAAGCGTCACATCTACACAAGAGTTGACAAAGACCCCGCTATTCAATGTCGCAGCTCCATTTTCGCGGTCTATCAGATGGGCATTTGGCACATCCATCCCGTGGAGAGCGCAAGACGCTCCGAGCTTCTCCGAAACAAAGGAATCGTCCTTTGTGGGCAAAGACACTTCGACAGTTGCCGTGTACAGCTCAGGTGTGGTAGGCGACCACGTTACAACATTGCTATTAGACGAAAGCAACGTGCACGTGGCGTCAGCCGGGCGCTTTCGCAAGCTGATGCGCGATTCAAGAAACCGATCCGACAAGGGGGTTTGATTACTAAGGGTCACGCACGGCTACATACCTTAGATTCACCTCGAACAATATCCATGTGCTGCTACGTGATGGCATGAACGGCAATGTGCTTGTAACGCGCGCCAAAACACCAGTGGGTGGACCTCGATTGTCTGCAGTCGCAAAAGTAGAGAGGCTCCGACTAGTCGCAAGGCAACCTCGCAGGAATTCTTCAGATGAATATCCTGTATGAACCGCCTTGGTAAGGTGAGAGATGGTGACGACAGCCTTGGCGCCCGTAGCGATATCTTCGCGTCCGTCATTTCGAACCTTTATCGATACGTGAACTACGGTGGCAGCAAAAAGTTTGGCCATAGCGTGATTTGCAAGTGCTGTGCAAATCAACTACGCACAAAAAGATATTGCTAGACCATATAGGTCGATGCACCTCACCTGTGGTGGAGGCTTGCGTCCCGCCGGTCTCAGGGTGCAGGTCGATTCGTGGGGTGGTGATGTGGACACCGCCGATGACGGGAACGTACAGCGACGGGTGGAGAGAAAGAGAGACGGGACGATACAGGCCTGCACCTGAATACCAACGGGAATTGTCGCCGCGGGATTCGACGCGGATTTCAAGTCGGTTCACTTCATCACGGGAATTCCTTAACCAGGCTGGAGTTGCGAGGCCTCCTTCTAGGAATTTAGAAGGATTGGCTGCGTTGCTCCTCCGCCTGACCGGCTTCTTCAAGTGATCGGTAATGTCAACCGAGAAGGTCGTATAGCCGTATGGGTGCAAAGCAAGACGAGCCTCATTAAGAGTCAAGGAGCAATTTTGATAACAACCCTCTATGATGAGATGCGCACGCATCGAGTCGGTCAACACCTAACCAAAACAGCGAGCGGAGGGGTGCGGTTCATAATCAACTCGGAAATATTGCAACCTGGAAATCACAGTCAGCGAGAGTGTTCAGAGATGCCCTACTTAAGTTGGCAAGGGCGTTTTTTCGTTTTTACGCACCGGCCCCGGCGTCTCGAAATCTTTCCGGTACCATCCCACGCCACCCAGGGTGTAGCCCGATGAACGCTGCCCAGCTGATGCTCCTGGATCGAAAGGACCTTCTCGTCTCTGCGGAAGGAAGTGACACAGCGGCGATCAGGGGGCTTTGCATGTTCATATTATTAGATGTTCGAATGAGTTGGAAGAAGACTTCACGCATGCACACTTTCAGTGCCCGTGTGTTCGCACTCACGTCGTTACTTTGCCAGTCATGCAATCCTCCGGGACTCTGGCCACCTGGACTCCATACACGAACAGCAACGTAGTTTACACCTGAATCTAAGACTGATGCAGGGATGGCGTAGCTGCGGTACGCTAGCCTCGAACGGCAATCATCTATTGAAGGTCGACCGGTCTCACCAACCTGAAAACGGGCATGCCCTTATGTTACGCATGTGCACAGACTGGCATGGCCAAGACCATCCCAGAACGAGTGCCAGCATGCATCGAGCCCATCGTGGCGAATGATGAAGCTGGCATCTCTTCGATGCACAGCAATGATCACCAAGAAACGGAACTCACATTACACCCGCTCAAGGCACCAGTCCATGACGGGCTCTTGCCAATAGTGCCGCTCACCTTCACGCCATTGATGAATGTCACATCTGCCACGGCCACATCGCCGAGAGCAAGGTGCAACCTACCCTCGGCGGCTGCAGCCCTTTGAGCTCCTGAGATGTTGAAAGCTCGCCTGAACCATCCCGTTGCGTTGATGGATGTCAAGCCATAGGAGCGCCAGTCTGAAGGAATCGTTACCTCGGCCCACAACGAGTCGTCGAAATCAGCAGCCGCCCAGTCCTCCTTCCCGACTCCTGGGCAGAAGCGCCACACCCTAAAAGCGAAGAAAATGTGGCAAGTCTAAGGCTAGGCATTTGGATTGCGCATGAGGCATAGGCATCAAGTCGTCCGTTGACATCAACTCACACGTCCATACTGCACCACATACCCACCGTGCACTCGTCACGCGTATGCTCCTCGCGTTCATTCTGAACTCATCGCTAGACCCGCTCATTCTGGCCCCCTATTCATTCTTGCATTCCATTTCTCCATGGACCTCCCATCCTCCACCACTCTGCCGTTGACCTGGCCTGAGACTTTGCCTGTCCGCGCCCTGCAACTCCCCATCTCTGCCGCCCACCTATCCAATCGCTCTCCTGAACATCGCTTCACTTTAACGTTTTCAGCCCTCGTGCTCACACGCACCTTCCAATTCACTTTCCCTGGCACTCCCACTCTCTTATTCCCTCGCTCCCTCTCTCCCCTTGCCCCTCCCTCTCTCCACCATTGCACTCGCCCTTCCGCCCTCCGTCCCTTCCCCTTCATCGCTCCGCCTTCCTCCACCCCCGATCCCCCCGCCCTCCAATCCCCCCACCCCCACCCCCGTTCTCCTCACCCGTTCCGCACTGCCACCACTGGTGTCGCCTTGTCCTCCTCGCGCGGCGGCAGCTCGTCGATCGCCCAGTCGTGGGGCGTCTCAACGTTCACCCATTGCCCCTGCCCTCGACGGAAGAGCCAGCCGTCGTTCCAGCTCGCTTCGAGGGCGCCAGTGCTCAGCAGGGACAGCAGCTTTCCCGCCATTGCCATCCGGCCGGACGAGAGCGCTCTCGAGCCCCAGTGGCAGATTACAAATACTCTCGAGTCGTGAGTTTTGTTTTCTGTCCACGAGGGACACCGCACCTCGCACCTCGTCGCGTGAATCAGGGTTTTGTTGTTGTGCTGGTTGAACCCTAGTGGTGTGGGACCGTAGCCCTCATCGGCAACGGAGACACTACCTCGCGATGGGGTGTGCGCGGTTGGCGTATGGCTCGTCCAGTGTAGCTGTAGGGCGGTCAAACATCAAACATAGCTTTATCATTATCAAACATCAGAATGAACGCGAGGACATGTTTTAGAGTTTTAGAGTTCGAGAAATAGCAAACACGCCACTGGCAGGAGAATCCAGCGGCAAAACCATCTAACGTCGAACATAGGACGCATGGGCTTTGGTCATGTTTGCTTGCGGTCGCTAAGGTCAAACATTCGGTGCGTAGTATATATTGATATTGGGCGCAGCCCATGCCACGGCAGCCGACACCGAAAGCTGCAAAAAAGTTGCCGTGAAAATTCTTATATGCGACAGCGATCAGTGTCAGGCAGTTGAGCGAAAAAGGAGTCGAGGTACTACATATCTATCATTGCAGTGAAATTCAAGACGGCAAGGGTTTGCAAAACTAGCTGATAAGCATCCTATCACATTAGACTTGGTCGCAAATGAGCTGAGATGTGTTCGAGAAGCGATAAGAATTGACCGGACGGCTCCATGCGGAAACACCCGATGCAGGATGAAAGTAGTATGGCGCGCCATCCTCGTCAAAATGCTCTTCCCAATCCGGAGCCAAGGAACGGACGCTATCGGTGTTATAAGTTGGAGGGGATGCTGGCGTTGCAGGTAGTCGTGGATTTGGACGCGAGTCGGGAGCAGGAGATCTGGTCACAACTCCGCTAGTTGGAGTTCGTCCTCTGGATTTTGGCGTAATCTCAACCCGCGGTTTACACCGTGACGTCTGTTTTGAGAGCTGATTGTAATAATATTTGGAACCATCAACCGTCTGAAGTTCTACCCAGCCCTGTGGAAGGCCGGCACTCGAGGCTTCGTCCACAGGAGTCATAGTGACCTTACCGTTGCGGAAAGGCGGTGTTTCTGATACGCTTATGGAATCAGCTCGTCTGCGTGCGGCAAAGCGCGCAAGAGCAGCACCAAGGGGCCCGTCGCCAGAATGGCGTGAGACATCCCTCCTCCAACTTGCTCGACTCTCCCGAGAATGCCTGCGCGGAGCAATGCAATATTCGCGAGACTTTACAACCACGATCAGGACAAACGCAATGACCAATATAGTCCCAATGACCCCAGAAGCCAGGTATACTATCCATGACTCGATACATCGCAGCCCTGGCATGATCTCAAAGCACGTGGATGTTGGAGGCGATGTCGGCGGAGGTATGCTGGGAGCTGGTGGTCTGGAGGCGAGCCCTGGGGAAGGAACGGGCACAGTCAAAGAAGGCGGCGAGGCTGGCGCTGATGCCAATACCGGCTGAACAAACGATGAAGAGCCCTCCACCATAGACGACGAGTTGCCACACAAACCACACTCTGTGGCGCATGCAGTCGCCACGACTGCACTGCCGCACAGCCCAGCCAGAGAGCGGTTCATGCACTCTTCCACGGTGAAGAGAGTCGTATGTGTCCCAGTGGTTCTGTTGCACCCGCTGAGCACACGATCCGCGCCGACCACCGCGAGCACCACCAGCCAACCCATCGGCAAAGCCTGCTGCGGGACACGCGGGAGCGGTTTGAATCCCTTGAGTGCTCGCCTCCCCCCCTCCTCCGCATGCCCGCCCCATCTGATTTTCTCTGCCTTTTTCTTTGTCCTTTTCTGATCGGGATATTGTACTCTCATGCTGTGTGTTCCCTGTGAACACTCCTATTACTACTTACTATTTTACCCTTGGTGACCCACTTCCTCGCCCACCCTCCACCCTGCAGCCTTTTCACGGATAGGAACCCTTCTTCTTACGTAAAGGCCCAACGTGCGAGCGCAGAAGCTGGCGTCATCGGCAGCATCGGCTCTCACGCGATGCAGCTCTTGATCCTTCAGCGAGCTCAGCTTGCAGCTTGCAGTTTGAAATTGAAAAAATTAAAATTATAAATTAGCCCTCTTAATGCTTAACCTCGTATATGCCTAAAAACGGGATTTTGAGTGCTTGAATATCGGCTGTGGGACTCTGTGAGGCCCATATTTTTGGCTGGGAGGCCAGCACATAGGCATAGGCAGACTAGAACCCCCTAAGCAAAAACTATCGTTAAAACGATAGGGTCATGGAGCGCGCGCCGCCTCCCGCACTCGCCGCCGCCGCCCTCGCCGCGATGGACGAAGCATTCATGGACACCCCCCTTTCGCCGAAGCGACCGCGTCAAGACGACCCGCCCGACCAGGTGGGCGCAAGAGCCAGCGGGCCGCGCCTGGGCGGTAAGAATCAAGAATCATCCACTCCTACTCCCCTTTCCCACACCCCAGGTCGAAGCAGCGCGCGCGACCTTTCCTCCCCTAGGATTCCGTATGAATGAAACTGCGGAAGGGGAAATGGGATGTGGTAGGGTTGCGAGAGTAGATAGGAGTAGCACAAGGCACAAGTACTCTGCTCCACGCCGTGCGCTAGCATCGGTAGCGGTTAGTTTGTTAAGTTTTTTTTTACAAACACTCGCTCACATGCAATTGCAAATATGTGTCACGCATCGCGCGGGGGAAGGTGCGATTTAGTAATAGAGCCTCGGCAAGGCACCGGAGATTTAGTAATAGAGCCTCGGCAAGGCACTGGAGGACGGCGCAAGCGTCTGCGCAAGACAATGTCAAGTGCGTCATGGGTGACGCCTCGTCGACTCTCGTGTGCGTAGGGCTAGATCCAGCTCAACCCCAAGAAATGTAAAATTACCTTTACTTTGCTACAAAATTGATGATGCGTCCTGGCACGTAGATAAACTTTTTGACGTCTTTGCCGTCGATGAACTTCTTCACCTTCTCATCCGCCTCAGCTGCTGCGCGAGCGTCCGCTTCACTTGCATCCTTAGCGAGCTTCAATTCCGAGCGAACTTTGCCGTTGACCTGCGGGTATATGAGGGAGGACATGCGAATGGCTTAGAGAGGCAAAACGGGTGGGAGGGCCAAAGGATATGACGCGTTCTCTATAGCTGTACGTCGGTCATCGTTGAGGGCCGTGTGACGAACGCTGAGAGTATACTTCTAGAGCCTCGTCCATTCTGGTGGATCGCCCCAGGATACGAACCTGTACTGCCATCACCACCTCAGTCTCAATGCACTTGGCCTCATCCCACTTCGGCCACGGCTCATAGGCGAGCGACTCTGAATGTCCGAGCATTTGCCACGCCTCTTCACCCAAGTGGGGTGCAAGAGGAGAAAGCAAGAGAACTAGAGCTTCCGTCTGAAAAGGTGAAGTGGGTGGATTACATGAACAAGGTCTATGACATTCGCGTCGTGTCGAGGCATTCCGGCACTAGCAATGGTGAGGCTCAAAGGCGGCCTTGCATCTCACCGGCTGAGTCGGAACCTCATCAAGGGTGGCTAAGTGGTTCGAAAAGACCATAAGCTGTGAGATAGCCGTGTTGAAGGAGAGGGCATCGATGTCCTGGGTGACCTGACGGCATGACGTGTAGGAAGGAAACCTGTGAGCACGTCTTATAAGCTCGCTTTACTCTGTGATGATATGCACGGCCCGTCTTTGCAGACTGAGGCGCGCCCCCAGCCAAGGAAGCCGCCCCCAGCCAAGGAAGGGAGGCCGCAAACGGGCGGCGCAGATGAGGCATGCACCTTCTTGATGGTTTGATGCATAAGCCGCTCCGTCTCCTCTCCCATGGGCGCGTCAGTCTCGGCGCGACCAGCGAGGGCGTGCACACGATTCTGGAATCGGACAACTCCTGAGATCTGCTCGGTTTGCCACGGCTTCACAGCCTGCACCAAGGAGGAAAGGAGAATGAGATGCTTGGGAAACGCCACACAAGCAAGTGAAGGGGGGTGGAGGGGTAGGTTGTCACCTCGAGAGGACCCATGAACATCTCGTATAGCCGCATCGCATCAGCCCCATAGGCGGTTACAATGTCGTCTACGAGGCGGGGAGATCATGGGAAATCGGCACAAGGCCATCAAGAGACGGTTTCCGAGAAGGCGGGGAGATGATGGGGAATCGGCATGAGGCCATCAAGAGGCGGTTTCCGAGAAGAGGGCTGGCTGTAAGCGCGGGCGTTCTGCTATGCGCCACCACGCCTCTAGTCGAATTTTCGAAACCTCGAGCTACAATAGCTCGCGTGCCGCACTCACCGGGATTGACAACGTTGCCGCGCGACTTCGACATCTTCTCTCCATCCTCACCGAGGATCATTCCTTGATGGACCAGCTTTTGGAAGGGCTCCTTGGTGGAGACGAGGCCGAGCGAATGCAAGACCTGCGAAAAAAAACGATCGTTTTCATACGCTTAACGGAATACATCGCTTTCCGTTTTTTTGGTCGCAAGATCGCCTGCACTGCGTGATGTGGGCAGAGTGGCCACTTCGAGTCGGACTCATTCAATCCATTCAAAGTCCTCTACATAAGTACACTCACCTTGTGCCAGAACCTCGCGTACAGCAGGTGAAGGACAGCGTGTTCCGCCCCACCCACGTACAAGTCCACCGGAAGCCACGCCTTTTCCGCCTCGGCCGACCACGCCTCCTTGTCGTTGGCCGGATCGGCGAACCGCAAATAGTACCAGCACGAGCCCGCCCACTGCGGCATCGTGTTCGTCTCGCGAGCATACCACTTTCCGTCCTTCTGGAAGAACCTCCAGTCAAGGGCCCGAGCGAGACAACCCTGGGGATCATCGCCTGGTTGGAAATTCTCCATCTGTAGGCAATTAGGCACGGCAACGATCGTTCTATTATTCCACTGCAGCCTGGACCGGCACAGACCCACTCGAGCCGCACTGGCGTTCTCCCTCGGCCATCATCACACTTGGGTTGCACGGGCGCACTTGGGGTAGAATAACTGGAAGCTCCTCCTCCGGGACCGCGTGTGGCTTGGAATAGTCGATGACGAAGTCGGCACCCTTGCGTGGGTCACCATCGGTTTTCACGGGGAAGTATATCGGGATGGGTTCGCCCCAGTAGCGCTGACGCGAGAAGACCCAATCGCGGAGTTTGTAGGTCACCTACAAGAGCGGAGGATGAGGTGGTGAGGGGTCGCCTTCGTCCTATGGTGCATGCCGGACGCCATCTTGCTAGCAACGTGGAGCCGCGTTGGACGCGCCTTAGCCTCTCCCTTTCCCTTGGCCACAAGCATCTCCACCATCTTGGCTTTTGCCTCCTCGGTCTCAAGGCCATCCAGCTCCTCGCCGGAGTTGATTACAAGCCCGTAATCGGTGAAGGCCTCAGATAGCGTCGCGGCTGCCGATGCCTCCGTAGCCTTAGCAGCCGCCGCCTTGCCAGCACCACCCTTTTTCGTCTTCTTGGCAACTACCTGCAGGCGTGGCGGCGAAGTAAGCGCAATGAGTATGGGCCAATCACGATCCAGAGTGCGTCAAAGTACCCGCGATGAGCGGGTGCAATCGTATTCAGCAAGGTGGCCCCGCTGCCCCAACGCCATCATGATCATGTAGACACGTGGGGGCCTCAAATCCCGGCGCGCGCTTTTGCGTTGACGGCCCGAGATGGCCGCCCTCGAGCACCAACACTTGGATGCCACCGTCCCAGACGCCCGTGGCATGCAGATCTAGCTCCTCTCCTTCGCTCCTGACGTCATTCGCCCACCAAACAATATTCAGGCGCGGTGCACACCCCTGCCACCGACATAGAGCCCGACGCACGTCACACCACAGCGATGCGCCTCGCATGTCGATGCCGCACCTGTTTGATTGGCAGTCCATGCGTCTGCGCGAAGGCGAAGTCACGTTCGTCATGCGCTGGCACGGCCATGACTGCACCTGTGCCGTACGAGCCAATCACATAGTCAGCGACCCACAACGGGAGCGCCTCCCCACTCAGCGGGTGCGTGACCATCGCAGTCGTCGGGACGCCGGTCTTCGTCTTCGCCATCGTGCGGTCAAGGTCTGACTTGCTCGACGTCTCGGCGATATACTTAGCCACGTCCTCGTCGTCCTTTGCGAGCTCTTTGGCGAGCGGGTGCTCGGGGGCGATGACGACGTACGTTGCGCCCATCAGGGTGTCAGCGCGCGTGGTGAAGACGCGCACCGGCCCCGGGCTCGCCTTTGACTCGACGGCGAAGTCGATCTCAGCACCCTCGGAGCGGCCGATCCACGCGCGCTGCATCGCCATGGTGCCCTCTGGCCAATCGAGACCGTCAAGCTCCTCAGCCAGCCGGTCGCCGAGCGCAGTGATTCGGAGCACCCACTGGCGCAGCGGCCGCCGCTCAACGGGAAAGCCACCGCGCTCGCTCTTGCCATCGATGATCTCCTCGTTGGCGAGGACGGTGCCAAGGCCGGCGCACCAATTGACCGCCTTCTCGTCTTGATACGCGAGCCCCTGCTTGTACAACTGCAGAAAGATCCACTGCGTCCACTTGACATAGCCAATATCAGTGGTGGCGAGCTCTCGATCCCAGTCATACGAGAAGCCGAGCGAGCGGAGCTGGCGCTTGAAGTTTGCGATGTTGAGCTTGGTCGTGTCCTCTGGGTGCGTCCCCGTATTCATTGCATGCTGCTCCGCCGGTAGTCCGAATGAGTCCCAGCCCATCGGGTGGAGGACGTCGTAGTCATTCATCCGCCAGTAGCGGGCCATGATGTCAGAGGCAGTATATCCCTCCGGGTGCCCTACGTGGAGCCCGGCGCCAGAAGGGTAGGGGAACATGTCGAGGACGTACTTCTTCTCCTTCCCCGCCCGCCGGACCGTCGCGAACGTGCGCTGCTCTTCCCAGAAGGCCTGCCACTTGGCCTCGATGCCAAGGTCATAGCCGAGAATGCCCGATGGGCGCGCCTCCACCGGCGCTGTGGCGCGGAGGAACCGAACTCGTGGGCCAACACGCGGGCGGAGAGGTGCCAGGTGGAGCGCCTGCGCGCCAAGAAGGCCGAGCAGTGCCGCCGCCCGACGCGGGGAGCGGGAACCGCCCATAGAGAGGAAGAGAGAGAGGGAGAGAGGGAGGGAGGGAGGGAGGGAGGGAGGGCGGCGACGCGCGGGGACGAGGGGGAGAGAGGAGGAGGGCGAGATCAAGCCGCCGATGAAAAGAAAACTCCGTCCAGTTGTCCTGCCTTGCCTTCTCTCTGAAAGAAGGTTTTTTTTTGGAGCAGTCTGGGTCGGGAGCGACCCCCACTTGAGCGATCAGGCTATCAGGCTTTGTGCTAGCATTCTGGTTTAACCTTTGAGTGTTCTGGCCAGGTTGCTGACGTGCATGTAACCAGAACGCTCAACTACCCAAAACAAGAGTACTACCATTAGCCATTAGGGCGGTCAAACAGGGCTTTCACTTTCAACTTCAACTTCTACTAGCCCGGTCACTCACTAGGGGGGTGCGGAGGGCAGAGGGCACCATCTGTAATGGGCAAACGAAGGCCTAAATAAGCTCTCTATAGGTTCTGGTATGGGAGATCAGCAAAAACCCGGGGGTCTTCCGCATTTTTTTCGAAAAATACCCGATTTCAGGCCTCTGACCTCTGACGGCCGTGCGGAGTGCGGAAATATTTTTCAGGCCCCCCGCCCCCTCCGGTATTATTTTACCGATGGCCTTCATGCGCGCCTCTCGCAGCGGAACACGAAACCATGGGCATCGGCAGCTGACCCTGACCGAAGATCCTGGTTCTATACGCACAGCAATATATTTTTACTATCGTTTTCATGGACTTGAACGTGTACGTGTACGTAGGACGTAAGTATCGCAAAAACTAAAGACGCTAACCGCTAAAAACACCAAGGGCTCGAGAACCCAACTTCGACCCGCGACCGGGGGCGCCACAAGGCCATTCGAGTCACCACTCACCAAATGGATGCCGCTACCAGCACCAAAGTGCGGTATGCCGCCCTCACAGCCACGCCAACACGCCAATCGCCAACCGCGCCCGCCGCCCCCGCGCGCCTCTCGACCAGTTGCACACCGCCCTAAGGGTGGTGTATATGAGAAAGGCTGCCGGAAAGATGGCAATCAAACCGAGGTCAGATGGCACAAAAAAATGGTAGATCTCGTCTTAGTCTTAGTTAGGCTTACTTGTCACCCCACATTCATCGTTGGTCAGGCCGAGCTCGCTAGCCGCCACACAACACACACACAACGCCCAGGCCTCGGCTACCTTGCTCAGGATTCGTCATCCTCGACGATGACATCTTGTTTGACGCGGTGTTCGCGCTTGTAGGCCTCGACGACAGGATGTGGCTAAAGGTTTCAAAAGGCAATTCTGGCTGAGAAATAAGTATGATCCGCCCCAACGAGTAGCGGAAGCTTTTTTTGGCTCGCACGCAGCTTGTGCTCGGGCACCCGGGCACACTTGCTTCGCGCTGCTTGTCCTGGACTTCTTTGGCGTCTGCACCACTCTGCCGTGTGAGTTGAACAATTCGCGCATGAACCCGCAGAAGCTCCTTAGCTTCGGTGTTGAGCGAGGTCTTGTACGCGAGGCCAATCGAGGCGAGCACAGCACGTTGAAGTTGGTGGTAAAGATGGCACATGTCGGCTTATCTTGTCCACGAGCGCTGCGATGCTGCTGCGATTGCGCGCAACCCACATTGACCGGCCGCGGCGCCGTCCGAAGTGATGCCGGAAACAGATGCAAAGCCGATGCCGGGGGTGTTGAGCTCCTCGACGAACCAAGCTTTAATGTTCTCCCCGGTCTTCTTGTAGTACGGGAAACGGCCAAACGAAATGAGGGTGCTGCGCACATGCAGCTGCGGATTGTTGTCTCTTACTTTCGGGGCGAGTCGCCGGTCTACCCTCCAAAGTGTGGGTGCTTCTACAATTTTATACCAAATGGGTGGGGTTAGGGGTTGAAAAAAACTGGACCTCAGGCCTCGGGTTGCACGTTGCACCTTCTTGGCGGAAGGCAAGGGTCAAGGGTGCGCAGTGGATTAAAGCACACTAGCACTCTGCATAGCGCCGTGCAGGTAGCGGTAAATTTGCAAAGATTTTTTGTTACCTTTCCTACCCAATTGCAAGGGCGCCGGCGCTCGCTCACCACTAGCAACGGGGCGATGCGCACCAAGGACGCAAGACAAGACGCAACGGCACGACCGGCAACAGTGTGACGACTGCATTCGCAAAACGTTTCATGTGTCTGCTTGTGCGTTTGGGGCTCGTGCCATCACCTAGACAGTGCGCCTTTACACGCCCCTCAACTGAGCCCATCGTGTATAGCGACAGTCCCGCCATGCTGCGAAATTAGAGGTGCAAGCCACGAACAGCAGCCAGGTCCCGGCCTCATGTCGGCTGCTTCACCGCACAATGCGTGACTAGCACATGCGACTCAAAGATGACGAAGCCGATGTCGAGGTTGTCGAAGTGGAAGGAGTATTTCTGACCAGCCGAGGCATCGGCAGCTGGCTTTCCCCGGCCCTGATGGACTGACCGAATGTCGAGCTGGAGACTCTGCTCGATGGCCTCCTTGGCCGCATGGGGGTTGGCGTAGAAGTTCAGCTCGCCCTTCTCTGCAGCGAGCGTGAGTCCCTCCTCCGCATCGGCGGAAAAATGGACAGCGCGGATGTTGGAGCCGTCGGACTTAGCCTCGCACCAGCTCGGGACCGATGCGTCACAATGGATGTCGTGGAGCAAATACCTGCGCGCAGAGGGCCGTCATCTCGGTTCCCATAACATCTTGGCGCAAGCCTGCACATATGCATTGCCGGGCATATGTACAACACGATGGGCTGAGAACGGCGCGCATCCCAGCTCGTGCAACGGGAGGACTTGCGCGCGGTCGCGGAGCAGCTTACGGCTTGATGTCAAGCACAGGTGTTCCGTCGATGAGGTCAGCTCCCCCCAGCAGCAGCACGTCCCCCTCGATAGCCAGCAGTCTCGCCGCCGACAAGCCGATTGGGTTGGGGCGGTGAGGAGTTCTCGTGGCGAATAGGCCGATAGCGCTACCCAACATGCCCGGCGGATGCACCTTGGCTCGCACCCGCGATATCCGTACGGGTGGCCCGCAGCACCGCGTATCCTGCGCGCACTCGGCTGAAGGAGCGGCCCGCTCCTTGCCAGTCTTGGTCAGGCCCTCCGTGCACGTGGCGTGGTCCGCTGCCCCTTTGACCTGCTTCTGGCGAATCCGGCCGCGTGCGCGCTTGGAGAGCGCCGCGTCGTGGTCTTGCGCGCCCGCACCGCTGTCAGAGGTGAAGGCCGCCGCCACCTTGCTCGAGTTAGTGTTCTCGTGGAACTCAAAAATGAGCCATACATGAGAAAAGCCTTCGAGGCCCTCAAGCGCCTCCGGCTGAACGACCTGCCGGTTTAGCCTAAGGCGCGAGCGTGCGGCGGGCGCAAGCAAGCCCTGGCGTGGCGTGCCGCGCCGCTCCATATAGCACGATTCGATCGTGCCGATGGGCCGGAACCTGCATTGCCGCAGAGCGGGCTGCTCGGCTGCCGGCTCGCACTGGGCAGCGGCCGCCAGTCGGCGTAGTTGCCTCTCTGCAGCGGTACGGCCAGATCGCTCGGCGAGGCGGAGCT
Source organism: Isochrysis galbana (assembly GCA_018136815.1). Taxonomy (NCBI): domain Eukaryota; phylum Haptophyta; order Isochrysidales; family Isochrysidaceae; genus Isochrysis; species Isochrysis galbana. Next base: position 2,763,569 of record CM030944.1, on the reverse strand, counting down.
GCTCGAGACGCACTACCTCCCGGCGTAGCTTCCGCGCCCGCCGCCGGCTCCGCCACGCCTCGGCCGCCGCGAGCGCCACGCACGCGGCGAGAAGTGCCCAGACGCTCGGACGAGCCGGCGCTCCCACCACCATCGCACGCCACTCTATGCCGCCGCAGCACGCTGTGAATGAATGCATAAATAGTACTACGTAGTAGTACTAAGAGAATCACAGCCGACTGACTGAGGTCTTAGATCATAGACTAAAAAAGACGTTGCAGTCTGCAGTGTGAGAAAAGTTTTTGGTCAGATTTTCATAGATTTTCGGCGAGCTTTCCGACGAAAAGTTGGACCCTGCCGAAATACTCTTAGTCTCCGGGCGGACTTTGACTTGCCTTCATCCTTCATTTGGCATTTGGTCTGCCCAGGCCCGGGCGGACTCCAGGGGTGGGTTGCTCTCCGGCGGGAACGTTTTCAGATCCCCGACAGCGAATAGCGTGTACAGCCACGGAAGCATTCAATTTGGTACAGTAGGCTCTGTGCGAGGGTATACCCGGCTTCGAAGTTCCAAAAAGCTTACGCGGTGAGAGGGTGCAACTCGAGGTTCCTTTTTTGCAAACATGGCGTCCTCCAGGACGGACCGCAGCACGCCGATCCCGTTTGAGCGCGCGGGCGATGGCGTACCTGGTTGAGCAAGGCGCCGCCGTGAACGCCATAACCAACGAGGGCGCGACGGCACTGGTCGACCTCGGGCCCGTAGTGCTCGTCGCCGAGCGCGAGCTCGGGCGCGCGGTACCAGCAGGTGCACACGTTGAGCGTCATGGCGCGGCCGGCGGGCGCCGCGCGCCGTGCGCTGCCAAAGTCGGCGAGCTTGGGCTGGCGCTGGGCGCATTGGGGCTGCTTCCATCGGGCGGGGCAAGTTCCTCCGGGCGTTCGGGCGCCGCGCAGGTGGTGCACGCGGCCAACGCGGCGCGGCTGGCGCGGCGGGCGGCGCGCGGGGCGGGCGGCTCGCTGCGGCAGCGGGGGGCTCGTGCCCCCCCATGGGCGAACTAAGTATAAACTTAGTTGGCCGCGCCTGTTTACAGGGTAAGTCGGGATTGAGTCCGCCGCCTACCCGGGACACAGGAGGAAGGGGGGGAAAGATCACCGGCGGGGGGGGCGCGGGCCACCGGACCATATCTAAGCCCTTTACTACTATTCCCCTAGTAGTGTACGGGGGGAGTCGCCTGATGGCGGGGGGGGGAAGGGCCGGGGGAATGAGGGTGTAGAAAGTTTCCTGCGTTAAAGTAGTGGGTCCATGCGCCGCAAGTGCAAGTGCGGTAAGAATATTATAAGGGTTTTTAAATAGTGGTTCAAATAGGGGTGGGGAGGGGAAGAAAAAGAAAACCCCTTCCATCCTTCCTGGAAGCGAGTACTTTTTTCGTGAGGGGGGGCGAAGAATTCCTCTGCCGCTTCTCGTCTGCGGAGCGGAGCGATGGCGTCCGCCTCGCTCGAGGTGGTCGATCTCCACCACGCTCTTGTGGGCGTGTGGTGGGGTGTTGCAGGCTCGCTCGCGACTGGCGCGACCAGCTTGGGCCAGGAGATGGCTCTGCGGGTCGAACTTCACGTTCGCCCGCCGACTGAACCGAGCTCTGCTGGTGGGCGCCTGAGTGTTGTCGTTTGAACCCCTCGTGACCCCCCATGCGTTAGGTGGCCATGGCGGCCAATCTCGGTGACCCGACGCGCTCCGACGCGCGTGGAGCGACTGATCACACAGGTGCGCTGCCTTCCTCACCTTGCACGCCCGCGCCCGCTCACTCCGAACCCAAAGCATGCATGTTGCCTGATGCACACGTTTTCGCATGCTCGCCAGGCCGTTCCTCTCCACAGAAACTCACATTCCCTTCAGTTACCGCGCAGATCCAGGAAGGCGCCTCGGCCACCACTCCCTAGTGGGATCTGAGGCGTCTGGAGCGGCTGAGATCGGCTCCAGTCATGCCCGGATCCGTAGCCCGCGCCTCTTGTGAGTGGTGCCGCGGGTACCAAGGCTCCCTCTCGGTACTCACGTCACCATTCCCTCCTGTTGCCCCGCAGGCGAAATATTCAAGCGCGATGGGCGCTGGCGCTGGCGCTGTGAAATTTGCATTTGCCGTGTGCGCGACGCTAGACGTGCCAAAGGGGCGCGTCCGACCGCTTGCAAGGCCGGGGCCGTGGCATCTGCTACGAGTGGTGCCGTGGGCACCGAGGTCCCCGCTTGGTACCCACGGCACCATTTCCTCCCTTGGTCACACAGGCATGGATTGCAAGGTTGTAGGGGGGCTTTGATATCGTGCTGACAGCGCGGCTGGTGCGAGAGCGGGCGCCAGAACCACCGCGCTGGATCGCTAGCGCAGCTGGAGCCGTTGCCCGCATTGCCTCCTCCAAGTGGTGCCGTGGGCACTGATTGGTGCCCACGGCACCATTCCCTCTTTTTGCCTCGGAGGTTGGGTGTGTTGCCGGCTCGGCAGGGATCAATCTCAGTAGCAGCCGACATAGTGCTAGAATGCCGCCGAGTTCGGCCCCAGACGTAGGTACCAAGGGTCCCCCTTCGGTACTCATGTTCCCTCATCTGCTTTGCGGGCTTGGTGCAAGGGGCTCGAGCTAGATGGCCGTGGCCGCGCGGCTGATGCGGGCTAGAGCCCACGGCACTTGGCTGGTAAGCGGATGCAAGTCGTGCTGTGGGCGCGGCCCCGCTTATGCTCATGACACCACTCCCTTACCTCCTAGGCCGGCGTTAAAGGTGGCCCCACACAGCTAGCTGAAAGGAGAGTGGCAGGTGCTGCGGAGTGGGCCAAGTTCAGGCCTTAGTGCTCTAGCTACTTACTAGGAATCTGTGGGATTAATGTTTGCCTCGATTGTGGCGTTGTAGTGGTTGTGATGGGTGCAGTCGTTATCCGCATGCGAGTAGCATGTTGTGCGTGGGTACCACAACTCATTGATCTAGATGCAAGCCTCTGTTGCGAGCGGCCTTGAGCAGATGCTGAGCATTGAGCATTGAGCAATCGCCCGCTCATGCTACTGCTGTTTTCTTTTTCTAGTCTTTGTTTTGAGGTTGAGTAGTTTTTGGCGGAGCGGAAGAGTGCACCACGCCCTGCGCTTTTGCCGAAGTGGCGGCCACTTCGCGCCTACTTTGGAGCCGCATTGGTGGGTAGGGCGCGCATGTGCGGACGCAACTAATGCTCAGTTTTCATCGCCGGGCCGCGCAGTGCCGCAAAGCGGATTTGAAGTAGCTCATCTTGATGAACATCACTGAAGGTGAGAGCGAATACTATCCTTGAACCACATACATTGGGCAAGACTATCGTCGGGCGTCAAGTTTCAGAGAAGTGCTTGAACTTGAGAAGCCGTCAGCAGCACTTGCACTTACATTTTGCGCCTGGCGCTCATGGCAATGAGGGTGTGTGTACCTAAAAGAAAACTCCTTGGCCACTGCCAAAAAAATCGCCGCATTGCGGACCTTCGTACTCGTGACCACGAAAGAATCAACTCGCAAAACTTTGTTGTTGCTTTGTTGCTTTCTCTTGGAGTTTTGGGTGCAATTTTGAAAAGTCGATTTTTCCCGTCCCCACCCCTAGTTAAAAAGCGTGAGTGACCGGCCTATCACCCCCCCCACCACCACCACCGCTAGTCCCCCTCCTGGGCCTCGCGTATTGCGGCTGGGGGCCTCCCGTGGTTCCTCTTGCAGTGCGTCAACATGTGAGAGTATCGTATGAGTTTCAAGATCAAGATCACAGGCGACAGGCGGGTGTGACTACTGCGATAGTGGCCCGAATCTGCAGTCAAATTCAAAATCCAGTTTGTGTTGCCTCAAAATGAAATACCCGAATTCCACCTACGCCAGCCCAAAAATGGCCTCGTCGTTCTCGAATGCAAAGTATCTCCCGCACCCGAGGTGGGACGCCCACTTAAAGAGCTTACTTGCCACCCTCGCTCTTGCTCCAGCTCTAGCTTAGCGAGGAGGAGGGTGTTTGGGCTACGTTTGCGCCTTAAAAGCTTGAAGCGTCTGCTGCGTACTAGGTGTGGATGAAGGAGCCAATCGTTTTAGCGGCGGCCACCGCGATTGCCGGCGAAGCGCATGTCGGGTGTGCCGTCCTTCTTGAGCGGTCCTGTTGGGTTAGAACTGACTCGGTGGTGCGACGAGCCAGAAAATCCGTTGCCATACGAGCCCATACCACAAGAGTAGGTGTGGGAGCGAGAGCTAGCGGTGAGACTACCTCCTGCCATGCTCAGTGTAGACTCAGTAGTGGGTGAATAGTTCCTGGTTCCATGACGCGCAGAGACGGAGGACGACCCGCCAGCGGAGGAGGTCTTGTTCGCCGCGAAGCGCATGTCGGGCGTGCCGTCCTTCTTGAGCGGACCAGCTGGGCTGCTACTTGCATGGCGGTGAGCAGAGGCGGTGGACGAGCCGCCAGCGGAGGAGGTCTTGTTCGCCGCGAAGCGCATGTCGGGCGTGCCATCCTTCTTGAGCGGACCAGCTGGGCTGCTACTTGCATGGTGGTGAGCAGAGGCGGTGGACGAGCCGCCAGCGGAGGAGGTCTTGTTCGCCGCGAAGCGCATGTCGGGCGTGCCATCCTTCTTGAGCGGACCAGCTGGGCTGCTACTTGTATGGTGGTGAGCAGAGGCGGTGGACGAGCCGCCTGCGGAGGAGGCCTTGTTCGCCGCGAAGCGCATGTCGGGCGTGCCATCCTTCTTGAGCGGACCAGCTGGGCTGCTACTTGCATGGTGGTGAGCAGAGGCGGTGGACGAGCCGCCTGCGGAGGAGGCCTTGTTCGCCGCGAAGCGCATGTCGGGCGTGCCGTCCTTCTTGAGCGGACCAGCTGGGCTGCTACTTGCATGGTGGTGAGCAGAGGCGGTCGACGAGCCGCCAGCGGAGGAGGCCTTGTTCGCCGCGAAGCGCATGTCGGGCGTGCCATCCTTCTTGAGTGGGCCAGCTGGGAGGCTGCTCGCGGCAGGCGGCGGCTTCCAGCCCAGTTTCCGGGCACGGGCATAAGACATGAATTGGCCATTGTCGCCTATGGGCCGGCCAGCCGAATTGATGCGCAGACCATTTACCTCCGCTGTCGGCTTGAGGTCATTGTTGCCGGATAGGCTTGCCGTGTTCTCGACGGCTTTTTCATTGACACCGACGGAGTCAGCAAGGCTTACCACCCATGCAGGCCACAGCCACCAGGGCTGGCGCGTAAGCTTGTTGATGTCAGGCGACATATCAATGTAGTCTACTACACGAATGCGAGTCACTTGCTCGCTTCTCGCCACGCACCATTCGTTGCCTGTTCTCATGTTGACACCTTTCACACTATCGAATCCCTCAGCACGCAGCTGATCGGGTGTGTACCGGAGCCCATCTATCGCCTCGGCACCTGTGATGATGACGGAGCGCCCGACTCTGACCGTCGCTTGCAGCACAACACCACTTTTCAATGCTTTCTTCTCTGCATCTTCTGGGCTCTCGGCAAAATAGATGAGGGGCCCAAAGAGCGATCGCGTCCCATTGGGATAAATGTCCGGACTGTTTTTCATCATCTCTGAGCTCTGGATGAGGCGGGCCGCCTCCTGGCTCGTGGCATGACAAAGCTCCAAAGTCCGCCCGTGGTGTCCCTCAGTCGGTCGGTCGGTGGAAGGGACACGGCTCTTGTGGCGAGTCTTAGCGGTGGTCACCGGCGTGAGCTGCACTCCATCATCGAGGCGGTAGACATGGCGACATTTCCTCGAATCTAGGACGTCAATCTGGCGCATCTCCTTAAAGTCGATTCGGTAGCTCTTCTCCCTCCCTCCTGCGTCTGCCACGTTGAACGCAACAGAGTCTTTGCCCTCGGCATGGGCACACTCGATTTGGTAATTGGTCTGCTCGTTGTACGCCCGAACCTCCTGACCGAGGTCGACCATCCATGTCACAGCACCCGGCGAGGCAGCACGCACTGGCGAGGATGGGGAGTTGTAATTCTGCTTCATTCGACGAAAGCGAGGGGCAAGGGCCCTGGGGGGGGGGGGGGGGGGGCTGTCAGAGACTGGCTTCTCTCAGGTGTCGGACAGATTTCCTGCGAAAGCCAATCTAAAGTAGATCTCTCCTCTCGGTACCACTTTTCCTAAAATCGAAAAGGGGAAAAAGGGGGGAGAACAAGCTCAGTGACCCCCCACCCCCTCCCACCCCCTTCCGCCGCCGTGATGGAGGGTACTGCCCCGTTGAAAAACCGATTGTCAGTGATTCCTGTTGATGAAGGGCGGCCGCAGGAGGCCTGGAGGCCCACGCGACTATTATTTTCTCTCGACGCCGCGAGCTCGGAGGGCGTCAGAGTTTTATTGTTGTGTTAGTATAACCTTAGTGCTGCGGGACCGTAGCCCTTCGACGGCAACGGAGCCCCTACCCCGCGATGGGGGTGTGCGCGGTTGGCGCATGGCTCGTCCGGTGTATGTGGCTAGGAATGCTAGCTAACAAGGTGTCATACGACGCTATAAGTTCTAACGTCGTAACCCCCGCCGAGAGGTCACCGCAATCTCCATGATCCATGACACTAGCGCGCGCGTCGACGCTCGCGGGTGCAACACATCATCGAATGGACTCGACGAATTCGATTAAAATATTTCCTTCGAATTTGTGGCTGCCGAGTGCGCCATACGGCATACGTTCCCACAACCACAACTGGTGGGACCTGGACAACATGTTCAGTCTACACAAATTCTTCAGTGGTGGTCGATGGTCGATGCCACGGATCCGCAAGCCGCGCAAGCATTCACCAGTTCACAGTTCAATGGTGGGAAGGACACTTTACCACATCGAATCACTCCAAGCACCCCTCAGCTCTTACTTCTAGGGCTGTGGGAGTCGTGCGACGAAAGCAACGGCCATCGATCCGCTCTGCACCACGGCACCGGGCAAGACGATCCTCGTCCTCGTCGAATCCCCCCGGACGCCATCACGCGGAAAGGTCATCCCGGGCCGCCATGATCTCCACAACTCGCTCAACACGAGCAGGAAGACTGCCATTGCGATGGGCAAGATTCGATCTCCACGGTTCGAGATACTATCTCCGCCTCACATATCTGCCCGTCTTCCCTGCTTGTATCGTGAATCGTGGCAGAAAACTGCCTGCCTGTCTTCTCTGTAATCTGTAAGGAATCAATCAGGCATATAGGGAATCGGCGAGTATTGGTATAGGCTGCTCGCGGTGGCTTCGGCTTCGGCTTCGGCGGCGCGTCGTCCGTCATTGTCCGATCGCGGCGCGGCCGGGGGGGCGGCAAGAACGGAGCGGAGGGGAGCGACGCGCGCTCCTTGTAAAGTTGCGTTCCGTCAAAAGAGGGCCAGGTGATAGTTTTGTTTTCACTCTGTCGTATTCCATACGAGGACAGACTTTTACTTTTAGCCTGTGAGTTATTTTAACTCTCAAGGTCTCGTTGATGGGTATGTCGCCTCTTCTCCTACTTTCTCTTGATGTCATCAAACGTTCCATGATTGTCGCCTGTCTTCTGTTATACCTCGGTCGCAGCTCCCCAGCGAGGTCTGCCCTCGTTGTGCCGACTCCTCTGTCGCATGCCTGTGCGCTGCTAAGTTGCCTTGGTGCCGACGCTCGGCCGTCCGTCCAAGTGCGGTTAGTTTTCGCCCCGTTTGGTTTAGTTTGTGTGTCTCTGTGGACCGGCAACTTTTTGAGTCCCCGCGTTGTAGTCCCTCGTGTCTACCTTGGACCTAAGAAGCTCTCATTCTCATTCTCTCTCTCTTCCACTAGCTCGCTAGCTAGCCTCCTCGGCCAATTGCAATGGCTGTGCGTCTCCCTCAACCTCAAGGGCCGAGTGCCAAGGCGCTGGACCCGCGCCGCCTTCGCACGTCGTCAAGAGTATCGTCGAGCGGCCCTGTGCCGGCTACAGACTCGAACCTTACGCAAGCTTACGCAAGCGCGCCAGCATACTCACAGTGCACCAACTGCGCCTTCACCCTCCCTCGCCCCCCTTGGGAGTCCCACCCCTAGGATTGGGACTCCCTCGTGGTGGCCCCGCATCGCGTATTTGGAAACGAGGGGTACCAAATGAAGGCAAACGACCTGCACGGCGATGGCCGGGGGCAAAGGAAGGACGGGCTCACCCGCCTCAGGGGAGGCGGGGAGACGGGCTTGGGGGAGGCAGAGCGGGACGACGGAGCGGACATAGCGAGGGCGAGAGCGAGGGGGCGACTTACCATCGGTGTTGGCCGCGCGAGCACACCTCTGTGGCAAGCTGGAAGCTGGGCTGCCAGAGCAAGGAGTGGGGGAAGAGGGGGGGAGGGGAGCTGCGCGCGGCGGGCCTCCGCGGCCGCTGCAGCGGCTAAGTCCCCGGCACCCGGGGAGATAGCCGCTGGAGCGAGCCCTTATTGTCACCTTTTGGTACCAGATCACCAGATCTCCCATTGTGCTCTCGCCGAGATACCCGGGAGCCGGGAGATTTCCATCAATCTGAAAGACTTCAGCGTCTCATACCGCTGGAGAGATACCGACTTTCGAGGGGCTTGCTATGGGCACTCGAACTCCTCAGGCGCCTTGAGGAAGACATTCCTCGATTGGCGAGGCGGAGTTTTGCATATTCAACTCGTCAGCGGTCCGGCCTCTTCAGCAGTGGGGGTAAAATGCTGTGGCTCTGGCGACCGCCCTAGATTCACGAGTGCCCCCCCCCCCCCCCTGCGTTGTTTTACCCGAAATGGTTTTTCCCCCAGCGTGGCCTCAAGGAGAGGGTGTGCTGGGGTGCGCACGGTCGGTGCGTGCACCGGGAGGGGGACAAATACCGAGGGGAGGGGGCAGTGCCCCCTCCCCGCGCTGGCCCCCCGGTAGCACTCGGACACCTAACTCATCAGGCATGGCGGGATTTCAGGACTGAAAAGTTGTGTCCAATGAGCTAGTGGGGTTGGCTAGGATACAACATTATAATTTTTTCTTTGATTCATCTTGCCACCCCACGCTAGTGCATCTAGGCTCGTGCACGCTTAGTGCCACGCATGTTAGGCGGGCGCTGAAACAAGTGCAACGTTTTCACTTCAGATGCGCGCTTGGGGGGGCACTAAATCGGGGCGGAACGATCGTCAACAATTGCCCATTTGAGCGCTTGACGCTGCTAGAAGTCTCTCTCAAAATTGCATGTAGAGCAAAGACGAATGAGTGTGATGAAACCCATATGTGCCAAATATTGCAGTCGGTGACAGAACGAATAGATAGGTCACATCTTGTAGACCATCAATGCGTCGGCTCAAACGATGGGCAACACGGGGTCGTTTATCCATGAGGACGGCTACTTTGACCACCCTGGCGGTTACGACAGTCCACGGCGATAGCATCTCAGGGCGATGGCATCCCAAGCGGAAGACGATGATGAAGTATTGTAAAGCAGCGAGCAAACTTGAGCAAGTCGGAGCGCTCATGGGTGACAATAAAGAGGAGCGCAGCCATGGCCACGAGCATGATCACCGCATCATACGCCACAAATCCTGGACAGCACATAGTGCTCCGACCCGCACGCCTCTGATGTTCTCCACGCACCAGCTGGTTAGCAACCGCGGATCGGCCTTTTCCCATCCACTTCAAGTGGACTGTGGAGTCAATCAGATGGCCTAGCCTTGAACGCAATGATCCACCGTCGCGCTCTGCCCTTCCCGAGCGCGCCAAGTCGATCCTTGTTTGGGATGGGCTACGAGGCCCGCGTCTCCTATCTGTCTTGCCCTTGCTTGGGAAGAAGTTCTGAAGTCCACGTCTTGCAATATTGCTCGAAGGCCTTTGTGCGTGCCCAATCAGGTGTAAGGGCCTTAGCAAGCGACACTTGTCTATCCACTTGTTGCTCTCCGCATAACGCCTTGGCCTTGCCCATGCAGTGTCGCCCAAAGAAGTCCCACGCCGCCCCTTCGGCCACCCAAGCCGTGAAAGCTTCATGTGCTGCCGCCAATTTGCCCTCGGCTGAGCGCATGACGCACGCCACGAGCCCTGCGACCACCTGCACGTACCAACTCAACGTTGAATCACCAATCGCATCCAAAACACCATGTGTGCGGGCAGGAGCGAATTCCGGTGCAAAGGAGACGTATCTGCCGGCGCAAAATCGAGCTATCGTGTGCTGTATGAGCCCGCCGTCCAAGAGAGCCTTGGCGGCGGGATTGGCCGAGTTTGCCTCACCACCAGCTTTGGCGACGCTGGACAGCAGGCGCACCTGAAGCGAGCAGGCAAAGGAGGAGGTGCGATCGACTATAGGCAGAAGAGCGTCGACGAAGCCAAGGCCGATGCAAGTCAGGTGACATTGGCGCGAGATCCTCCTGTGAGTATACATTCGCCTTGGCGCGGGCTCTTACTAGAATGCATCTCGGCAAGTGCAGAAGTGCAGTGACTTACCTGCATAGGCTGCGCATCAATGAGAAAGGGTGCAGGCAGCACTATAGAAGGACCCCCCAGTGTAATCGCGAGCATAGCGAGGGCAACAATGGCCCCGAATTGGTTGTCTGTGGAGCAGGCGATTGGCGCGCTCTCGAGCGCACGCAGCCATTCCATACTGGTGTGCGGGCGAAAGCCTTCCACTGCTCGCGTAGGGATGATGCGTGTGCACGGCAGGTGGTCCACGGTTGAGGAGAGTATTTCTGCCAAGACAGTCGGCGTCTCCGAGCGCGTGAAGATTTTGCCCCAGTTGCCCGTTTGCGAGTCTACACAGAAGTGGCACATGTCAGACAGGTGGTGCATCAGTCGGTATTGTAGGCGTGACGGGCGCCAAGTAACGGGCGCCAGTACAATATTGGGTGGCCATTATGACCAAGCGTACGCGCTGATAGGAACGAGCCGACAAAAGCCCCACGCCGTTGGCCAGCTCTCGTGGCACACCTGTATCCCCCTCGTTGAAGACGATCCTGATGGGATACACCACCCCGTCTGCATCCTCAACGTCGATGTCCCAGACGTGGTAGTGCCCGAAGCCTGCCCAGTCGTCCAGCTCGCGCAGATCGGACATGAAGACGGCGTGATCGTCGTCGCCGCCAAAGGCGGAAGCAATGTTGGACCCCACGAGCCAGTCAGACGTCGAGAAGGAGGCCGAGTGCGCTAGTACGATGAAGTGGAACCGCGAAAAACACTCTGCGGTCCGCGAACCATGACTGTGCCCAACAAAAGTATCGTAAGAGCAGGAGGCGGAGGCAATGGATGGGGTGCCGTTTCGCCCGCTCCGCACGGCGTTCTCCACTTGATAGGCAGGGTATGGACCCTGCGACATCTGCTTCCGGTACACGTCGATGTGACTCTGCAGCGTGTATGCAATCTCCGCTTCGCTCACCCGGCACCTAAAGAATCGGATGCAGTGCGAAGGGTGGAGTGCAGGTTCTAGGCGTGGCCGATTGACTAGTACCCAATAAAATCGCCCCATGGAGAGCGCGGGTGTTTGACGCCCGATCAAATCGCCCCCCATCTCACTACTGCCCGATCAAATCGCCCCCCATTCCCGTAGCCTTCTCCTCAGTAGTCTCGGTCGCCTTGCATTACCAGCCAGCATTCTCGCCTCAGCAAACCACATTCGCCCCTTCCATTGCCGTCGCGTCTACAGCATTCCCAATGGCCACTTGATGCCACTCCCGGCGTGCCAGCACACTCACGCCGGAATGGAGGCAGTGAGCAGGCTTAACAACCCCAGCCCCAACCCCGCCCTACCTCACCCCACCTACACCCAGCTGAACTGGGCACCAGCACTGCATCCCCTTCAGCTCACGCCCCATCCATGAGTCCTGCGTGTCTTTGGTGTACTCACTCTTGGATAGCTGCCGTCAACAGGCCGAACTGCCGGTCGGAGAGCAGTCTCAGATCGTGTGCCTCCTCCATCACGAGCAACCCACTGCGCGCACGCCATGAGTTTGAGGGGCCGCCACCGTTCACCATGGTGGATGAGAGGGAGGGCGAGGAACGAGAGGGAAGGGATGGAAGGCAGTAGAGCGTGAGGGGGGGGAGAGAGAGAGAGAGTAGGGGCGGACGAGCAAGTGTGGGAGAAGGGGTTGGTGCACAAGGGCGGGAGAGAGGGACCCACGAGAGGTAGGGTGGGGCGGAGGGGGCGGGTGCGGGGGCAAGAAGGGGAAGGGAGGGGGGCTTCTTCTTCGCGTGCGTGGAGGGGAAGAAGGGGACGAGACGAGGGGCGAGGGGGCGAGAATGCCGGGCACAAGTGGATTTCTTACGTGTTGGGTGTAAACAGGTATAAACACGTCATCAGCGCGCGCGGGGGGGGATTTCTTTTATTTCTGCACATCAGGGGGGAGAGGGATGTAGCAGTGGAGCTTACTTACTATACTCGTAGGAGTAATAAAGTACGTGGACCTGAACGTGTTCCGGGAGGATGAGAAAGAGGACGCGCAGTGAGTAAAGTAGGAGTAGGAGTACTCGGTGGGCGGCCAATTCCTCTACTGGCATGTCCTTCCCCCTTCCCTAATGGTATTTTTGTCTCTAGAGCCCCCCCAAAGCTTGATCCGGGCCCATGGGGATGCCCTGCAGGCAAGAGGTACAAAAATATCATGGATCATGGGTCATGTGGGTCCATCACTAGAGGTGAGGGAGCCTGGGTGGAAAAAAAAACATCGCTGCATCATGGGGTCAGAATATTTTTTTCGCGGGACAGGGGGAAGTTTTCCCCTACCTCTCCCCCGCGCAATCCGAAGTGGGAGCGGAGCGATGGCGACCGACCCGCTGGGACAGGCCGACCTTCGCCGCGCTCCAGCGAGAGTGCGTCGGAGGTCAGCCCACCATTTTTGCTGGGGCTCGGACAAGATGGCCACGGGTGACCCGTCGGCGGTCTCACCGGTATTTCGCGCCGCCGCATTCGACCGTTTTTTCTTTTACCTGCCCACGTAGCATGGCTGCCAGCCCCACCACAGCACCCAACATGCCCCTGGCTGAGGGGACAGAGAATGACCTGCCTACACGGGCCTACACGCACAGCACACTAGACATCAACGGTGCGCTCCCGGCTAGCACTCTAACGGGCCTGCCCGCGCACTCCAAACGCGCACTCCAGCTGCAGAAAGTTTATCTCAGCGTTTGGAGCGCTGCTCACGTAGGCATGCACTTACAATCGACCGATGCGCTGCACAAGTACATGAGCTTCACGGACTCGCTCACAGAGGAAGAGGAACAGCGGGTACTTTTTGGTGAATTCCTGGCGGCGCAGACCGACTCACCTGCGCAAGATATTGGAGCAGAGTTATTCGACATCAGCGAGGTGGACGACATGCGCGAGCAGCAGCCGTGTCAGAAGTTCTACTCACCTGGTTCAGCGGAGGCGACGATGCACGAAGTGTTCCTCCTGTCGGTGCTCATCACCGCATATCTTCAGGCCGACCTGCGTAAGGTGCAACGTTGGGTGGCTGACGCCGAATCAGACGCCGAGCGTTTCGGCTCCTTGCGTCTTGCTGGAGAAGTATGGGCACCGCCATACTCCAACGGCATGTGGGCAAGCAGTGGCCCCATCCTTCTCCCGCTCACGGACGCAGTATCGGTGCGGATGGGTGGCGCAGCTGGCGTGGTGGAAATGGCCGCAAAGGTGCTTTCGAAGTGGTACCAAGCTGCCGAGCGGCGGAGCGTGACACCGGCCGAGATCGACTACTACTTGGTCGCCATCCGAAAGCCGAGGTCACAGCGCAAGCTGAGCGGGCCAAAGCGCGGCGGTCGCCAGGGCAACGCCTCATCACGTCACGTCTCGGCCATCCCTGCAGTCGCCGCATTTTTGCGGCAGCATGGACCGAGACTTCGACATGAGGTTGTCGCTCACGCTTCCGAGCCTACCTGCAACCCACGGAGCTTCACTAAGGCTGAATTACTCGAGGAGATGAACGCGAGGGACGTTGAACATCAAGCTGAGCTCAGTGCTCGAGAGACCGAGCATCAAGCCGCGCTCGCCGAGAAGCAGCGGAAGCTCGACGTGGCGAACAAGTTGAAATCAAAGGCGCGGCAGGCGCAGGCGGCCGCGCAGGCGACCGTCCGTGGCACTGCCGCTCGAGTGCGCGCCGAGGAGCAAGCAAAGATGAAGGAAAGGCGAGAGACAGAGGCGATGGCGTTGCGCAAGCGCGCGCTGGAGCAGAAGGCCGCCATGGAGGTGCAGCTGCACAGAGAAAGCCAGATAGATATTGAGCGGAGCAAGCGGCTGAAGCGCAGCGCCCATGCCGAAAAACGACAGGCGAAACGGCAGGCCGATCACTGGCAGAGGATGGCGGGGTCGAGGGATACCTCTACCATCACTTACGACGCCCTGTGAGAGTGCGCGTGCCCTCATCGGAGCAGCCAGCCGTCAACCGGGGGGGGGGGTCCGATTCCTAGGTAGGGGTGTCCTTGCCCAGGCTCTATGCCTCATAAATAAGGCTGTGAATAGGTTGAGATTTGGTCTACTATAGTCGAACCTAGTAGTGGAAAATTGCTACTATGTTACATAGTAGTAGCGCACCGGTGCTACTATGTTAGCCATAGTAGTAGTGCATTTCGGGCTCTTTGGTCTTTGGTCTTTGGTACTATGTACTATAGTACTGTAGTTAATATAGTACCAAACAAAGGTATAAGGTATACCGGGGGGGGGCTTTTGGCAAGTGGCTCTGTGGTGGGTGGCGTGAGCGCGGGGGAGAGGGGGAGCGAGAGGGGGAGCGAGAGAGAGGGAGAGGGAGAGGGCGAGGGAGAGGGAGAGGGCGAGGGAGAGGGAGAGGGAGAGCGGCGGTAGGAGCGAGAGCGAGAGCCGAGAGCGCGCAGCGAGAGCGAGAGCAAGAGAGAGGGGAGGAGGGAAAGAGAGCGGAGCGCGAGCCGCGGGGATCCCTCGCCCTCGGATTCAAACACCAAAAATTTCGACTCAAGACCAGAGGGAGGACATGTTTTGAGGCGGCGTCGCTGCCCATGCCTAGCGCAAGGGTATAGCGCCCCCACTCAAACATCTCCTTCCCCAAAGCTCCTCTTTGAGGAGTTGCTCCTCACCCTCCCATTAGGCCCCCTTGCCTGCGAGACCAAAACAGGATCCTGGCGTGGGGGGCTGCTTGAGTGTGGAGGGAGGGGTGCTCCGGCTAGCGCAGGTAGTAAGCTAGTGAAGAGCTGGGTGGCATAAGGGGGAAGGGTGCTTGCGCTCGCCGCGGCAGGGAGTCCTGTCTTGTGTGCGCGCTAGTCCCGTTCCTTTGCCGCGCCGCGACCCATAAAAATTTGTTAAAATAATAATAGTTTTCTATGTTACATAGATAGTAGTAGTGCTCGAGTGCTACTATGTTACATAGTAGTAGCTCCAGTGCGGGGTTGGTAGCCTTGGTAATATAGTACCAAGCTACTATATTCACAGCCTTACTCATAAATGAGTCAGATTGGGCCATCCAAGTGCATGGTCAGTCTACTGGGCTTGGTGGTGGATATGAGACATGAGGGAGCAGGATGCTCAATGGTGAGCCGTAGTCAGCCCCTTATCCCCTATACCCCATGCGATCACACAACAGCAGAAGCTGCGCTAGGCGAGTAGTGGCGCGCCGACGCGTATGTATATATGTATATGGGTATGGGAGATGTAGACTACCAACTGTTACTATTACACTACTACATGCCAACTAAGTATATACTTGGTTCGCCCATGGGCCATGGGGGGGCACGAGCCCCTCTCTCTCTCCACTCCTCCCTTGCCATGGGCCATGGGGGAGGAACCACCCATCCTGCTCCTAGCATGCCTGATGGCTTGCCCGGAGCAGACTGACATGCTAGCCCACTCTCTCACTAGCAGGCGTGCCTGCCTCGCGCGCCCTGGCCTGTCGTGGCCAGCCTATCGCTCCAACCCCCCCTCCCCCCTATCGACAGGCAGATAGGTGCAGGTGTGGGGCCCCAGAGGCTCAGGAGCGCCAGTGAGGGAGAGGCCGGGGAGGCCAGGGCCCAGCCCCAGCCTCCTCTGCCCCCTGAGCTGGCCTTCAGGATCCTCCAGGGGTCGCGAGCGGGCAACTGCAGGCCTGTCGCAGGCACGCCATCGCGCGTGCCGCAGGAGAGTCCCCTAATGGAGTTATGTTGCTCGTGCTGGGTGTGGCTGTGGCTGGTAAGGGCTGGCGGTGTGCTGGTCTATGGCTGCCATGCTGCGTTGTGCGTTGTTCGCATGCTTCGCGGGCTGGCGCGCGCGATGTCTCGCGCGCACTTGTCAGGGGGTCGTCCGAGCGCGGGCGCTTCGGAGACATCGGCGTGTCCATGAGCAGGTCGTGCCGTCCTCAGCGGCACCGGCGCGGGGCGGGGAGGGGAGCGGGGCGCGCTCCATACATGACCCTATCACCCATCAGTTTACTAATAGTTCAGCGAGGGATAGGGATAAGGGCGGTGGCAATGTGCTCCTGGGTGTGCGCAGTCGCAGTTGGCTCACTTGTCAATAGCAGAAGCCGGCATCTTCTAAAGGTTTGCTTTATTATATGTAGTAGTAGTAGTAGTATAAATACGTAGTATAAAGTATTTCGCAAATCCGCGACAATAGCCACAATGCAACTACGATTTCTAGCCACATACCGCACATGCATAGCCCACGAAAGCATTTGCGAAAGTGCAAAGAAGCACTCCTGGTGTCGGCAACAAAATTAGATACCCTGCCATATCCGAGTCTGGACTCAGGATCTACCATGGCGATCGCCTGGCCATAGCGAAACACTGATGGCGGAACGACGCGACAGCTTTGCCCGAGTTTCTACAGTGCGCGTATCAGCTCGTCGCCGCCAAACGCATGCCTCGCCGGACCGCAACATGTAAATGGAGGAAGAGGCGATGGCATCTATGCATGCAAGAATTTAGGGGGGAAATGCACACCCTCGCGCGGACGAACACAATGCCGCCTCGAGATTCCACATGAAGAGCGGCCTACTAACCTCTAGACTCAAGCAAGCGCGTCCTTGATGCGCTCCACGTCGACGGGGGATAGCTCCGTCTGTTTCGCGTCATAAAAGGCAGACATGACGTCATTCGGCACCGGCGAGTGCTCAAGCCCAAGACAATGGCCAATCTCGTGAAGGGCAACCGGCTTTATTTGGAAGTATTGCTCCTCCCAGGTCTGGTGCTTGCGGAGCGGGTTCGACTCCGTTGAGAGCTCCCAGCGTTCAGACGCATCGAATACTATTGAAGCTGGTAGAGCGTGAGCGAGCTGTCCACCGGGGCCATCAAAGGCATTCGTGCCGTCCCTTGCCATCTTGCCGAAAGAGATCGTAAGCACATCGTCTGCTGCGGGAGCCTCTGCATCCATAAAAGGGGGGGATTATGGGTCGGCCATCGGTAGTGGAGACGCGAGGTGACCGGGAAGACTGCACACGCGGGACGCTCCCTCGACAGAGAGCTGAATGGAATCACATCACGTTTGGTGGAGAGCTGCTCTTCTCCAAATAATGGGTCCGTGCAACGAGGTGGTCTCCCTTGGCAAGCTTTTTGCATCGCCCACCTGCAAGCTGCTCAGCTGTGACGTAAACGAACTGCATCTCCGCCGCCTCTGCCCACGTGCTGAAGGCCGCCTCCAAATCCTTCAAGAGCCCTTCGATTTTAAGCGTCGGTGGCACCGACTCAAGGTCGAGCGTCCAACGAGTAGTACCTCCCTTCACCATGGAAGGAAGGCGAGCGCCGGGCTCCTCGTCGTCATCACCCAAGATGAGCGCCGAGAGCAGCGCTTTGCGGGTCTCGTGGCCGACGACTCCATTAGCGTCGATGCTCATGGCCTCCTGGAATTTTTTAAGCGCGGCGATGGTGGCGTCGTCCCGTTCGCCCGTTTGGGCGCCATCGTAGTACCCAGCACCTGCAAGGATGGCCTGGACCTCCTTGATATCGTCGCGGGAGGACATGTCCGTCGAATCCTCGCGGCCGAGGATGGAGAGCTTGGGGCCACACAGTTTTGGAGTCGGCACACCAGCCTGAGGACGGAAAGCGGCCGAGGAGTCGTCAGACTTGCGGCTCGATCGATGCCCGCAGTGAAGCTCCTCGCGAACAGAGGCTTGGTCACACGGCTGTGCACCTCGTCAATAGGGACAACATCTCCATTCGCCTTCTCGACGAGCACGTGGAGCTGTGCGTTGCTCGGCATGATGGAAGCTGACCGTAAGGCGGCTGTGATGTCGACATAAAGATCGAACACGGGATTCACCTAGGAGGGAGGGGGTGGTGAAGGCGAGGAGCAGAAGAGCGGGAGGGGAGGGGGGGTATAGGAACTAGGACAAGTGTGTTGCTCGCACTTGCCGGAAGCGCCCATACCGACTCACGCTAGCGTAAGCAACTCGAATAACACCCTGCCTCTGACGCGCTCAGCTGGTTTGGCATGTGCGCTTGCACGAGGCACGAGCAGCACGAAAACAAGCACCTTGCAGTTCTCACATCCCGCTGGTGAGTCCAAGAAGAAGATGGCGCCCGTGCCCGCGAACGACGGTGCCTCCATCAAGGCTTCCCGGTCGCCGGACGGCGGAGACCACACATCGCCCGACGTGCCATCGGACACGAAGATGTGCACGAGGCAAGGATTCTTAACCTTGAGCACGTCCACCTGCAAGGCGAGTGTGGCGCCGGCGTGGGGAGCGTATGCGGGTGATGGCACGCGCCAAGGAGCAGCGACCTTCGAAGCTCAGGATGAATGGCGGGGAAGGCACGTGCTCGCCTTGAAGCACGCGAGCCAAGGCGGTTCACGAATTTGCGGTGCGACAAGCGGCGGGAGCTGGTCGTATCGAACTCCAAAGCGAGTGAGGCTGACGAAGCAATCGGACGCATGGTATGGGTTGCCGTTGGTGTAGTTGGTGAAGGGCAGGTAGCGCCCGTATGGCCCGTCAGGAAAGCCGCGAGAAGGAGTGCCGTCGACGCGCTGCGCAATGCCCCTGAGCTCTCGTTCGGTGTCGATCTCCAACTGCCGAGCGGTGGGCCATTCCGTGGATTGAAACGATCGCCTACTCGGCAAGTGCATCGCACTCCATCCTCGGAGTACGTGTTCACAGCAGTAGTAGGGAGCGGGGGGAGGGGATGTAGCGCCAAAGCAATGCGGCGCCTCCTCTTCGGCAAGTGGACATGGTGGCATCGGTCAATCATTCCAAGGGCGCTCTCGCCCCGAGGCATATGGGCTGTCGCGCACCTCGAGGTACTTCTCCAAGATACGATCGACGTTGCAATGGTGGAGCCAGAAGATGGGGTGGAACGCAGACTGGAAGGTGCCCATGAGGCCACCAACCATCCCATGAATCGAATTGTGAGGTGCCTCGATCGACGGGCTGCGCGAGGTCTGCAGGGGCCAGTGTGGTGCGTCTCCTAAGGGGTGTCGCGCAGGCGCTACGCAAGGGGCCGAGCGATGATGTACCCAGCCCTTGGTTGGGATATAGGGGCCCATCTCTCGTAGCGCCGGCTGTGACTGTGGTATCGCAAACCTGGAACGCAGTACACGAGAAGTTGAGAAAATTTGTCGAGCGCAGCACCGCGTAGCCAAGGTCTGGGACTCGCGATCGCACAAGCGAGTTGTACATCGCTCGCTCGCTCGCGATTTGCGTAAGAGGATCCAACGGCGGCGATG
The DNA here is from genome assembly GCA_018136815.1 of Isochrysis galbana. Classification (NCBI taxonomy): domain Eukaryota; phylum Haptophyta; order Isochrysidales; family Isochrysidaceae; genus Isochrysis; species Isochrysis galbana. The sequence continues at coordinate 2,744,108 of CM030944.1, read as the reverse complement.
GCTCAACCGGAAAGAAGTCGGCCTCGAACGGTACAAGGAGCATCTCGCGCACGATGCCTATTGAGGGCAAGAGTTCGGCAATGCCCTAAACGGAACGCGCATAGCAAGGCGGCCAACGCTAACAGTCCGGGGTATGAGGCCGATCGAGCTTCACCTGGGATAACTTCGCCATTCACTTCCGGCTCCATCCAATCCCAGTAGGGAAGGCCGATGTTGCTGTCGCCGCCAAGGGCCAGGTCCGCACGGCGCAAAGCTTGCTCGAACTCGTTCATGTATGGCCGATGCCAGGTTGCGAAGCAAGAGCGCCTGCACCCGCGCGCGACGAAGGGTGAGCAAGCAACGCGCTTGGTGGGCGCCGCCGGTGTGTTGACATGCGGACCGGTCACCCGCACACACCTGTGCGCGCAATACTCAGGGTGGGAGCTTTGCGGAAGTGGTGGCAGCCCGCCGTGGATCACAGCAAGGCGGAACCATTCAGACGTGCCGGCGCCGTCCACGTTCTCGCGCAGCTTGAGGCAGGCGCGCGCGAAGCGGACCTGGGCGACAAAGCGTTTGGGGCAGGTGGCGTCGGGTTCAACCGTCAGCCTGCATGGGGCATGGCGAAGGATGCGTGGCACCTGCTCCGATCGCGGCATCCGACGTAATTCATGGCGTGTGACAACCAAGTCGGGCAGTTCAGCCCGCGTCCAGTGGACATCTGATCCCTTGGAGGGCGGGGAACCCGCGCCCGTCGTTGGCACGGAGATGACGGGGCCAGCTTCGGCTTCATCATTCTGGTTGGTGGGAGGTGGCGTTGTTCCATCCACAGCCGCCTTCGAGTTGGAGCATCCTGTGGGGATCGTTGGAACGTTTCGGGTCGGCATTTACATGCCCCTCCGGCGCGTGCCATTCATCGCTCGTTTCCCCTGCATCCCTCCCTATTCCTCGCAAGTGCGCGCGCGCGCGCTCTCTCTTGCGCGCATGCGCTCCCTCCGCTATGCCCCTCATTCCCACTTGCCTGTTTGGCTGCCCTCACTCACTCCCCCTCCATTCCTTCTCCGCTCTCCCTTCCTCTCCCTCCTTCCCTGCCTTGCTGCCCTACTTCCTCTATCCCGCCCGTATCATGCCTGTACGCCTCTCGTTCCCCCTGCCTCCCTCCCTTCCTCTCTCTCTCGCTCCAACTCTCGTGGGAAGGTGAACCATCCTCTTTCGGAACATCCTCTTTCGCGAGTGGAGAACGGGAGAAAGGGAGGGAGGGAGGGGGAGGGAGAGGCGTGCATGCATGGAGTGTGCATGAGCATGAGCCGACAGTGAGGCCGAGCGGCGCGTGTGTGTACCACAGTGAGCAGGAGTGAGGGGAGGTGGGAGTGTGAGAAAGAGGCGGGAAGCGGCGGGCGCACCCATCGCAGAGAGGGAGGGAGAGAGAGAGGGAGGGAGGGAGAGGGAAAAGGGGAGAGGTGGAGGGGGACGAGGAGAGAGAAGAATGAGAGGGATAAAGCGTGAAGAGAGGGAGAGATGAGAGAGAGAACAAATGCTGACCTTTTCCTCGGCGAGTACTCATCGGGATTCTTTCATTTGTAGGGGGACGAGGAGAGGAGCGATGATGACGGTGGTGGAGCAGAGGGGTCGGCAAAAGAGGGGAAAAATCTGTACTCTTACCGTGAGAAAGACTGAGCGTAAGGGCAACGCCACTTGAAGGGGAGAGAGGAGGAAGACAGCGCGCCAACAACCAACCTCTCTTCTTTTGAGGGATCCCGGCTTCTTTGTCTCCCTGTCAGCCATCTCCTCCCCTCTGAATTATCTTTGTAAAACGGCGCCTTCTTCATGAAACGCTGCGTTTCAGATGCACGGGCGGTGGTAATCTAGTCTGGGATGTGTGGGGGAGAAGAGAGAAAGGGAAAGCGGGGGGAGGAGAGAGCGAGAGGGAAAATGGGATGTGGAAGTGGAAGTGGTGAGAAGGGAGAATTGCTCAGACGTCGCTGATGAAGGGATCGGAGAGAAGAGAGAGAGGGCGGAGAGGGAGGGAGGGAAGGAGAGAGAGAATGGGGTGTGGCTCAAAAAGATAGAAAAGCTCCCTTTGATCTACGAAATAATGAGAGAAGATAGGATGGAGAGAGCGAGGACGATGACCTCTCTCTCTCTCTCTCTCTCTCTCTCTCTCCCCCCCCCCCCCCCCTCCCCCTCCCCCTCCCCCTCTCTCCCTCTCCCTCCCTCCCTCCCTCCCTCTCTCTCCTTTCCTCCCTATACTTTTGCCCATGTACGTGGATCATCTCTCTTCCTCCTCCTCGCGCTCGTCCCTCTTCCACCACCCAGGCACATTATTCCTCGCTCCCAGAGAGAGAGATGGAATATATGTTACCCCCCAGGAGCCAACGCCCCCCGATAGCTATCGGGGGCCCCCGATAGCTATCGGGGGGAATTTTTTTCCCGATCGCCAACAGCCCCCCCGAGAGCTACCGGGGGGCCGAGAAAATCCCCCGAGAGCTATCGGGGGATAGCTCCTGGGGGGTGCCGTAAGCGGACCCCCCGATAGCTATCGGGGGAAGAGGAAATCCCCCGATAGCAAACGGGGGGTTCCTCCTCTCTTTGGCTCGCTCTCCTTCTCTCTCTCTTCCCCCCTCCGATCCTCTGTTCTCCTTTCTCCTCTTTTCTCTGTTCTCTTTCTCCCCCGTAAAAATAGTTTTTAAAACTTAGAGTATCTAACAGCGAACAGTTTTAGAAATGACATGAGGTTGCTAGGATTAATATTAAAATATAATATATAAGTACAATATGGTAATTAAATTAAAGATTATTAAAGACGTAATATAAAAAAAGTATAAATAAAAATCTAACCAAAAATTCAAGTTGAATTAAATATCAGTCATTTTGATTTTGATCTCGTCAAGTAAAATATTAACATTAAGAATATTTAACATAAATAAAAACCACAAAAAACCAAATAAATTTTACTATTATGTGTTTATTCAAACGATGCTATGACTATAAGTCTTCATTTTAAACTAAGGTTTACTAAGATAATTACTATCAAGTTATAATTTTCAATTCAACATTTTTAAGGATCAAATTTATTGTCACTGAATAATAATTTTATTACTAGTATTTCAGTAAACTTTAATTTGAATAATTCATTGAAAAGTGTATTTTCGTAAAAAATGTTATAATAAATAATAATTAATTAATTAAAATTATCCATACGCTAATTCCGTTTTTGATTTTTATTCGAATAATTCATTGAAAAGTATATTTTCGAAAAAAATATTATAATAAATTATATTTAATTATAATTAGCTCATTCCGTTTTTGATATTTAATTATTTATTATCTGAATAATTAATTGAAAAGTATATTTTCACAAAAATATTATATTTATATTTAATTGATTAAAATTATTTCTACGATCATTCCTTTTTTATTTTAACAGCATAACCTCCCTCTCTTCTCTCTGCCCCCCACCCCTCTCTGCCTCTCTCTCTCTCTCTCTGCCTCTCTCTCTCTCTCTGCCTCTCTCTCTCTCTCTCTGCCTCTCTCTCTCTCTCTCTCTCTCTCTCTCTCTCTCTCTCTCTCTCTCTGCCTCTCTCTCTCATGGAGGCCAGCTCAGGGGGCAGAGGAGGCTGGGGCTGGGCCCTGGCCTCCCCTGCCTCTCCCTCGCTGGCGCTCCTGAGCCTCAGGGGCCCCCACGCTGCACCTGTCTTCCTGTCGAACAGGGGAGGAGGAGGGGTTGGAGCAATGGGCTGGCCACGCCGGGCCAGGATGGGCGAATCAGGCGAGCCTGTCAGTGGGAGAGAGGGTCAGCAGGGCAGTGGCCTCCTGGCAAGCCATCAGGCGTGCCAGGAGGATGGGTGGTTCCTCCCCCATGGCAGGGGAGGAGTGGAAAGGGGGGGGGGCTCGTGCCCCCCCATGGGCGAGCTAAGTATAAACTTAGTGTTAAGTGATTTGATGAAGACCGAAGTAAAATAGCGCCACGGTATAATCCAACGGCCAACACCTGAGGGGGAATCAGGGTCACACAAGGGGGCGGTTCCTTGCACCGGCGATACCTGATCGCGCGACTTAGCCTAAAACGCGAGGAGCACGCAAGGAGGTAAGCCAGGTGAGGGGCAAGCAGGCGACAAAGGAGGCGATAAAGGAGGCGAGGGCAACAAGGGCGAATGGACGAATGTAGGACACTGCGACGGTGACTCGTGGCTAGCCTGCAAGGAGGGAACATAGAAACGCAAACAACTTCTAAAACAAAAAGGTCGATCGCGGATGCGACAGGTGGCAAGGGAGGAGGGGAGCGGGAGCGGCGCGCGTTCCATGACCCTATCGTTTTAACGATAGTTGGAGCGCGCGTGACGTAGACACTAGACACGTAGACGTAGGGGAGAGAGTGGAGAGTGGAGAGGGGAAGGGGGGCGGGGGGAATCGCACCATTTCCATTTCCTGGCGAAGATTTTCGTGGCGGCAGGTGGCCCCCCGTGCAGGTTTTTCGTTGAGCATCGCGCCACGGTCAAAAAATGTAACCCAACCCTTACCACTTACCAATAGTTGAAAGCCCCTGTTTGACCGCCCTAGTATTTGGAAGCCCCCTCACTCACTGTCACTGTATTTCCCATCTAAAGTAGAGTAGAGTACTCGTAGGGGACGGACCATTGACCATCATTGTTTTGTTTTCGGAGCCTCGGTCGCCCTCCGCCGCGCCGCAACCGACGGCCGCTGCGCTCTCCGCTCTCCGCTCTTTCTCTCTCTCTCTCTCTCTCCCCCCCCCCCCCCCCCCCCCTCCCTCGCTCCCTCCCTCCCTCCCTCCTCGTTCTCCTCTCCCCCCCCTTCCCACATACACACCTTCCTCCCTCCCCCTCTCCCCCTCCCTCCCCATATCTTTCCTTCCGTCCTTTCCTCTCTCTCGCGGTTGGACAGGGCGAGGGGCTCGCCTCTTTGGGAGGATCAGCTCGCATGATGCTGCTCCGACCGGCCGCCCACCTGCTGCTCGTGGGCGGGCTCGGGCTGCTCTGTGCGTACCGCCTACGCCGCCGCCGCCGCTTTGCGCCGCAGGCGTCGTGTGTGCAGCTCGGCGCGGCGACGCGCGCTGCCCTCGCGCGACATCGGTGGCTGCCGCTGCGCCACGTTGCTCTGCATGCCGCATTACCCCCCGCCTTGCTTGAGCACGCTTTCGGCGCGATCGTGCGTGCCTTCTCACCGCAGCAGGTTGACTACGCAAACACAGCATACGGCAAAGACCACTGGCAACTCTCCTGTTTCATGGAGTACGAGGGGGGCGTTGCGACAGGCAAGATCGACCTGGAGCGAGGAGCGCTGATGAAGCGCGCAGCCGACCCCACCCTTGCCGCTTGCGACGCCATCTTCCTCCGGTGGTACAACGACAGCCACCCGTATTTGCGCTCCAAGTTCACCCGCCGTCTCTGCCGTCTGCAGTCCTTTGTGACGCGCTACCGTGCCGTTCCAAGCGAGACGCACCTACCGCGCCATATCGATGGTGCCAACGTTGACGGTTCCCTCATACTCGGCTTGCCGTCCGAGACCGGCTTCGGAGGAGGCGGCGTGACAGTGTGGGATGGCGAGAATGACGCCGAGAAGTTTGAGTACCCTATTGGGGTTGGCGACGCCTGCGTGCTCGATGCTCGGGTGTGGCACCAGTCGAATCCAGTCGAATGGGGGGAGCGGTGGGTACTTGTCGTGTTCTATCGTGTCATCACTGAGCCCATTACCACACAGGGCGTCAACGGCACAGGGGCAGTCGGCACCTCACTCAGGGACGGCGTGGACGTTGGAGGCCGGCAACAGGCTGTGCGCGAGCTCCTTGCGCGCAGAGTCAAAGAGGCTGCCAGGCGCAAGACGAGCGCGCAGGCAACTGAGGGTGAAGGGGCGTGGCTGGGGGAGAGCCGCCCGTAGGGGAACCCCCAGGCTATGAATCGGGAAGCTGTGGCACGCTGCGGATGTACAGCGCGTTGTCGTGCACACGCGCAAAAGAGATGGACACACGTGCAAGGGCAATAGGGGTAATCAGGGCACAGCCCTGCCTAGGACGTATTAGCACGTATACTAAAAAATCGAAGGTTCCAAGAACCACTTGGCTGCTCTGAACGGGATGACTGCTCCAAGCTCGACCCCTCCCCCCCTCCCGGTGCTTTTGCCCCTGGCCCCTGGGCGCACGACCAAGCAAGCGGTCGTTTGCCTCCATTTGGTTCCGCCTCCCCATCCACTCATGAACATGAGATTCACAAAGTGACTTTGACTTTAGGGAGGGGCTTCTACAACAAAAGTGCAACCATTTTCTTCACAACTCAGCCTCCTCTATTGACAAGAGGTAACTATTCATCAGTTCTGCTTCCACACGGTGTCCACACGATGATGCACGATAGGACGATAGGCGCGGCTGTTGGTCGCGGCGCGGCGCATTCGTCGTACGTAGTGGAATGAATATCGTATTCGTAGATAGAAATAGAGGTGGAGGTGGGGGAGTTTGGGTAAAAAAAACTCTGGCGAATCGGGAGGCCCAATTTTATCGTGGGACCGGGGAGCAAAAGATTTCCCCTCCTCTTTCCCCGCGCGAATCCGAATCCGAGGCAGAGCGATGGCGGGCGAAAGAAACTCTGTACTCTGTCGTGCCTTACCGGAGTGGCTGGACGCTGCGCCCGGCGCTACAACGGGCGCAATCCGTCCGGCTCGCCCGCCACGCGCGCTACCATGCGCGTTCTTCCGTTTGCTCTGTGCAATCTTAGCCCAACATTCTTCAACAATGTTCATGCCTTCCTCAATTCAGCCGCCTCACACCGTTGTGTCGCAATATGCTTTTGTATTGCGTGACTAGTGTAGGCCCTACACAGAACACTCTGGCGCTCGTGCACAAAGCGCGGTGACCAGTCGAGCCGTATTTGCTGAGTCAGGTGGGGTGCAACACTCATTCATGCTAAGCCTATCCGAGCCTCACCAACGCCTTTCTGATTCATCACCGAATCTGCTCTATTGTGCACGAATAGCGCGAATTTGGACGGCTCTCTCCTTAGCCCATCCCACATTACTTCGTATTGGGCTTCACGGGACTTGTGAGTAGCTGGGTTTCATATTCGCTGATCGCCTTCTTTATCGCTGCTTCTTGCTCAGCCTTTTGCGCCGCCATAACTCGGTCAAGGACGCCTTCCGCCTTTTGTACTGCAACCTGCTTGGCAAGGGAAGGCGACGAGTCCATGGAGCAGGGGTAAACAAGCGCGGTCGGGATCTTTCTCCGCGGAGAATGCGCCGGATCAGCGATGAGACGGGCTGTGTTGTGCTTGCACGAGAAAGACAACCCTCCACGCTCCTCCCACCATCATGCCGAACGGCTACAGTTGTGAGTTGCGGCTTCTTGAAAAGGCTCAAGAGGCTTTGCTCACCTGCTCCGCTGCCCGAACTTGCCTGCGTGTCTCCTCTATCGCCGCCTTGCGTGCCTCCTCCGCTTCCTTCTTCGCCACAGTCCGAGCTGCAGCCTCGCCGCGCGCGTACCCTCTTTCCATTGCCTCAGCCACATCACGTTGGCATCTCGTCTGAACCTCCATCAAGGCTGCGCGATGACGTTCCTCAACTTGAGTGATGGCATTTAGGACGGCTTCCCTCTCCGCCAATGCGGCCTTTGACGCTGCTTCGGCTGCTGCGGCTGCCGCCGCGCGCCGCTCTTCGACTAGCTCGGCCTGGTGCGATGCGCGCAATGCAGCCAGTTCCTCCGAGTGAGCCCGCCTCGCAGCTTCTACAGCCTCCGCGACCGCCTGCTCACGGGCCGCGTCAGCCGCCTGCTGTGCGCGAGTTGCCTTGGCCTCGCGCTGCTTGCGGTGGTTACGCTCAGCCGCCGCAATCCTCTCACGTTCAGCTTCGATAGTCGCTGCAGCCTGAGCCTCCACTGCCTCGCATTTTTGTCTAGCGGTACGCATGGCCTCGGCTACCGCAGAGTCTTTGGCGCGGGCGGCTTTGCGAAGTGATGCCTCTTTTTCTGCGGCGGCCGCCTCAAGAGCTTCTTGCATCTCTTTTCTTATAGCCGTCACAGCCTCCGCTTTCTCACGCTCCGTCTCGCGCAAGGTCTCAGCTACCGCAGCCCGTGCCGCCCTTTCCTTCTCCTTCTCCAACTCTGCCCTGAGCGCCTCGAGCGCGATGCCGGTCTTCTTTCGTCCGGCGGCCTCCACCTGCAAACCGATGTTAGATGATCAAGGAAGGGAAAGGGTCGGAGAGTGAGACGAGAAGCTGGTGCGAGGCGGTGAAGCACCGAATCGCTCAAGCTGTGCATGTGCACAGGCGGGTCGAGGAAGAATCCAACCAAGGCTCCCGAACCGCGTCGATGCCCCAAGCCCTAGGCACAGAGCCGTGCAAGCACCTGGTTGGTGGCTGCGCGCACTGCCTCTGTGATCATCGCTTCGCGCTCTTTAGCAGCCTTTGCGAGCGCCTCCTGCACAGCCTGCTTTCGCTGCAAGGCCGCGCCGCGCAGGGCCTTCAGAACGGCCTTCTCCACTACCTTCGCTTGTGGAGAGTCTGTACAACAAGATACTGCATCAGCGGAGACTAAGTTGCATGCAGATGTGCAAGAGCCCTCTCCAATAGGACGTTCTTTTTGCGGATCGTATATGACCTCCCAGTCGGCCTCGGAAGAGGAGCAGGTGCAAGAGAGCGGCAAGTCGGTACCCTGCGGCCCCTCTCCAAAGAGCGCGACATACAACTCCGCCTGCGAGCGTGTCAGTTCGTGCGGAATGGCACCGCTGCCCGCTAACGACTTGCCGGACGCACTGCTTGCCGAGTTGCTCTGCAGCGCTTCATCGGCGTCGACAGGGTAGAGAGCGCGCTTGGCCTTGGAGTGTACGGTGGATCGCGAGCTGAGTCGGCCTTGAGCGGTGGGCTTTTCTTTCGTGGGTGCGCGTGCCGGTCCGGCGAGCTGATTCGGCATCCGTAGGTTCTCGCTGCCTGTCGGACGCGGTGGAGCTGGCCTGCGCGATGGTTGAGCAGCAGTCGTGCTCAGTGGCATCCGCTGCATCGTGTAGGTGAAGGGGGGTCGTGCTTGAAAGGGGGGTGGATGGGAGCCGAGAAGGGAGGGGGTGGAGGGGGAGAACGAGGCGAGCCCCGTGTGTTGGCAGGGCAATGAGAGCAAGAGAGGAGGAGGAGAGAGGGAGAGGAGGAGGAGAGAGGGTGTGGGAGAGCGGTAGGCAGAGCCTCGGTGGCAGGAGAGCACAGGAGAGAGGAGAAGAGAAGAGAGAGAAGAGAGAGAGGGAGGGAGGGAGAGAGAGAGAGAGAGAGAGAGAGAGAGAGAGAGAGAGAGAGAGAGAGAGAGAGAGAGAGAGAGAGAGAGAGAGAGAGAGAGAGAGAGAGAGAGAGAGAGAGAGAGAGAGAGAGAGAGAGAGAGAGAGAGAGAGAGAGAGAGAGAGAGAGAGAGAGAGAGCGGCACCGCGGGCGGCTCCAGTCTACCCGTCGGGGGAGGGGGGGGAAGGGGGGAGGGGGGGGGGGGGGGTTCATCCCCTACGGTATTTGCACAGCGCGGCCCGGGAGGCGAGGCGTGAGGCTTGGGAGTATTTTTATCATCCGCATCTACAGAGAGGAACGGCGAGGCGGCTAAGACTGTGAGTAAGTTTCATTTGGAGCTATCTAGATATTAGGTTTGGGCGTTTTTTGCTATCTCTATAGATATAGATAGTGCCTTTCGGCTATCTAGATAGATACAGATAGTGCTTCTGCCAAACCTATTATTAGTATTAGTATTATCTAGATCGTTGGAATATTAAAAAAAGGTCTGGGCGCCTCGGGATCCGCCAGCGGCCAGCGGCTCCCGAGGCTTTCGAACCCATGACCCCGAGGCCGCCGCGCACTGCGCACTGCGCACTAGGCACTAGACCATGAGCCCAGGTCGCAGCGTGCAGCGTGCTTTTAGAGGGCCATTCAACCCTAGATGGGAAATACGGTGCAGGGGCCTGCAAATACAGCCAAATACATATGTATTTGGCCTGAGGCCAAATACATTTCAAATACATTCGAGGCCTACTACCCAGGACACGCTTCGAGCTTCGAATACAGCCAAATACATATGTATTTGGTCTCTGGCCAAATACGGTAAATACGTATTTCCCATCTAGGCATTCAACACCTCATCAATACACAATACATGTGTTTTTGTGTTTTTTGTTTTGTGTTCGGTTGAAAATTTTTTTTTGTTCGGGAGAAAGAGGCGGCAGAAAAGGCTGCTGTCGGGCGGGGCCATGGAGGGAGATGGGGGGGGCGGAAGCGAGGAGTGGGAGTGGCGCAGGCGGACAACACCTTGCACGAGGTAGACCACATAGTGGATAGTGGCCAAGCGCCTGCGACAAGGCGATGTGCAATACCTCATTCGTTGGAAGGGCTTCAACTCCAAAAAAAAACACTTTTTAATATTCTCGCCTCGCCCGTGGCAATGGAAGACACTCACGAAGCCACGCTCTTTCTCCTCCCTCTCCCTCACTCCCTGCCTTGCGGCAACTCCCCTCATGCTCTACTTAGGGGCCCGGGTCGTTTGGGGGGTCAGAGCTGAGCGGGGTGCACCTGTCCCCAACGGTATGTTCTCGCCTCCCTCTTGTTCCGTTGAGTGACCTGTTTATAATGTAAGTGCTTCGGGGTGTAGTCGTACTAGTGTGTAAGTCCGTTCGTCCGGCATGTCCGTAGTTATGGTCGGTCTCCAGTCTTGACATACGGTCGGAGCGGGTTGTCGCGTCTTTTCATGCGAGCCTCTCAGCTAGGCCGAGGGCTTTTGCTACTAGGCCAAATTCTTTACTTAGTTGTAGCCTGCCTTGTTCATCCTTGGTAAATATAGGGGTCATGCGGGCCAAGGAGTGCGCCTCCTGACTTGCGCCCACTGGGGGTTTGGGTCAGGATGGTGATTGCTCAGCTCATTCCAAGAGGCAGAGTCTGAGGATGACCGACTGGCCCCCCGGAGGGGAGTTGGAGCCCGAGGGGGAGGGCATGATGCGCCTCCCCCATGTCCCATGTGAGTAGTATTAACTTAGTTGGCTTGAGGAGAGAAGAGGCGCGTCGGCGCGCTCCTGTCGCAACCAAGTGTAAACTTAGTTTTGAGTCAATAGTACAAAGAAGGCAGCTCCCGCCACTAGCTCCAACAACCAACTTTGCCTAGTCGACGGTCATCAATCACCAACAGCATAATGAAAATCGCGGACGTGCTCGTGCCCGCGGTGGGCAGCAACTGCTGTGTGTAAGTAGTAGCGGTACCGGCACCAACAGCATCCACATTCCACACTATGAGTGATGATTGTCACACCACCGCTGTCGACGACCGCCATTGCACATGCAAATTGACCCTGACACTCTGTGCACGTGGTGTCGGTTGCTGGTTGCTTAAAGTGAGAACTAGGGTACTCGGCCACCACGAATGTCATACTGCTGATCTCCCGCACCCAACTCTCATTGTAATCTCATCGCCATGCGAGTGGCGGTGCAAAACGGGCTGCACTAGCACCTTTCGCACCCGGTCGCGGCTGCACCGCGCCGTGACCGCAACGCACGGTGGCTTTACACGTCGATTGACCAGACACGGGCGGTGTGGTCATCGGAGCCGCTAACAAGATACGTGGCATCCGGGGTGTAACCGACGGCCATGCACAGCACGGCCTCGCGGTGGCCGGTGAGCACCTTCAGGCAGTCGCCAGAACGCCCATCCCACAACCGGATCTCACGCGACACCGTGCACGTAAAGAGCACAGGCGCATTTTTTCGCCAGATGAGCTCGACCACTCCGGCGCCGTGGGTGCACGTGTGGCGCAAGCCATACGAGTTGAGGTCCCAGATGCACAGCTTCCCATCCATCGCGCCAGTCGCTCCTAGCGGCATACAATCGCAAAAGCCCACGGCCTCGACGGATCCGCTGTGGGCATTCAAAGCTGCGAGCACCTTCCCTGCGGAGCGAGGCGGGGCAAGCGGGGCCGCAGGGCCAGCATGAGCATGGAGGCGCCAGCGCCAGCGAGTAGCTCAAAGTTTCAATACGCGCGGGCGCGCCAGCAGACAGGCAATTCGCACCTGTCTCTGCATGGGCCATCTTAACGGCGCCCGTCTCTATGCCGAAGACATAGACGGCCTGTGACGGGTGCGCTGCCAGACAGGTGATCGCGTAGGGCTCCTGCGGTGTCGATGCATGCAACGTGTGGTCGACCGTCCCAGCTCTCGGGTTCCACACCCTTACGGTGCCGTCTTCTGAGGCGGTGATGACGCTCCGTCCGCCGTTTGCAAAGCCTCCGTAGGAGACGGAGGCCGAGTGAGCGGAGAAAATCTGCATGACAGAGCCCTCTGAGACCTTCCACATCCAAGCGGTCGCGTCCTCCGAGCCTGCCAGCAAGACTGCGCCACGGCTGTGCCAAGCCACCCAATTGATGCCCTGCGTCGGGCCCTCTAGCGCGACGACGGGCGCGCCCGTGTCGGCAGTCCAGACGCGCACAACACCATCAAGGCCTCCGGTGGCCAGGTAGTTTCCGTCGACACTGAAGCCGATCGAGCTGATCGTCTCGTTGTGTCCCTGTAGCCGTGCAATTGGCTCTGCGAGGCCGAGGCGCCAGAGGTAGCCCACGTCATCGCCGCCGCCTGTCGCGAAGAAGAAGGGGTTGGCGGCGTTGACAGCGACGGCGAACACGGCAGAAGTGTGCAATGTGAGCTGTTGAACGCTCATCTCCTCCACCGCCTCGTGCACTGGCTCGAGCGCCACCTCTGGCTCCCGCACCGCCTCCGCAGACTCCATCTCGTCGTCAGAGCCGACGACGCTCTCGTCGCCCATCTCTGACTCGTCGTCGGCGGGCGGCAGGTCGTCGGGCCCAAGCTCAAACTCCTCCGTCACCTGCAAGTCGCTCACCATCGCCACCTCGTGCAGCTCGCCCACCACCGAGTCGGTCTCCGACGCGTGGTCGTCCATCGGCGCCACGCAGCGCGCGCGACGTGTCCCGTCCTTCCCCCCAAGGGTGAACGACGTAGTAGTATAAACCTAGTTCTGGTCATGGAGTTGGACAAATACAAAGAGTAACTACACCATCCATCATATCTACTCTCATGACTAATATTATACTTAGTTCAACTAACTTAATGGCTGGTTGCGATGGAGCGAGCTGACGCGACTCTCCCCTCCCTCAAGACTTCTCTTCACTCCATACCCCTAGCCCCGCTGAGACTTGCCACGATCAAGCTTCGGCTTGATTCGACAGTTTGAAGACAAGTCTCACATCAGGGTGCACGTCCGGACTGAGTGGGCACACACAATTTCAAGGACAACAAACACAATTCAGAAATCGAAAGCGAAAGGTGAATCGAGAGAAACGATAATAATAATCAATGTTATATCCTAGCCAACCCCACTAGCTAATTGGACATAACTTTTCCGTCCCGGAATCCCGCCATGCCTGACGGGCCAGGTGTCCGAGTGATACCGGGGGGTGGGGGCACTGCCCCCTCCCCTCGATATTTGTCCCCCCCCCGTGCATGCACCGACCCCGCGCACCCCAGCGCGTCCTCTCCTCGAGTCCACGCTGGGGGAAAACCCCTTTCGGGTAAAACAACGCAGGGGGGGGGGGGGGGCACTCGTGAGATAGGAGCCCAGAAGCGCTAATCTCCATCGCTAGAGCGAGTGGCCGCGGCGAGCCGCGGCCCTTCTCTCCTGGCTCTGGCGCCCCCGTCTTCTCTTACCCAAACGGGGCGAGAAGACACGTATCTGCCGGAGGGGAGAGCTGCCGCTCCCCCCTCCCCTCCCTCTTCCCTTTTCCTCCTCTCTTCCCTGCGGCGGGGGCCCATGGCGCGCGCCTGCGGCCCCTCTTCAGGTCCCCAGGTGGCCTGCAGGGGCCTGGGAGCACAGCTCAGGGGGCAGGTGAGGCTGGGGCATGGCCCGGGCCCCTCCTGCCTCTCCCTCGCTGGCGCTCCGAGCCCCTGCGGGTCGACTGGAGCTGGCTGGGGGGTCCTGAACAGGGGGGCCCAGGGGGAGGAGGGGCTGGTCAGAGGGATGGGCTGGCCACGACAGGCCAGGGCGGGCGAATCAGGCGTGCCTGTGGGGAGAGGGATGGGTCAGCATGGCAGTGTGCTCCTGGCAGGCCATCAGGCGTGCCAGGAGAGTGGGTGGTTCCTCCCCCATGGCAGGGGAGGAGTGGAGAGAGAGGGGGGCTCGTGCCCCCCCATGGGCGAACTAAGTATAAACTTAGTTGAATCGAGAGAAACGAGCAAGCCAAAGGAAGAATCAACGAGAATCGAGACCGCGATGACCAACCAACTCGGACAAAATCTAGACCTTCGAGAACGCATCAAAACAGACATCAAACAACAACGAGCGACGGCCATCAAAGCCTCAAACTCAAACAAACTTGTGACGAAAAACCGCAACGATAATCCGCGAGAAAGGCGCGATGAAAACGGTAGAACTGCTGTTGCGGACCGCCGATCGAAAGATAGAGGAAGGGGGCAACATAGAAATAATATGGGCCAACGCAAAAGAAAACATAGCAACATTCCTGAGGGAAGAAACAGCGATGAGAGCCAAGCCCACCATCCAGTCAGTATTAGAATTGAAGGCCGCGAGGCTAAACATCCGCCTTGCAAGGCAAGGACCAAATGAGAGGCTCACGGAGGAGTTGGCGAAAACACATAAAGAGATAGCAGAAGAGAGAGGGCGGATCCCGCTTAAAGACATGCCGCTGTATCGGCAGCTCCGTCGGGAAGACCTACACTCTAAGGAGTTCTTCGCACAACTGAAGCCTCGCAGATGGAAGGCCAACGTGGCGGAGCTATACCGCACAAATAAATGGGACGCCCCAGTACACTTGGAACACGACACCGTGACATCGGACAAAGCGATCCGAAGAGAATTCCGCAAGTACTACGTATGGCTGTACTCCCCTAAAAAAGCGCAGAGAGTACCTCAGCTGGAGACGACACTGTCGGATCGCCCGATAAGCGACCTAGACCGTCGCCGACTGGAAGGGTACATAGAAGTGGAAGAGACTATCCGAGCGATAAGAAGCATCGGACTGGGAAAAAGCGCAGGCCCGGATGGACTGCCGGCGGAAGTGTATAAAGCACACGAGAAGATAGCGGCTCCATTGCTAACTAGACTTTATAACCAAGCGCTGGTCACGGGAACCCTAGCGTTTACTCTGACTGAGAGAAGGCGACATAATACTACTCTATAAGAAAGGAGATGCGCGGGATCCACGAAACTATAGACCCATCACCCTGCTACAGAGACAGGAGGGAGCGGAGAACACGCCGCTGAGGACAAGTGCACACAGCTCCGCTCGGACCCCCCACATATCCCGAGCCCCTAAGTAGAGCACGAGGGGAGTTGCCGCAAGGCGGGGAATGAGGGTGAGGAAGGGAAGGGGGCGTGGCTACGAACATGCGAGTCAGTGCCACGGGGGAGGCGAGAATATTAAAAGGTTTTTTCTTGTGACGAAAAACCGCTCCCACGCGGTGACCATGAGCGCATGGCCAAACAAGTGATGACTCTCCCTCAGAGAGCACATCATACATCATATCAAATCAAAGGACTCGAAATCGAAATCGAAACGGAGCAACGGAAACGAAAGAAAGCAGAAAGGGACGGGAGCGAGCAAATCGAGAGAAAGAATGAATGGAGACCGACAAACGCCGAACGAAGAACGATGGCTGCCTCGACATGCGCGCGGCGATCGAGACAAAGGTCAAGGGGCAGATCAAGAGCGGGCCACTTACCCAAGTCAACCACCTAGACAAGCACTACTTCAAGCGATCAACGGACGCTCAAGTACAACCCGGATGGGCCGTCAGGTCAAAGGCCGTCAGGTATCGGAGACCTTAGACTGATATCAGGACCTAACATCAGCCTAATATCAGGTAGGCACTAAGACTATAATGTGTTATACTAGTAGTATTACACTACACCAGACACTAACACTAACGAAAACGTACAAACCAGACACCAGCTCGTCCTCAAGCAAGGCTCATCGACGACCATCTCTATCCAACTATCCCAAGCTGCAAGCTCGCCCATCAAGGCAACACGGTTATTTAGACTCAAAACTCCCACGGTCTTGCAGTCTTGCAACCCTAGCTAGGCCTTCGAGCAGCCCTCAACTTCTAAACCTAGTTCAACCCATTTATTCCTACGTCGAATTTAGGTCAATTTTAATGTTAGCGTTTACCCTTGTAATGCATAGTCACGTAGCCTGCGGAGTCACGTAGCCTGCGGCCCTTAGTATCAGGTATCACGTCTAGAGGACCTAATATCATGATATCAGGACCTAATATAAGGCTGACGGCCCATCCGGGAAGTAATACGTAATACAACGGGCAGACTCAAAATGGGAGAATGGTGGAAAGACGGGTGGGAAGCGGAGACATGGCGAGGCGGGGGCGAGGCGAGAGGCGAGGGAATGGCGAGGAATGGTGAGGCAACCACACTCAGCACCATGGGCGAGAGCACAACTCACTCCCTTGGGCAAGCGGGCGTATGTGTCATGCGGGCAAACAGCAAACAAGCGCGCGCTTGCGCTTGCGCAATAGCAATAGCGCTTGGTTTAACCCACTGAGAGTGCACGCTCTTTGGGGGGTAAGACAAGGGGTCATCACACCCTTTCGCATGTGTTTGATTGTTTCGATTTTTGTCCAGTTGTTCAAGCTTGTTTTGGGCCTGATCACCCCATTACTCGCGTGGACGCTCGACTTAAGTCGGGGGGTGTCGCATCCAGAGTATTTTATATACTCTATGCGGATGCGGTGTCTCCACCATGCGTTGTGTGAGAAAAATTGAGTGAGTTTTGTTTTCACCAGTGAGTTGTCTCGAAGTCTCGAAGCTGCGCCGCATTGCACGCCGAATTTGTTCGTTTGTCCTTACTGATTTCGTTGGTTGTTGGTTTGTTTGTGCGATGTTGCGTTAGTTTTCGGAATTTTCTTGTTGGTGAGTGAGTGATGTGGGGTGGTGTCTCGTGGGCCGTCGTCGTAATGTAGCGCGCCCTTTCCCCCTCCCTCAAGACTTCTCTTCACTCCATACCCCTAGCCCCGCTGAGACTTGCCACGATCAAGCTTCGGCTTGATTCGACAGTGGCCATCATATCCATCATGCTCATGGGTCATGGGCACAAAACCCTGACAAAAAACTCAAAACTCTGAGCCAAACAACACACAACCGCACAACCCTGACAAGAAGTTGGGCCCGGGTGGATGGTGGATGGCGAGTCTCGCAGCCAAAAAAGAATAAAACGGGGCTGGGGCTGAGGTTGCCAGAGAGGAGTCCCTCAAATGAGGGGCGGCGAGTCGAATCAGGCGCGTCAAGCGTCTAGGTCTAGGTGCGATTTTGTGGAGCAACACCGAATGCACAAATACAAACACTTAGCCACAGCCCCACACGATTAAATGGAAGGAGCGCGAACGAGGACTAACCACGACCAATCACCCACTCAATTGGAAGAGGGAACGGAGCAGGTAGCGGTTACTCTGGACTGCGCTTATGCGCAGCTCCACCTAGCCAAGCATTGTGTCCCAGCTGAGGGGTGCGGAACTGATGACGCATGGAAGCCACGCACATAACGCATCATGTGCTACGCGGGGTCGCCGGGTGAATGCGAACGCCAAGCATTTCACCTGTGTGTTGAAGGAGTACTCATCATCCCGAATATTCGGTGAGGCCGGATGGCTGCTGGATGAATTGGGCCCGGACACGCGGAACAACCCTAGGCCATGACGTGTCGAATGACTTGATGGGGCA
Source organism: Isochrysis galbana (assembly GCA_018136815.1). Lineage (NCBI taxonomy): Eukaryota > Haptophyta > Isochrysidales > Isochrysidaceae > Isochrysis > Isochrysis galbana. The sequence goes on along the minus strand of CM030944.1, from coordinate 2,726,431 downwards.
ATGAGGCCGACAAGGGGCGCACTAGCCGTACACGCGCGAGGCGCACGCGCGAGTCACCGAGAAGTAGGAGCTAGCAGGTCACGGTCAAGGAGCGAATGGAACACGCAGCAGAAGTTGGTGTGCAGAGTACTGAGGGCGCTTGTCAAGTTGCAGTCGTGGATGTGGCATGGGCCGCGAGCAGCTCCTCAACAGCACCTAGGAGCGCTTTTTGGCCGGTGTGCTCGACGATTCGTTGGATGCACTCAGCAAGAGCCTGCAGCACGCGGGATGAGAGCGCCGTGGCACGCATCACTTCGAGTATGAGCATCAGTTGCTGCCCTTGCGCCTCAGCAGGACACCCAACAAGCGAGAGCACCGTCGGATCGTGGGCAACGAGGCATAGGTGCTCGAACAGTCGGTTGCCGAGCGCATGGTTGAAGAATGGGGCGCAGATGCGCAGAACTCGCAGCATGGCCGTTAGCGTAGACGGTCCTCGCAAGCACACTCGGTGGTTCACGAGCTTGCGCAGCAGCGGGCACAGTGCTACTTGAAAGTCGTCCTTCTGGATGATCAGGTGTGCGTTATCACACGACCCTCGTCTGCCACAAGTCTTTCTCTGAGCGTGAATGTGTTTCTTGACAAGGAGCTCGAGGGCCTGATCTATGGCGATATTAACATTTTTTGGCGTGCCTGTGAGGGTCAGCCACGACAGGAAGCACAAGTCCGTCTTGGAGCGGACGGTGGAGCTTATGGTGCTATGCCGCGCAGCACTGAGGAGCTCAACGCAGGTGATGAGCACGCGGTCGGAGCAACGCGTGGCGTCGCCACAGCTGGCCTCGTCCAGGCAAGCCTGCACAGTCATACGATCAAGATCGGCCCCCGACTGCGCGTGGAGGATAGCGAGCGCCTCGGCGCACAGCGCCTCCGCATGGCTGAGGCGCTCGTCTCGCGCCTCGGCGACGTCAGCCCACCACTGGTTGTCCCTCCACTTGGCGACCACTGAACGCGAGGCGGCGTCCCAGGCACGAGCGACGGCGGGAGCGATGAAAAGGGTGGAGATCTCGCACTTCGAGAGGATGAGCGCGAGCAGCTCCGGTGAGCCGAATACCCTCTCACTCAGCTCTGGCCCTAACACCATTTCACTCGGCTGTGGCGAGAGGCGCTGTTCCTCATCGAGCCTCGGCCTCTTACTAGAGGCCGCTGGCTGGGCATCGAGGTGGGCTGATGGTGAAGACTCAGCACGGCGTGTCTGGGTGTAAGGCGCCTCGACCTGCTTGTTCTCCGCGTTGCTCACCATGGAGAAGGCGGCTGTGCGTGCGATCCAGAGTCCGCCACCTCCCTCTCTCCACCAGATTCGTGCTCTCCTCCCCCTCTTCTCCTTCCAATTTCCTCCTCTGCTCACAGTGGCGCCGCAGCCGGACCCACCACGGACGAGTGCAGTTTAGGTGGATTCATTCAATAGAGAAGTGGGTGAGACGCCCTCCTTGCCTCTCCATTCTGTGGGAGCTCCTCGGAGGTTTTGGGGGAGGAGAGAGAGAGAGAGAGAGAGAGAGAGAGAGAGAGAGAGAGAGAGAGAGAGAGAGAGAGAGAGAGAGAGAGGACGGGGGGGGAGGAGGGCGAGCGCGGCAACCTCCGACCCCCGCTGCGGGGGGGTTGGGGGTGCAGGGGCGGGGGGGGGGGGGCCGAGAACGAGCCTATAGAGAAGAAGGAGAAGGAGGAGGAAAGATGATCTTGACGGTGGGAGGACGGAGACTGGCCGGGCAGGGAGGGGGAAGAAGGTGGGGGGGGGGGGGGGGGGGAGAGGTGGAAGGGGGCCGAGGGGGGGGGGGGAAGGGGGGGGGGGACACTCGAGTCCGAGCTGGATTTGGCGCGGCTCCCCCAATCCCTCCCCCCCCCCCCCCTCCCCCTTCGACGCCACCTTTGGATTTCTCCCGGGCGCTCTCCAAAGGCGAGTGCCCGAGAGTTGAGGGAAAGGCCTTTTACGCCTTTTACGTGAGGGGGGTGGGGCTGGGGTGGGGGTGGGGGGGTACATATCCCCCAACGCCCACCCCCCGCCAACGTCTGCTCCACCCACCCCTTCCCGAGCGCCTCGGTCCTTCCGTATTGAGGACCTCAGCCATTGGAATTGGATGTGGAGATCACGCGAGGAGGCCCTGGAGCCGTCGGCGGGCTCGTGGAAGCTCCCATCGGTGTTCCCGGTAGGGGCGGGAGGGGGGGGGGGGCACCAGCTGCAACCGCAGCACGCTTGACTCACACGCTCACACGCCGTCACAAACTCATCATTTTATTAACAAAAGCACCAGCGCCAAACAACCAAGAGGCCTCCGCGGCCCCACATCCTGAGCCGGGCCGTGCACCCGGGCCGGACTAGGGACTAGGGGACGAAGGGTGGAAGGTGAAAGAGGTGGAGCGAAGAGATGGAAGGGCAGGTGCTAAATGCCGGGCCCCAGTAGGTGTGTAGCCAAAATCTTCAGATGTTTGTTTTATTTTGGACAAACACGATGAGGCCACTATCGTCTCTAATGTTAGATATGGGTTTCTCCTACTTCTACTTTGTAGATGATAAACTTGGAACTTGAAAGCTTGAAAGCTTAGTCTGCCTGGGCAGACGCAGACCCCTGGGTAGACGCCTGATAGGCTTGATTGGGAAACACAGCATGGAGCTCTCCAACCACAAACACAGAAAATAAATCAAAAGTAAAGTAATTACTACAAATGTGCACTGGTGTTTGAAGTTTGCTTTGAGCTTTGATTTTGAAATGACTATAAGTATAAGTAGCGTAAACAGTTAAAAATAACGATACTTATTATAATTTTAAGTCAATTACAGATAAACTTTTTGATTGGTGTACAAGTACTGTACAAAAACTTGCATGGATATCGGATATGGTCCTCTTTCGACGGAACGGAACGCGACACCTTCGTTGGTCGTTGGGGTTGGGGTTGGGGGAGCTCGTGCCCCCCCATGAGCCATGAGCCATGAGCCATGAGCCATGAGCCATGAGCCATGAGCCATGAGCCATGAGCCATGAGCCATGAGCCATGAGCCATGAGCCATGGCCATGGCCATGAGTGAACGAGTGAACCAAGAACCAAGGATAAATTTACCACGAGTTCTCTTTTGAAAATAGAAGCGCGTGTCGGCCTAGGTGATGGCAAGGGGCAACTTTGATCACATTGGCGCAACATCTAGAGAACAAACGCTCAGATTTTATTGTTATCCTCCCAGTAGAAATGGGGCCGTTTTGAGAAGCCCATGCCTCTCCTAGAATAGTCTACTCCCTCTACTATTATTTTGGCGGGAAACTGCGGAGTGGAGGGGAGAGGGAGCGGGCCTGGCGGGCGCCGGGGCAAGAAGGGTGGGGGAGACGGAGGGGCAGAGATAGGGAGAGATAGGGAGGGCTAGGGAGAGTGTGCGTCAGAGACTGCGAGGCTTGGGAAAGAAGAGAGGGAGAGAGGTAGCTGGCAAAGGAGAGCGGTCAGGAAGGGGAGTCCAGGGCCGGCACGATGTCCACCCTCGCCTTCCGCCTCCTTGAGGAGGCGCACGGCACAAGGCGCGGGTCGGCTCACGAGGCGCTCATACGGCGTGGTACTGCCCAGGACGAGGAACCCGCTGAGCTGCACGTATTGCTTGCTGGATGCTGCTTCGGGCTCCATACACGGGGCGCCCAGGCAGCTGCCGAGCTCCTCCAGCGCAGAGCTGCCTCACTGCTATCGCATGCCAGCGCGTCCTCCTTCTCGACTGACATGCCGCATAATCGCGCGCACCTGATAGAACCCGAACTTGCCGTGCGCCTCCTACTGGCTCTGACACACTCGGCTGAGCCTGAGCAGGCGGCGCTCGGCTTGGCGGAGGTGCTGAAGCGGCACGGCCTTAATGCCAGAGGCCGCGCTGCTCCTGGAAGTGCGGGTGCGATGAGAGTGCACGAGCTTCCATTCGGGCTACGAATTCGTGCGATCCCATTTGTGGGCAGGATGCTCGGCGCAAATCTGGAATGCATGCCCATCGCCTCATGCGTCTTGAAGAATGAGCCGACTCACAGGAAAGCCAATGCGGGAAATAGTAGACGGGAGCGCGACACAGCATCTCTGCTTTCCAGGTTGCGGCTTGACATGGCCGCTGGCGCTCTGGCGCCTATCTCTGGTGGTTGCAATGTCTCAAAATGGTGCAAGGGCCATGGAACTGCATCCCAAACGACCGCCTTCTGCACTCGCGCAGTCACACTAGAGCGCTTGCCACCGTCTGCACATGGCAAGTCCAGACGACCGCAGCGTGACAATGCGCAGACCACTTTGTCCATCGCACAACCATTATCGATCGTGCCACAGCCGCCACGAGTGGTTGCACACGAGCGTGGGAGAAGATGGGTACGCCCACCGGATCCACCGCTGTCTCTAGTGCACTCGCCGCCGCCGCGCGGGCTGCAGCCGCCCCCCATGCCACCAGTCATGGGGCTCCAGGATACACTTGCATACAACAAGTCTCCCCTCGACGAGGCGCTTGCTGCCAGCCGCTCAGTGCAGAAGAGGCGCCGTAGGAGAAGCTCTACTGCATCGAATCATGATGATGATGCTGGTGGGGTGACGGGCGAGGGGGATATGCGGCCGAGCTCGGAGGTGCACCCTCGCAGTCGACGACCTCAAGGGCTAGCAGCAGAGGATGGGAGCATCGCAGCGTCGGCGCATAGCCTACTACTGCACCTTCAGGGGTTGACGACAAATCGGAGGGCTGGGGTGGCCCCGCTGAAGGGTGTGGATGTTCCGCTGGGTGCCCCTCCCTGCTCACTGCACGTCGCAGTTGACAGTGCAGCAGCGCGAGCTCGCGCCCTTTGGGAGCTAGCCGAGCGATTGCGACGCGGGGGATGGGGTGCAATCGGAATGGCATTAGGCGCGGCCGTCCAGGCGCGACTCACTACTTGTTCAAGGTGCCTTGGCGAGGTACCATCCCTCGTCCGAAGCCGGGTCTTCGGTGCTGGCGCATGGGTGGATGGACGCACATCCAAATCGGCGGCTGACCACGGCGCGACTGGCACCACCGGCGGGTGGACGCTCACGGAGCTCTGCACATTGGTGTACTCCCGCGGGGCAATCAACGAACAGGCTCGGCTGGCATCGATCGTGCTCGCTGCCTTCATGCACGCCGAGGAGGGACCCCCACGCCTTCACGAGTCCTCGGCGGCAGAGGCAGCCACCGGAGCCCCCTGCGTCGGGCAAAGCAGCGAGGCGCTGACCACCGAAGAACGGCTGCAGTCCATGCCTCCGTCCGGAGATGGACTTTTGTTGCTGCAGGGCCTCCACGTGCACCTATCATCCGCCGGCCTGTTGGCAGCTTCCGAAGAGCGTGCTCTGTGCCTGGCGCTCTTTCGTGCTACCGCAAGGCCGTGGCTGCAAGCGCTTGGCATGTGTGTCTTCACGGCAGACAAGCGGGTATTCGCGGCCGGTCGACCTTTCGCCGAGGCGACCGGAGGCGGCTCGGCAAGTTGCCAGTTTTCGCTTCTTCCCTCGAGCTTTCAGCAACAGGTGGCTTCGCTGGCAAGAGAGTGCGCGTCCTGCGTCCTTCTGCTGCAAACATCTGCTGCTGCTCGTCGCTACACAGGGCTCATGCTCGAGCTCTCCGGCGCACCGTCCGGGGCACTCCATGCTACAACTGCGTACATCGATCGCGCTGCCACAGCGGCTGCTAGTGCGTTTCGTCTACCAGCGGCCACCAAGCTCGCCCTGGCGGGTACCCGCGCAGAATGGGCACGCAGGCACGCGCGTGCAGAGGGGGAGCTCCGTATCCTCGCTGATATGTACGACGCATACGATGCGGCGGCAGGTGCGGCGGCTTCCGCTGCAGCCGCCGAGCGCTCGGCCGCCATCGAACTTGACCGTGCGCTTGAGGAGGCGTGGTCCTTACGAGCAGCCGCAGCGGCCCGCGAGTCGCAGCGCAAGGTACGGGTGGCGCTGGCGGAGCAGTTGGAGTACAAGGCAGCTCGAGCAGCAGAGGCCGCCGCAGCCGATGCGGCTGCGATGGAGGAGGCGGAAGAGATCGTGCGTCTGGCGGCGGCCGAGGTGGAGGTACGAAAGGCAGCACTCATCGCTCGGTTTGAAGAGCAGATGCGTGGCGCCGAGAGGAGGGCGCGCCTGGCGCGGTGGAGAGCCGCGCGATCTCGTAGCACCCCAACCCGCAAGGTGGCTTTGCGACGTGCTCTAAGCTCGGTATTCGAGGAGAATGAGACCTCGCGCACACTGATGTTTTCCGACAAGCCTGAGCAAGGAACGTCGGACGTACCTGCCATTCAACAGCAAGATGAGACGGGAGATATCGTCACTGCTGGTGAGGAGGGAGACTCGCAGCCACAAGAGTCGTCGATGTTGTGCGATACGCGGGAGGCTGTTTTTTGCGAAGAAGGAAGCGGCGGCAAAGTGGCGGCGGCTGGGTTGACGAGCCCTGAAATGAAGCATGCTCATCAGGAAGCACGTCTTGACACAGAGAGAGTAATGTCCATAAAGGCGTTCTCGCCTACGGCATCGACGGACTTGGTTGCGCCGTCGGAGATCGCAAGAGACATGGAGAATGCCGAGGGCGCAGCGCAAGTGCATGAGGAGCTGATGGTCGCGATCGACGAAGAGGCGATAGCGGCAGAGGCGGCAGCTGAAATGGATGCTATCGAGCGCGCCAAGCGCGAGGCGGAAGAAGCTGAAGCTGCCGAGGCTGCAGCGGCAAGAGAGCTCGAGGCGGCAAAAGCAGCCATTGACGAGGGTATGTCCCGGGTTGCACGCGCCAATGCGGATCTGTCGGCCGCCCGCCGTGCTCTCGCCGCAATCGATGCCTTGCCCCTCGCAGAAATTCTCGCCAGCTCCGGCGTTGCAGTTCGTGAGTCTTTGGAGGCGGCGTCAGGATCTGCCGAAAATAGCACTCGGATTTACGGCGATGACGCGACGGGGGGCATGCAATGTAGCCAAGGGCATTTTGCGTCTGCCCTGGCCTTGGAACATGCGACGCACGACCCGCGCCAGTTGAGTCTCAGGCCTATTGGTAGTGACGAGTTCGATGGGCCTCGAGCGGCCATGGTTGACATGGCTCATCCGACGTCGGTCGGCACTTCAGCCAAGTGTCCCGTGCTTGCACAAGAAGCCCTCTCAGATACCCTCGATGGAAATTCGGCGAACATCCCGCGTCCTATCGAGCTGCCGGTGAGCGTGCTCCTTCATGACTGCGTCCTCTCTCCGCTCTTGGCGACGCGCTCGATCCTTGGCCGCGCAGCTGTACTGTACCTAAAGCGGGAGTGCCGACTCGTGCCTTGGCTCGCTGCACTCCGCCGATTTCTCCTCGGAGGTGACGGCAACCTAATGGATGGGATCGCTGTGGAGCTCCAGAATGCCTTCGCCTCCGGCGCTGTCGAAGCGGAATTGGCGGCCCAGCGAGGCGAGGCTGAGGCGGCTCGGTGTGGTCGGGGGGCTGTTGCCGCGGCGGCTAGTAAGAACCAACGCAGCTTTGTGCTCCAACGAGCTCTTGAGCTGGCCATCTCACGCGCCGAAATCGCCGTCTCCGCAGGGGAGATCGATTGCACTTCCGCCTTACGACTGGACTGGTCGTCCCGACCGCAGCCCGTTGCTGTGTGCGCTGCGGCCGCCGAGACCGGCCAACGAGAAGCTGCATCGAGGGCGACGGAAACGGCGTCTGCAATTGTGGGTGCTGCGGGCGACGTAGACGCCGTGCATCGCATCGACGCCTTTGATGGCATTTCTCTTGTATTGCAGCTGCCCGCAACCCTTGAAGATTTCCTTGACACCTCGCAATACCAAGGAGTGTTCCAGTTTGCTCTCCGGCTGAAGCGCGCGACCCTTGCCCACCGATCGCTCTACAGCCAACTGAATCGCGCCTCTCTGGGCTTGCCCATCCCACTCGATGCGCGGCACAGGCTCTCTCTCCACACTCACTCGCTTGGCCAGCTACTTCGATCCTTCGAGCAACACGCACTAGGGTCTGACGATAGCTGGTCTGTGTTGTGCACTGCTATCGAGGGAGCCAAGTTTCCGGCCATCATTGCCGAGGCGCACTCGGACTTTGTGGCCACGGTAGCGTCACGTTGCGCCATCTCTAACAGGGGCGTCTCTGCCGTGGTCGGCGCAATCCTCGGCTTAGTAGTCACGCTAGAGCGTGACGTGATGGCCAGGTTGCGAGCCGGAGGTCCGCCGCCTGGCGTTGGGGCTGGGACGCTGGCCGCGTGGGAAGTGGTGTGGCGCAAGATGATCGATGCCAGCAGGCGACAGCTTGCCTTGCTATGCAACGCACTTGCTAGCTCGGGCTCGAGCTTTGCACCCCTTGTCGGCGCAGCATTTCCAGCCACACAATGAGTTGTGGGAGAGTGAGTAAGGAGTGAGGGGGTGGAGATGTACAAGTGCTTGGGCGCTAGCCACAGATGTACTAGTCGGTTGCCTTGGCGACATCTAAGGTAAATGAGGCTAGAAGATGTCGGGCCGGCCGAGCAGGCGTGAGAGCATTTGGGGGCGCAGGGGAGCTGAGCACCATTTTGGGGGGCAATGCGAAGAATGGGCGCGCGTTTGGTAGTAAATGTAAAAAAAAACCTTTTAATATTCTTGCCGCACTCGCGGCGAATGGAACCACTACCCACTACACGTAGTACGTAGCACCTTCTGACCGGGGCTGGGGCTGAGCACTCATCAACGTGAGCCTTGACCCCTAGCTAGGGGGGGCACGGGCCATGATTCGCGTTCGCCCACGCCCCCTTGGGCTTGCCCTCGAGCTGATTGCCCCCACCCCATTCCTATTCCATATGTCCATATGGGCCTCAAGGCGGCATCCATGGCCGGCGAGGTGAGTGAGGGAGAGGTAAGGGGGGGGCCAGGGGCTGAGCCCCAGCCTCCAAGTCGCGTTCCGTCAAAAGAGGGCCAGGTGATTATTTTTTTTTCACTCAGAGGTGCATGTTTTCTTTTTCAACAAGTCTCCAGGGTATTATTATTACAAAGATGAGTACAAAGCAAATCAAGGACGCGGCGCGTGAGCATAGCAACTCCCCCCGCCCTTCCCCAAAACACACGGTAACCCCAAAGCTACTGAGTTTTCATCCTTTTCGTCTTTTTCTCACACCCCTCCTCCTCGATCCTATTGTCGATGTCGTTCTTCTGGCAGGCGACGATGTCGCTCGGCTGATCTTGGGTGGCGAGGTCCGTGACGCGTGCGAGGACGGCCTTCTTGTTCTCCATGTAGAGTTTGCCAGCTACTTGGTGCACTTGCACCATGGGATTCGTCTCAGCGTACGCGACCGCCGTGATGTATTCCATGCAGAGGTACGCGACGGCGGCCTCGTCTCCAATGTACTTGGTCTTGGGGATCCTGTCGTACTCGTCGGAGTAGTCGCCGACGAGCATGAGCTTTGCCTTGCACCAACGGCCCATGTATGGCTCGATGAGTGCCCACATCGACGGGTAGCGTTCCTTGGCCAGGTCCACGCGAAAGTCTCCACCTCCACACCTCCACGGCCCATGCCAGAGGCTGTGACGAGCAGCATCGCCAGGATGGCGCCGCTCATGCTCTCCTCCATGTGTCCGCAGAACTTGAAGGCTGGGCCGCGGATCTCCTCGTAGGTGCGGTGACCGAGTCGCTTGGCGATGAAGACAAAGTACTGGCCCATGTCGAAGGAGCGAGGCTTGTGGAAAGAGGAGAGCGGGGTGTGGAAGATGTCTGGGAGGAAGACTCTCTGGAGTTTTCGCCAGATGCGTGCGCACGCCGTGTGCATGATGAGTGGCAATCACATGCGCGGGTCCCGTGCGTGGAAAGTTTCGTCAAGCGCGCACGCCGTGCAATCCCCCCGCGGGACTCCGTGCGTGCGCATGGAAGTTTCCGCACGCCGTCACCGATGCGCATAAAAGGGTTTCGGTATGCGCATGATGAGATTTCTCTCGGGCCCCCCGCGGGGACGCCGTGCGTGCGCATGGAAGTTTCCACACGCCGTCACCGATGAGCAGAAAAGATGCGCATGATGAGATTTCTCTCGGGCCCCCCGCGGGGACGCCGTGCGTGCGCATGGAAGTTTCCACACGCCGTCACCGATTGGCGCGTGATGAGATTTATCTCGGGCCATGCGCACGCACGGCGCCCCCGCGGGGGGGCCGATGCACATCGCGCCGTGCCCATGCACGGCGTGCACAGTGTGATTGCAAGTCATCACACGTGCTGCGTGCTGCGTAACGAAACATCTCGTATATTGCAAGTTTACGTAGTTGTGCGCCTTAGGTGGCACGCAGAGGGAAAAAGTCGGCATGCGCACGCACGGCGTCTCCGCCGGTCTCCGCGGGGGGACCGATGCACACCGTGCACGGCGTGCACAATGTGATTGGTGCTCAGTGGATACTATTCATTAAACTGCATGTTTATGTAGTTGTCGGCCTCAGAGGAAAAGCGTTTGCATGCGCACACACGGCGTCCCCGCGGGGGAACATGCACCGCGGGAAAAAGCAGAGAAAAAAGTTGTTATCCCCACGCACGGCTAGCCTTTATTTAATTTTATAATACTACATACATAACTGTGGACATTTGATCGCTCAATTCGACTGATGCCCCACAATTGACGGAACGACACCTCCACTGCGGGGTAAAAAAAAAGGGAACATCAAGTTGCACCCTCTGACCAGGACCAGAACCTGAAGATCCCAGACCGACACGTGGCGATTAAGCGGCGGTTCCGGAGTCGGTGTGGTACTTGGTCACCGCCTTTGTGCCCTCGGACACGGCGTGCTTGGCCAGTTCGCCGGGCAGGATCAGGCGGATGGCGGTCTGGATCTCGCGCGCCGTCAGCGTGCCCTTCTTGTTGTAGTGCACCAGCTTGCGCGCCTCGTTCGCGATCTTGTCGAACGAGTCGTTCATGAAGGAGTTCACGATCGACATCGCCCCCCTTCTTGCCGCTACCGGTCAGAGAATGGCGCAGAAGGATCAGTGCAATGCCCACAACCCGTGGTTGGGGGCCAAGTGGAACGTGATGGACAATATGTGACGGAATGCGCGCGACCGGCCCCGCGGCTAAGTAGACGAGACGTCTGTCATGCGACGGTGCCCACCGCAGATTTTGTGCCTCAAATACAAGCAGGCGGTGGGACAATGATCAGCGCCCTCCGGGAGCCAAAGACTTGGAACGTTGTCGGAATTTAGATTGGAATTCTTAGCCTCGTCACAGTCATTGTGCTCTTCATAGTTGGCATCATCATGCTCGCTGTCGAGGTATTCAGGCAGCTGGAGAACAGTTCAAGCAAGAAGGAGAAGAAGTACAACTTCAAGTGGCCCCCACGCATGACCATCGGGGCTGCACTCATTATTGCAACTGTGGTCATTGCGGCGGCAGTCACCTCGCCCGTCTTTTCATGGCGATGTGAGTGAATGCTCCAGCTGCTGGCGCCCCGTGCGACGCATCGCTCAAATTCACATCCGCTACGAAGCACAACGCTCCATTTGGTGAACCATATCGTTTAATTAACATGCCATCGAAGGCGGACTTGAGCTCTTCTTCCTCGTGCTTGATCGTCTCGAGTGAGGGCGGCTCGCTAGAGGAGAAGACCGGCACACTGGTTGCGCCTCGTGCGATTGCCTTGACAAGCAGAGCGCCGATGTAGTCGGCGCAAGTCATACCTCTCTTTTTTTACCCTTGACTCCCTTGTCCTGTGACAAGCAGCGAACCGTCCGCAACAACAATTGGACCCATAAGCGTTTGCATCTAGGGACTAGGGCGACACGTTGTTGGGGGTGGTGATATGGGCCCAATGAGGCAAAGCTTAGGGGTAGAATTGTATAAGGTGTAGAAAATGGCATTTGGGGGAGTTAAAAAAAAAGGGAACCTCAAGTTGCACCCTATCCTCTCGGCACTCTTTGAACGAGGCCCCTAGGTAGGTAGGGCGCCTGGGCCGAACCCCGGAAACCAAAGGCAAAGGAAAGAAGGGGGTAAGGGAAGTAGTGGACGGAAGGGATATAAGGGCGATGGCAGTAGGGAGGTACTAGATCCCGGGCCCTTGGTAGGTGTGTAGCCCTGAATCTTCAGATGATTTTTTTTCTATCAATCGGTGGCTCAACAAAGCATTGCGCATTGCACTCCTTGGCGTGCGCACAAACAAGATAGCGGCATAGTAGACTATCCCGGACGCCGGGCAACAGCTAGTTGTACTAGCTACTAGTTCATCTGCACAGTTAAGAAGACTACCATGCAGCAGTATGAGGCTGAGGTTGCTGTTTGACCTCATCTCTCCTCATCACAAGATTCCATCGAGGATGCCTAGTCTCAAGCGCCGCCACCTCTGTGCATAGAACAGACCCCATAACGCCCCGCCGATATGTGCGCTTGCATCAACTCGCGCACCGTCACTTTGGGCAACAACGTCTAGGACCATGTAAAACAGTACAGCATTAGGTGCTGCCATATCAAGCCCATAGACGAGTACGTTTGTGTGTGGGAAAAGTGTGACATTTGCCGCAACGAGAGCCATCACGATCCCAGATGCTCCAAGTGAGCCTGTACTTGGACGATTCCCCAGCATGCCATGCCACACGATTGAGGCAAACGAAGAGGCTAGGGCCGCGCCCATTATGAGCATCAGCAGATCCTCGCATCCCAGTGCCGCCTGCGTGATTGGACCTGCCTGAAGCAGGTGCATGCAATTATGGATGAGATGGAAGAACGAGGCATGCGATACCGCGGACGAGACCAACACCCAAACGCGGCCTTGCTGGACAGCGCGGAGCGAGCAGACAGCATGCCGATCCATCAGCCGCGGGTACATCCGCCACAGGAAGTGCATCACCAACGAGACCATCACGAGAATTTCGTATGGCGAGTACTCGGAGCCACAGACAGAGCCGCTCAAAAAGGAGCGCGGCCTCGTCCAGCTGGTCTTGTCGAGCCACGCGTTGCCAAGGGAGACCCACATGCCTAACACGCCGATATAAGTCCTTTCGCGCAGCGTGCCCACCCTCCACAAGCCGTACGACGTCGACTTGGCCCAGAGGGTTGCGTGGATCGCCGAAGCGAGCGACGAGAGCACGCGGCTCGGGTGGTGGGAGAGTCTGGTGAGGTGCTCGACGAACGATTGGTGTGAGGGGCAAGTCAGGAAAAGGAGGAGCATCAACAGACCCACCACCGCGTATCGCCACGCCCGCCCGTCACCCTCGTTGACCAGCACACCGTCGACCAATCGGCGGCCGCGAGATGACGCCATCGCGACACGTCAGCAGCGAGCCTTCGACCACACCTCTTCCTGTTCACACCTCAAAAATCCAGAGTTCCGGAACGGCCGCCGAAGCTCCGGAGCGGCGCCCATTCCTCTTCAAAGTCGCACAGACCAAACTACTTCTTACGATGAAGAGCGGTGCTCTCCCCGCCGTCGCCGTCGCCCGCACGCGCGGATGCAATGAGGTCCCAATCGCGCGCTTCTGAGGCCCCATGCGTGCGCCTCGCACACCAGAGCCCCCGAGCCCCACAGGCCACAGGGGGGCGGCCACCGGCCACCAGCCACCAGCCAGCTCTCACCCCACCTCGCGCTGTTCACACTATTCACAATTTCCCGCCACACCAATAAGACCCCCCTATGCAGCATGTGCAAGACCAGATGCGGATGCTTCGACGCTTCGGCTCATCTGCGTAGTGAGGTGCGGCTGCGCGAAGGCGGAAGCGCTCAATCACCATCACCCACATCAAAGAAAAGCGTTCAATCACCATCAGCCCACACGTGGAACGCGTTCAATCGCCATCACCCACATCAAAGAAAAGCGTTCAATCACCATCAGCCCACACGTGGAACGCGCTCAATCGCCATCACCCCCACCGCATGGAAAAGCGTTCAATCGCGGAAGATCGTGGGGATAATGATAATGAGGGTAGCTCCGCGCGGCATTGGACCCATATGCCTTTGCATCTAGGGACACATTTTTGGGGGTGGTGAAGGTTAGAATTGTATAAGGTGTAGAAAAAGGCAATGTGGGGGGCTAAAAAAAAGGGAACCTCAAGTTGCATCCTCTAACACCGCCCCCTGCACCGCCAAATTCGCCGTGCACGGACCCCGCTAACACTGCACCATTGCCCAAGCCTTCCCAAGTACCTTCACCCGCTACCCAAGTCGATAGGCCGCCTACGGACGCGTGGGTTGCAGAGGAGGCTGGGGCTGGGCCTTGGCCTCCCCTGCCTCTCCCACGCTGGCGCTCTTGAGCCCCAGAGCCAGGGCCCCCCACGCAGCACCTGTCTGCTGGTCGACGAGGGGTAAAGGGGGGGTTGGAGCGATGGGCTGGCTACGAGGGGCCAGGACGAGCGAACCAGGCGTGCTTGTCAGTGGGAGAGTGGGTCAGCAGGGCGGTGGGCTCCTGGCAAGCCATCAGGCATGCCAAGAGGATGGGTGGTTCCTCCCCCACGGCAGCGGGGAGGAGTGGAGAGAGGGGGGCGGCTCGTGCCCCCCCCCATGGGCGAACCAAGCGTATAAATTTAGTTGACCCTATCTTTTTCAAGATAGTTGGCTGAAGACATACATAATGTGTTGTGTGGGGGTATGGGTGGTGGAAGGGGGGCACCGCAGACGCTTAGACTTAAATGTGCTTCTACTACGATGTAGAGAAGCTGTACCTTTTGCCAAATGCTGGTAGGGGCAGAGGCATAGACACGCGTACATGATGGACATGCACGGCAGCATGGAGTATCAAAGTTAGGATGGCAGCCAAGTAGAACAGCATGAGTGCAAGGTCCTACGTGGCGCCAACATGTTGTTGCATGCCAACTGTACACCGGCTGTCCCCGAGCACAAGATGGGGGCGACGGGAGGTGAGGGCAATGAATCGAGGGTTTGCCCGGGGAGCTTTCTGGTCATCGCTTATCCTAGCTTTAGCTTGCCTCATCCGAGGTCCTCGGCCCCCCCGCAATTATGCCTCGTCGCAATGAGAAGCACATTTTCTGGCGACACGCTTTGATTACAATACTGCTCTGCCCATGCAGAATATCCATGATCCTCGAGGAATCGAAGCCGCCCCACATCCAACAGCCGCTTACATTGCCGCCCAAGGCGGAACCGGTCTTCAGCGGTGAGGCGCTCATGCAAACGTTCGCGCAGCCGAGCAGCATCCGCATCCTCGGACGAATGGGAGGCGTCAGGCTCTGATGCCTGAGGACCCATGCCTTCGGATTGGCCCAACCGAAGCTCTGCACACGTGCCACTGTTGTACATTGCACCCTGGCAGTGGGCGGTCTCGTCTGTACGCCCGTCGCTCCCAGTGCTAGCATCTTGGCATCCGGTTGCAATTGTGGTGGTGCTGAAGCCACCGGAACAAGCTTCACCTCGACTATCGGCAGAGGGCCTCCTAGAAAGCTTCTCCTTCGCGCACTGGCAGTTCGCTTCCGATGTTGCCCAAGAGGACATGATTGTCATTAGCTCAAAGTCGTGTGCGGAGAATCCGAGTTCCACAAACCACGCCTGGTTCACGTACGTAGGCCAGCTACACCGATGGTGGCAACATGTCGCAATGAGAATGGCATCCACAGCCAGATTGGCGGGTTCAGCGCCGATGACGTTGCCCACCTCGCTATCGCGATGACTACTTGCCTCGCTGACTGTCACGCCGCCTTCGCGGCCATATGTTTCGTTTGAGGTTGCACCCACAATGCATCGCAGCGCAAAGTCAGTCGCTTCTCCGCACAAATGCTTAGCAACTGCCAAACGGTGGAGCGTCTGCTGCTGCCTTTGCTCGTCACATGCATGAGCTGAGGGTGGTCCTTCCCCGAAAGTAGGTGGTTGTACCGGCGTTGAGATCGGGCAGCCCGTCTCGTCGTCGCCGTTGAGGCTGAGCGCACAATGCGGCGAATGTGCGCCGTCATCGATGGGAAGCTCGCGTGGTGAGCAACCGTACATCTCTGGCATCTTCATGAGCAAGAGATGCCGCAGATCGATTTTGATTCTGGACAGCGCTGCAGTCTTGTCCCTGATTTGTATGTCGAAGGAGCGTCGCGGCTTCATGCGGTCCACAAGCACTACGCGCAACAGTCCAGGCGCCGGGCTCGCGTCGACGATGGCAGCGGATAGGCCACCTTTTCCAGCGCCAAGTTCGAGGAGGATTGAGGATTGCGCCCCAAGTAGGCCGAGAGCTTGCACAGTCGACGCGATGGCGGCATTCTGCGAGCCATGCTTCATGGTGGCACTCATACGGCCGCAGCTCCTTGAAAGGCCTTCCACAGAGTCGGCCATCTCACCTGGGCTGGCCCCAGAGCCGGACGGGCCGTCCGGAGCGGGTGGATGTTTCGCTTCCCTTCGCCTATCTATCTTGCTATGTGAGGCCTTGACATGAGCAACGGCGTGGGAGACTCGTGTGAGAAGCTCGATGCAGTCGTCTGCCGAGACGCCCTCCAGCCTGCTCGCGCCGCGCCGACGGGTTGCTCCATAGATCGCAGAGCCGCAGGGCATCGGCGCCTGCGCGAGGCGCTCGAGCTGTTGGTCGCTCAACTGCTCCAAGTCCAGCTCTGCCTGCGCGTCGCCAGCGTTGATGTCTCTGTAGAAGCAGGGGAGTGCCTCCTCAACCCTCCGCTCCTTGGCGCGCGGGCAGACGCACAGATGCCGCTTGAGCTCTCGCACAAAGACAGAGTGCCTCGGGTCAAGCGGGCAGGCGCAACGCTGGCCCGCCTCGCCCTTCTTCGACGCCAGGTGGTGGCCACAAAAGTCGTAGCCGTCCACGCGCGCGAAGTGGCAGAAGCGCCGCTTCTTCTCGAGCCAGAGCGCGCACGTCGGCGGCGCCATGGGGGAGAAGAAAGGGGGGCGGGGGGGGAGGCAGGGGCTATATCAGAGTTTTCTTGTTCGTACTAGTTTAACCTTAGTGGCGGGGGCGGGCGGGCGGGGCGGGGGGAACTACAGAACTACAGTATGGGTGCAGCACTGGGTGCACCATCAAGAAACCCTACCATTAAGAAAGCTTAACATGATTTTGGCCGCCGACTCGCTAAGAAACTGGGGGTCGAGCCTCCCCCAGCTAAGAAACCCCGCCTAAGAAATAACTCCCCCCCCCCCAGGCGAGAAGCGCTCAATCACCATCACCCACAGCAAAGAAAAGCGTTCAATCACCATCAGTCTACACGTGGAACGCGTTCAATCGCCATCACCCCCACCGCATGGAAAAGCGTTCAATCACTATGGAAAAGCGTTCAATCGCGGAAGATCGTGGGAATCATGAGGGCAGCTATCCAGCATGGAAACGCGTACAATCACAAAGGCGAGAAGCGCTCAATCACCATCACCCGCCATCGCCCTTTCATCCCTTCACTCCACCTCCTCCCTTTCCCCCCATCATTCCTTTGTCTTCGGTATCAGGGGTGCGGCCCAGGTGAACTACCGTGGGCCTGGTTCGGATTGCCGCTTGAGGCTGCCGCGTACGCGTATCTTTTGACCCATTCAAGTGAACCGTGAACGCGTCAAGCTGCTATAGTCAGCTGCCAGCAGTTGGGTGTCGTCGGCGAATTGGCTTATCTTGAGCTCGGCCCCGTTTATTATTATGCCCTCTATGTCTTCATCTCCGTTAATCACTCGGGTAAGTGCTTTCGCCGTCAGTAGAAAGGCCAGTGGCGACAGCGGGCATCCCTGAAGTACTCCGCTCGCCACGTTGAAGGGGAAGCTTCTGCCCCCGTTGGCTTTTATGTACCGAATTGGTTAGGCCTCGTCATTCGTGAGGGCTTTCGCGTATCTTCTGAAGTTCTCTCTAAATTTTAGCTTTTCGAGGACAAGGTGATAGAACTCCCAGTTGACTCTATCGAAGGCCTCCTCACGTGAAGAGAGAGACCTCACGAGACCTCACGGGACTTAGTTAGAAAGTAGATATAGGAGAGGACGGAGGGGCATCCGTGACACAGGCCGACCCAGGGGTGTCTGCGATGGAGAGAGGGGGGCGCGAGGCCCCTATTGGCCTCCTACTTATAAAAGTAGTTAGTCCACCCAAGTGGTGTAGCTGCGATGGAGGGAGGGGGAGGGGGGCGCGAGGCCCCCATTGGCTTGGCCCCCACTTAGCTAAAAGTAGGTTGGGTTTGATTTTGATGCCTTGCTTGATGCCCCTATCGTTTTAACGATTAACGGTAGTTGTCAGCTCATGCAAAGAGGGGTAGAGTCTGAGGTTGATCGACGGCCCCCCCGGAGCCCGGAGGGAATGATGGAGCCCGGAGGGGAGGGCACGAGGCGCCCTCCCCATGTGAACTGTAGTAAGTATAAAATTAGTGCCGCAAAAAAGAGGTTGAATTGCTCTGAGGAAGTGCGTTGTAAAAAATACTCTGAAAAAATTCCCGCTAGAAGAAGCGCAACGGGGGGCTATGTGCTGATGTTACACCCTACGAGCCCTACCCTACCCCCGACTTGTACCACATCCCCCCTTGCCCCCATTCGCTAGCTACTCCTAGTGCCCAGTTACAGGAAGCGGAAACCCTAGGTGTGGAGGTGGCTGTGCACATACGTGCACACGTACTACTTTGGCCAGGGGTGCGTGGGGGTGAGGGGGGGGGGGGGGAGATGTTAAGAGCTTGTGTCGCCCGAGAGTCCGCGCCATGCTGCCCTGTTGGAGGCAAACGATTCCCTCTAGGTGGTTCCCTTGAAGGCATTCACGGTGGCTGACATTCGAGGAAGTGCGTCGTATGCTACCACGTGCAGCACTCAATCTCAATGTGCTCTCCTCCTCCAAAAGATAGTTCATCACTGGTCCGCCGCGTTTACCTTCGTTGCTTGGTGACTTATGGGCGACTAGGCTACAACGAAACTCACTAGCCACGCAACAGGTGGACATTACAAGAACGAGGTCCAGAATCGACAGGCGGCAGCGGCGGCGTCGCACCCGCAACTTGTATTCACGAAGACGCCATCGAATGATGACACGCCCGCGCGCCTATCAGGCCGTCGTGGGGATCGTCTTCTTCCCCTTCTTGCCTTTGGGCTTCTTCTCGCGAATCTTCTTCCGCCTCTTGTGGCCCAAGGCCTCACCTGAGCATTGCCCGCCCCAATCACCAGTCGGACTTGCCACGTCGCAGGCGAGGCGTTCAAAGACGTTGCTGCGCAACGGCTTCCTTAGCATGGCACGCTGCCCTGCCTCTTGTGCCGACGGCACTGGGTTTAGCTGTACCATCGCCGAGCCGCCGTGCGGAGGTAGCCCCCGGGCCACTATTGTGTACGGCGATGCAAAGGCGCCCAAGGTCTCGTGTGCCCACACGTCTCGCACGGAGTACACCAGCTGATGGGCATGACTAAGCATCGGCGTGTAGCAAGAGCGGTCACAGTAGACGTCGGCGGCTAAGTCACCATTATTCACAAAGACAAGGGCGAAGGCATTCTGCGGGAGCCACTTGCCCCAAACATTGGTGCCGCTGCCGTGCCTCGTGTCAGGGTCAAAGTGCAAGTCGGTCCCCGCGAGGCGGATACCCTGGTACGGCCCTCCATCGCGAAACTGCTGGTTGACGGCGATTACCTCCTCGTTTCCCCAAATCTCGAGCATAGTAGTGCTCACCTTCAGAAGGGACAAGCCGAGATTTTGAGCTGCGGTGATGCGCACCAACACGGTGCTTTCTCGCCCAAATGTGCGGGCGCTCTGCGTTGCCGAAGCGCACCTGACTCGGGTCAGCCGAGATCAGAAGGGGTGCCGACATGGCAGCCCAGAGCGACATTTGCGCACGTGCCTGCCTCTCGGTCAAATACCAGTTCGAGGATTGCGGGATGTGCCGTGGGTCGAAGCAGCCGTTGGGGTTCGTGGGCAGATCATTCGAGCCCACCCCTGTGCCCTGCAGCAAGTCCGGGTCATTCCACGCTCCGGGCTTAGCGTAGCGCGAGAGCGGCGCATTAATGTTCGCACAGTGACTCAGCGCACCCCAGTTTGTGCCGTCGAGCGCGATACGCCACGAATTGCCCAGCTCGTGGCCGCGTGGAGCGAACCACTGATTCCAGCCGCAGAGCGCGAAGAAGATGGACCGGCCCGTGGCGTTGAGTGCATCGCGCATGGTCGCATAGTCGGCGAAGGCCTCCTCGCGCTGCTGACTGCCGCAGCACGAGTCCACCTTGATGAAATCGGCGCCAGCAGCTGCCATCCAAGCGGCGTCGCGCGCAAGATGGCCGCTCGAGCCAGGCGCCTGGTACTGCTTGGTGCTGCACTGGCAGCTTCCGCGCGACGTGTACAGCCCGTACTTGAGCACCCTACCGCGGCCAGGGACGTACTGCGCGTGGATCCACTCGCCGAGCGCTCGCATTCCCGACGGGAACTTCGAGCGATTCTCCAACATATCCAGTGAGGAAGGGTGGCGGTCGGCAAGCCAGCCCTGCGGCGCAAGCGGGACGCAAAGGGCGAAGGCTGAGCTGCCACATGAGTATGTCAGGCATGTCCGCCGCATGGACAATCGAGTCCCAGCGTAGGCGAGGAATTACCCGCGTGCGAAGAGCGAGAGCTATCCCACGGCTTATGTTGCGCGCACGCATGCTGCAGGCTCGCGACGTGGGCCGACGGATCCCAGCACAGGAGAGAGAGAGCCCGTGGTGCGCTCGCACCTCGTCCACGTTGACGTTCACGTAGCCCTTGGCGGCAAGCCCCGTCTCGATGAGCGCACGTGTGACGCGGCGGATGCGCAACTCAGTCACCTCACTCGCGCAGTCGTTCCACGAGCAGTACCCCATCGGCGGGCGCAGCCCCGCTCCGTTGTCGAGGCCCAGCCATGCCGGCACCCACAGCGATAGCATCGCTTCGGCGCCTCCGCCCACCGACGCCGTGGGACGAGTTGCTCTCCTAAGCGGGTTTTTCTACTCTAGAGCTACTATTAGCGTGATCCGAGTCAATTTCTTTTTCCCTGAGGAGCTCAATTTACAGTATGGGTGCACCATTAAGAAAACAGGACTCCAAAGCTTCTAGAGCTTTCTTGCTCCCATTGGGCTCCGCCCGGGGGTTTCTTATTTGAGGTTTCTTAGGGGCGGGGGGGTGTCGCATTCGCGAATCGACACTCGTTAGGCTTCGCTCTTCTCTTCGTTGTTCGGCATTTATCGTTATAATTCGCTGCTTTCTCTCGTTCTCGGTCAAAAGCTTCGCTTGGATGCATGGGATCTTGGGTTGTGGGGCGCCCTCTCTCTTTCTCTCGAAGAGAAGGGAAGTTTCCCCACCTTTCTACTTCCTCCCAGGCGCCTCGCAAAAAGGTTTAATTTGCTATCTCCACATCTCCACTGCGTTTCTTTATCTGCTTCTGGGGGCAATCAGGTTTTATTTGCGACCTCTTCGTATCTCCCCCTTAGGCCCATCGCACTTCTTTCGTCTTATTCGATAGGTCTCTTGGAATCCTGCGCGGCAGGATTGCCCCTCGTTTCCGTTATGGTTATAAGCTTGTGAATAGGTTTGGTTTGGAGCTAACATATTTGAACCTAATAGTGCACTTCGGCTAACATATTAGATACTAATAGTACCCTTCGGCTAATATATTAGATACAGATAGTGCACTTCGGCTGCCTATTAATAGTATTATCAGTATTATCTAGATATTAGGACCAGCATATTCCCGCCCCCCGCCCCCCCGCCGCCCCGCCCCCCTGCCCCCCCCCCCCCCCCCCCCCCCCCGATCTCCAATATTTTTATCCTCTCGGCCTCCTTCCTTCATATAAGTTGGGTTAAAGTTGGGTGCCGGCAAGCTGCACGATGACATGAAGGCAGGTCTATCAATCGCATGACTCCCTTGCCCACGCCCTCCTAGCGGGTAAGAATTGTCCGTGACGCCTACTTCTTACTTAGCCCCCAGCGAGCCTGTCGATTGTCGTCTGTCTCTGCATTCGATCGCTTGTGGTTTGTATAGTGTATAGTGGCTTATGGACCCTATTATTAGCTTAATAATAGGATTGGCGGCCACAGCTAACATATTAGATATAGATAGTGCACTTCGGCTAACATATTAGATACTAATAGTGCGATTTGCCAAGTAGATACCTAATATCTAGATATTAGGCTAACATGTTCACAGGCTTATATGGTTATGGTGCGATTCCCCTTCCAGATAAATAAACACTCCAGCCAGACGACAACGGACGACAACGGCCAAATTCATGTTAAGCTTTCTTAATGCTGGGGTTTCTTAATGATGACCTATACTGTAGAAGGGCTAACGGGCTGCGCCAGACGCCTCTTGGCCAGAGCCTCCAACCTGTATGGAACGAGGTGCATTAGGACGACCGTTGGACGGTCGAAGGAGGAGCAGCACATAGCACATAGCACATAGTAGATAGTAGTGGTATAATGACAATGAGCAATGAGAATGAGTCATTGAATGAGCAATGAGCAATGAGCAACTAAGTTTATACTTGCTTCACCCATGGGTGGGCACGAGCCCCCCCCCCCTTCTCCACTCCTCCCCTGCCGTGGGGAAGGAACCACCCATCACACATTCTCCTGTCCTCTCAGCTCCTGGCATGCCTTAAGCCTTACAGTATGGGTGCACCATTAAGAAACCCTACCATTAAGAAAGCTTAACATGATTTTGGCCGCCGACTCGCTAAGAAACTGGGGGTCGAGCCTCAGGCTCGACCCCCAGCTAAGAACCCCCGCCTAAGAAACACCCCCCCCCCCGGGGGGGGGGGAGGGGAACTTGGGGCTTGGGCAGGGTGGCAGGGCCGCGCATGTAGCAACCGGTCCGCCTATCAGAAGACGATCTATCGGCGATCCCGTCTGGAAGGGGAATCGCACCATAACGGAAACGAGGGGCAATCCTGCCGCACAGGATTCCAAAAGACCTATCGAATAAGACGAAAGACGAAAGAAGTGCGGTGTGCCTAAGGCTAAGGGGGAGATGCGAAGAGATTGCAAATTAAACCTGATTGCAATCACTGAAGTAGATAGAGAAACGCGGAGAAGACAGCGAATTAAACCTATTTACGAGGCGCCTAGGAGGAAGAAAGGTGGGAAACTTCCCTTCTTCCCTTCTCCCTTCTCTTCGAGAGTAAGAGAGAGGGCGCTCCACTACCCAAGATCCCATGCGTCCAAGCGAAGCTTTTGACCGAGACCGAGAGGAAGCAGCAAATTATAACGATAAATACCGAGCGACGAAGAGAAGCCTAACGAGTGTCGATTCGCGAATGCGACAGGGGGGAGGGGGGGGGGCGCTAGGTGAGCGCTACGACAATAAGAAACAAGAAACCACCCCCCAGCGGCTTTGACCGGGATAAGAAACTCGAGATAAGAAACCTCCCGGGCGGAGCCCGAGGGGACAAGAAAGCTTTAGAAGCTTTTCACTCCTGTTTTCTTAATGGTGCACCCATACTGTAAGCCTTAAGGCATGCCAGGGTAAGAAAGAATATGATAAGGTTTATCAAGTAAGTACCAGCTCGCGTAAGTAAGGGCGTATCTTGCAAGTATGGCCTTCCTCGGCACTGGCCATAGTATACCTAGTAGGGTAGTAGCCACACATACACATACACACTTGCTAACGACTTAGATCAGGCCGTTATGGGGGCAAGTGAGGTCTATTTTAAATCAGGACTGAACTATTCCAAGGGATTTAAAAGTAAGTGCCATGGAGACTAGTACACCCTCTTGGCTTTTCTTTCGATTCTGCCCGCGACGGGCGAGGGGCAGGCCTTTCCCTCTCTCTCTCTCTCTCTGTTCCCCCCCCCTCCCTCTTCCTTCTTTCCACTGTCGGCCTTCGTTTGTCTCTTCCCCACCCGCTGCTTTCTCTCTACTCTACTCTTCTCTCTCTACTTTGTACTCTTTCCTCTCTCTCCCCTCTCCTCCCCCGCTCTCTCCCCTCTCTCCCCGCCCCCTCCCCTCCTTCCCCCCAAACCCTCTCTCAGCAGCACCGCCATGTGTGGCATCGTCGCGTACCTCGGCACCGGCTGCGCGAGAGATGTCATGCTCGGTGGGCTCTCGCGGCTCGAGTACCGCGGCTACGACTCGGCCGGCCTCGCCGTCTTTCAGCCCTGCTCGCCAGAGAGCGCCTCCCCGCCCCCGGAGACCTCTTCTTCTCCCAAGAGAGCCTTCTCTCTCTCTTCCTCCACTCGAGCTGGCTCTTTGCGTGTGGTCAAGACGAAGGGCAAGGTGTCGGCACTCGTCGCTGCTTGTGGGGACGGCACCTCCACCGGTGGCACGCTCGGCATCGCGCACACGCGCTGGGCGACGCACGGAGGCCCATCGGACGAGAACGCACACCCACATACCTCGGCAGATGGCAGCCTCGCAATCGTACACAATGGCATCGTCGAGAACTTTGTGGCGCTACGTGCGGAGCTGACGCGCAAGGGGTGAGCACTAGGGAGGCGTGGCACATCAGCTGACAAGCGAGGAGCCCGCGGCTACCCCCCAGGATTACCTTCAAGTGACGGCCGGCAGAGCTCACCGCTCACCGCCCTCACCCTTCTCTTGTGTGCAGGTACAAGATGCGCTCCGAGACCGACACAGAGCTGATTGCTCACCTGATCGCCGACGTTCGCAAGCAAAAGTGGATGCCTCTCGAGGAAGCGGTGAGGCAGGCGCTAACGCAGGTGCACGGTGCCTTTGGCATCGCCGTCATCTCTGCGGACGAGCCCGACCTACTAGTTGGTGCGCGCAAGGGCTCACCGCTCATCCTGGGCATTGGCGACGACGAGTACCTGCTCGCAAGCGACGCCTCCGCTGTCGTGGAGCGCACTCGGCGCGTCACCTACTTGAACGACGGCGAGATGGTCGTGGTGAGTGTGCATCCGCCCTCTCGTCCGGCAACGTGTTGCCGCGGTTGTGAGCCGCCTGGCCGCACGCGCCGCCTGCTGAGCGCATCCACCTCGAGCACTTCAGGTGACACGTAATCGAGGCTATGAGATCAAGACGCTGGAAAACATCAAGCTGTGCCGTGAGGTGGAGGAGCTGCAGATGAAGTTGGAAGACATCCAAAAGGGCAGCTACAAGCACTTCATGCTGAAGGAAATTTGCGAGCAGCCAGAGGTGCGCCCGTAGACAGGGCCTCTCGGACCGCAGCATTCCGAGTGCCTCTAGGACAAGTGGCCATATTTGCAAGGGAGCGCTACTTCCAGGACAAAAGCCGCGCGCGGACGCGGTTCTCGTCGACATGTGAGTCTAATCTGGAGCCAATGCCCGCTCACCCTTGCAGGTCCTAGAGAATGGGATGCGCGGGCGAGTGCGCGAAGTGGAGGGCGACGTGCTCCTAGGAGGGCTGACTCCGCACATGCCACGGCTTGCCGCGGCGCAGCGCATCATCGTTGTTGCCTGCGGCACCTCGCACAATGCGGGGCTCATCGGCGAGTACCTGCTCGAGACTCTCGCGCGCATCCCTACAGAGGTGCGCCATGCACCTTTCAAAATCGACTCTATCCTTTTCGCCAAGAGTCGATCGCTTTCGGAACGTGGCCGAAGCCCTCTGGATCGATGTGTCGTCAGTGATGCAATTGCAATTGCCACCCAAGCCGTCTCCTCCTCACCAGCCAGTGCTGCACTCACGCTCCCCAATGGGAGCCGTCCACGCCTCATTGGCCCGATCTTGCCGTGCTGCGGTCGCCTGCCGCCCAGCGCAGGTGGAGTACGCCTCCGAATTCAGATATCGGACGCCAATCCTCTTCCCCGAGGACATCGTTATCGCCATCTCTCAATCAGGCGAGACGGCCGACACTCTCGCAGCGTTGCAGCTGGCGCGCGCGGCCGGATGCCTCTGTCTGGGAGTCTGCAACACCGTGGGCAGCTCAATTGCCCGCGAGACGCACGCTGGCATCTACCTACATGCGGGCCCAGAGATTGGCGTCGCCAGCACCAAGGCGTTCTCTGCCCAGGTGCTATGCCGTTGCGAGACAGCCTTGTTCGTTGTGCCTGTCCCTTGCGCTCGTGTCGAACACACGTGGCTCGGCGCGCCCGAGCGATCGTTCTCTCCTCTCCGTCGCTAGATCCTTGCGCTATCGATGCTCGCACTGAAGCTTGGGAAGGAGCGCGGCGAGATAGATGAGACCCAGATGGTGAGCCACTTGAAGGCAATGCGGGAGGTCCCCAATCAGCTGCGCGAAGTTTTGCAGCAAAAGGAGAAGGTGTGCTCTTGGCCACGCGCCTGCCAGTTGTCTGAGAGCATGGCAGGTCGAGGCACGCATGGTTGCTCGGAGGCCTCGCTACCAAGGTTGCACGCCTTTGCATTTCGTTGTGGTTCAGCCCGATTGCAGTGAGGACTGCCTGTGAATTCCCGTCACATACTTGCGCATGCAGAGCGAGCACCCGTCCACCGTCTCCACTACCCCTCCCATAGGTGTTCGAGATGGCAAAGGTTTTCAAGTATGCGTCAAACTTCCTCTACTTGGGACGCGGCTACCATTATCCTGTCGCCCTCGAAGGCGCCTTGAAGTTGAAGGAGATCTCGTACATCCATGCGGAGGGGTGAGACCGCTCCGATGCGAGTCTGAGCTGTCCTGCCTACGCAGGCGACTTTTGAGGCGGGCCCCCGATCTGAAGAGGCAGGCCACCCTCACCGCTCTCACCTCATCGCCGCTCCCGCAAAGGTATCCCGCGGCGGAGATGAAACACGGGCCCATTGCGCTGATCGACGAGTTCATGCCCGTCGTCATCATTGCACCTCGTTCCGACCCAAACTACCGGAAGCTAGTCTCAAATATCGAGGAGGTGCGCCTGCCGTTGGCGCCCTCAGCTGCACTTATTCTGCAGTATCACACGCTCCTTCCCTATCCGGCCGATGTTGTCCGCCTCTGATGCAGGTCCGTGCGCGTGGAGGCTCGGTGATTGCGATCACCGAGTCAGACAACGACGAGCTTGATGCGCAGTGCGAGTACGTCGTGCGAGTTCCCTCCACTGCGGACTTCCTTACACCTTTGTTGTGCGTACTACCACTGCAGGTGCGCTTGCGGCAACATGTGCGAGCCTCGTGTCGTAGCCTTCCAATGCGATGTGCGTGGGACTCCGCCCTCTTCGCATAACCGCCCCTCTCCCTCCATGCATCTGCTCCGGTCCGTCGTAGTTGATGGCCTACTACATTGCAGACATGCGAAAGTGTAACGTGGACCAGCCGCGAAACCTCGCCAAATCCGTGACGGTTGAGTAATGGCACGTCGGGATACATTTGCCTCCATAAAAGTTGTGTGAGCAAAGGCCTCGATACGCATCGTACTCATATGCATCATCTTGTGCCATTCAATATGATGGCAGCTAGGCGCCAGAACTTCGGCGAGGCCGTCCGCGTTGGGCACGTGAACCGCTTGCATGTGCTTCTACCTGAATCTCTAAGCCCATTCACTTGGTCACTCTCACCCCACGTATTCACGATGTTCGGAAACGGAGTTCCCGGGGACTGAGAGCTCTACCATGTTGCACGCGCGGGGTTGATTTTATTGCTGCCTTGAGCCCTTCAGCCTCCGTCCCCCCTCTTTTTCGCTTTTCGGCTCGTGCGCGCCATGCTGCGCCCACTCAGTCCGTAAATTGCTCAGCCACTCTTGTATCTCCTATCTATATCTACATACACGTACATGGCTCGCAAACTTTATCATATCTCTTCTACTATTACCATTCATTCGCTTAGCTGCGCCCGACGCCACTCCTCCCGCCCCCCTCCCTCTTCTTCTCTCTTCTTCTTCTTCTCGTCCCCCTCGTCGTGCGCTTTGCGCTTTGCGCCTTTGCCTGCTCAACTCTTGCCCCTCTTCTCTCTCTCTCTTCTCGCCCCCGTCCCTCGTCCCTCGTCGCGGAAGTGAGCCCAAAAAAAAACTTCATAATATTCTTGCCGCACCCGCGGCGAATGGAACCACTATCTACACGTAGCATACTTTCTACACCCCCAGTCCCCCGGCCCTTCCCCCCCCGCCATCAGGCGGCTCCCCCCGTGCACTACTAGGGGGATAGGGATGAAGGGCTTAGATATGGTCCGGTGGTCCGGTGGCCCGCGCCCCCCCCCCAGGTGTCGTTCCGTCAATTGTGGGGCATCAGTCGAATTGAGCGATCAAATGTCCATAGTTATCTATACAACAATATTCACACGTGACCCTAGTATCGGCGTTTAACATCTACGGCACGCGCTTTGAATAACTGGTCTATTTTTGGCAGCAGTTCAGTGTCTTTTTCCTGACGAACCAGCGCGACTCCACTCTAGGAGTACTCCTTCCTTCTACGTACTAGAGTAGTAGTGTCACTGATTTCGTACTAGAGTATCCGTCGAGCCCGATAGGTAAGTTCGAACTCTCTCAACAGACTCAGAAGTTCTATTTCGTACTCCCAACAATAGGACGAAATGCTTCCTCTCAGTCCCTCTCTTCTCTCTCTCTTCTCTCCCTTCTCTCTCTCCCCCTGTCCCACCCCTCCCCCCTCCCCCCCACCCGCCCTCCGATGTCCGCCGAGGAGACTTCCTCCTCCAACCGCTGGCGCCTAGCCGGCGTGGCAGCCATCATACTGGTCGGCCTGCTCGGCGCTAGCGTTGCTTTCCAGCCGCGCTACCGCCACGCCGACCTCGTCGCGATCAAGAGCGTACACACGGGGAAGTACCTCGCTCTCGACTCCGACGGTTTGCTGAGGGCTTCGGCCTCCAGCTCTTCCGAGGCCTCAGCGCGCTTCCGGCTGCTTAGGCTGGACGCAAATGTGGTGAAGGCCATTTCCAAGAGCAAGCCTCCCAAGACCCACCTCGCCGTTGCCGGAAAGCTCGGGTGTGCATGCTCGGGAGCGAGCGACGAGCACGGATTTGGTCGCTTCTGCCACAACTGGGAGTCTGAGTGGCACCAGCCGTGGTGCTACGTCGACGCGTCGTGCAAGCACGGCGTGCGCTCGAAGCGCCATTCCTCCAGGCACCTGCAGGTTTGCAAAGAGGAGGAGGGATACCTCGGCCCGGACGGCTGGCTGCCTGAGCCCGGATGCCATTGCACGGGCATGGAGAGCATCCACGGGTTTGGAGCGTATTGCAAGGGCTGGGAATTTCCAGGCCAGACCCCATGGTGCTACGTGAACGAAGAATGTGGTGGCGCGTTGGGCACGACTGGCGCTCGCTTTATGGACTGTGTTGCCAACGATAGCGTTGAGGTGTCGCCGCCACCGCCGCCGCCTCTTCGGTTGGTCGAATCACACGATGGCTGGGGAACTCCGCAGGGCTGTCCATGTTCTGGCTGGTCCAACAAGCATGGATACGGAGCCTACTGCAAGGCGCGCTGCGGCGTGTGGCACACGCACTGCGCTCGCTCGCGGCGGAAGCTCCTTCGCGGCGGAAGCTCCTTCCCCATGCACCCGCTCCCGACATGCCCCCGTTGCCTGAGCACGCACTGACATCTCACCCCCCCTCACTCCTTCCGCTAGGGCTGGGAACTTGATGGACAGATCCCCTGGTGCTATGTCATGTCCAACTGCACTGCGCCGACAACCGGCGGTTCCTTCACTCACAGGTGTGTGGGATGATTGCTCGCTCCGAACCACAACGCTCGCGGCAATTCAACTTGACTGCTCTGATCTCAAAGAATGAGAGGGGCGGGATGGCGGGATAGTAGGAAGTCGCCGGCACCGCCGTCCACTCACGCCCATGCGCATTCAATCCACCGCCAGGGTCAATTCCAAGCCTATCTCTGAAACTCTCGCTGCAGGTTCATTGAATGCTACGAGATGCCCAAGTCGGCTAAACGGGAAGCTGACAGACAGCTTGCAGAGTTCCACAGTCAAGCGCATGTGGACAATCGACTGCTGCAGGAGACTGCTACACGGAAGACCGCTAGTACGGAAGCTGCCCGCCCTAGCCAGGCAAAGCCTGTGGGCAAGAGTGCAGGCAAAAGCAAAGGTGATGGCAAAGGTCCTGTCCAGCAAACTACACACGCTCCCGGCCGGCCTGTCTCGGACAAACCGGGCTCGCTGAAGACAGGGCTCTTGCCTGGAGTGAAGGCCAATGCCACGACGAGGGCGCGACTCCCCAAAAAGATTCACCTGATTCGACCCCGCAAGCATGAGATGACTTGGGCAGCCAAGCGCGAGGCGTTAAAGTCAAGGGCATTGCGGATGCCCCGCTTTGCCCTTCAATCTCAACTGAGCGGTGGGTTCGTCAACATCGACCCGCCGCCGCACAAGACTGCGCTCTTTGCTCATTCGATGGGGGACTCTGCACAAGAACCGCTCTCGCTCTCCAGTGTGTTGGCCCTTCCCGCAAGTGGGACCGGAAGTATTTTCGCCTTCGGGCCCGGCGCAGCGCTTTCGTTGTGCGAGACCTCTTCTGATAAGCCTTGGGCAGCTTGTACGGCCACACCTGTTCTCCTCCGCGCGCCGAAAGCAACCCATCCGAGCAAGGCGAGTGAGCACCATCGAAAGCTCCTCGTCTCGCCAGAGACCGCGCCTGCTGCGCAATTTGTGGTTGAAATTCTGGAGCGCTCTCGCTGATGTGAGCACGCGTATGCGCTCCAACACACGTCTACGCTTATCCATGGCTTCGTGGCCCACAACGTTGCCGGCTTCAACGCATGGATTCGCAGTTTCGGCCGATGCACGCGCCTTCTCCCCTACTCTTTGACTTTCGAGCACCCGTCTTCTATGCTCCTTGGCTAGCACCTCGGCATGGATTCGCAGGAGTAGGCTCGCACTTGCGGTCGAGGCGCGTTCCCCATGTTTGACCATAAAAGGAGCCTCAAGCTACTACCGGGCTCAGTACAGTGAAGGCTGTCACCGAGTCCGAATGCCCACCTGCAAATTTCTAGACGGATCTGCTCGCTCTTGAGGTGCTAGTGCACTGTGCTCTAGTCGTTGTGTTGCATTCGATGCAGGTCAGCCGCTCGTGCCGCGTTCATAATCGCCTTCGGGTGTGCCAAGAAGTCTGCAAGGCGATCTCATATCCGTCATGTGTTACATGCGCGCGGCACTGGAGAACGGTAGGCTGCAAGTGATAGATGATGGCCATCAAACGAAGGTATTTCCTCGACTTTTACATCATAATCCTGAGACGTCAAGCTGATTCCACAAGGAAATGAAACTTAGACGTCACGCCCATGTTCGCTTTCTGCACGTCGCATGCACGGTAAGTCCTTGGGCGATTACAAATGCTTCAACGAGGACAACTCTTGGACCAGACACTAAATGCCTTGGGTCCCAACGTGAGTGGGCTTGCAGGAGCTCAAACGGAAGAATCTAGTGTGGGGTTTTGCATCTTTCACAGAATGTTCGGAATAGCCTTTTCTCGTCCGAGGCTCACCAGGTGCAGGGCTCGCGACCGAGGCTTGAAGAGGTCGGAAATGGTGCTGGGAGCGAATGCTTGGCGCCGCCGTACCATCCGAACTGCTCTTTGCAAGAGCGTGTCAACAACGTATAACGGGCAATGCATTTACGGTTGACGTATCGGATTTGGCACGAGGACTAGTGTGCCGTTGTTATAGTGCCGTGCGTCGGCACGGCGGCCTCGCTAAATGCTGGCTTGCCGTAGTGGACCGTCTACTGCACGACCTCACTCAGTCATGCTCCGCGTCCCAGAAGTGAGCTAGAACCATATCCCTGCTGGTTGCTGCATTCCGTACCCCATACCATCCTTGGTGGCGTGCGTCTTGTCGCTTGTGTGCGCCAAAGGGTGTACTTGCCGTTCCATCGATTGTCCTCCATTCGCCCCCTCGCTGTTGCCATCGATGGTCCAGTATCAAAAGCGAGGCCCCCTCATGCCTCTGGTCCCTCTAGGCCCCTTAGGCCGTATGCCTTCCGCCTAGCGTGAGTATCAGACGACGCACACGTAGCACCCCCCCCTTGTCGGCCCCTTAGTCAAAACAACCATAGGAAGGAACTGCCCTCTTCTCCCCTCCTGGTGCTCTCAACTATCTCATTAAACTGACGATAGGGTATAGGGTCATGGAGCGCGCACCGCTCCCCTCCCCTCCTGCCGCCAACCCCACCGCGATGGACGCCGATCGGGCCATGCTCGACGCCGCGCACCTGACACCTAAAGCGCCCGGGAGAGGGCGACCCCCAACCCAGGTGCGCACGAGCCACGGCCCGTGCCACCTACGAACAGCTGCGCACCAACAAGGCCAGCATGGCCCACACAACTGACGGATCGAGCGCATGACCACTGGCTCGATATGCGAGAAGACGGAAGGGAAACGATCGGCGGGAGGCAGGCGTGGCGGGAACGGCGGAGAGTGATGGAATAGCGGGGCCTTAACCACCTCCTCAGCAGAGCAAGGCGGGAGGACGGGCTTGGGCGAGCGCGAGCGCGAGGACGGAGCGGACGTGGCTGGGCGATTGGGAATTGATAGGCTGAGACTGAGGCTAAGGCTGAGGGAGTGATTTGGTATACCCCCAAAACTAGATGCCAGAGGTCCAGAGGGGGGGGGGGCGAACGACGGCCGGAGGAAACGAACCGCGCGCGGAGGAAAAGAACCTCGCGCGGGGGGGGAAGAATATAACGGCCGGGGGCGACGGACTGCACGCCGAGGGAAAGAACCTGCCGCAGGGGGGGGCGAGGGACCGAGGGCACGGCGGGGCAGCGTGGGAGGGCGCGTGGCCGATCTCGGAGCGCAGATCGCGTCCTTTCCCTCGCGGAGCGCGGAGAGCGGAGAGATAGAGGTGGGGAAGGCTGAAAGCCGGTGCAGGATGTGGCGACAAGATGGTTCTCTTCCTTTCAGATGATGGAGTGGTTCAATCTTCAACCCCCTTCCGTTCCGATGTACGATGTATGTACAATATGCAATATGGCGCGGCGACGAGCAAAGGAGAGAGCGGCGACCTCCCCCTCCCCCCTCCGCGGGGGGGCTACCGTTTTCTTTTCTCCGGTCTTCGCGCCTCGCTGCTCCGTTGGCGTTCACTTGCGTAAACTAAAGCTCACTGTCTAGCAATAAAATTTCCTTTCAGATGTTTCACACCACATCCCAGCCCTCCTGCCCTAGCCTCGCCTATGAATAGTACAAAAGATAAAAGCCCGCTCAGAAATCTAGTACTCCTACTGTATTTCAGTCTTCGTAAATCCTTTGTGAAGATCCGACCGCCGCCGAGTGTCGGTTCCATGAGGCTCGTCGGAGCGCTCCTGCTGCTACTCTACGCCGTTGGCTCGGACACGCTCGCTGTCTCGCCGATCGGACGGGGACATGCCGCTGCCAGGCGTATCGCCTCGCGCCCCGTGCGAGTTGCCCTGCCGCGCATGACTGCGCAGGATCCACCAGAGCTTGCAAAGAAGAATGGAGCGGAACAGCCGACAGCAGTTGGCAATCAGGAGTCACCAGCTCAAGAGACCAAGCGTGACTTGTTCATTCCCATACTAGTAGGTGTGAGCTTTGGTGGGTATGCGTGCATTATCCTCTACGACGTCTTCTTTGGCAACGGACTATGTGGTCTCACAGTCACGTGCTCTCAGTCACCATGGTGAGGTGAGACAGGCACTTGCGATGGCGTTCGGCGTTCGGTGAGGCGGGCGGCGGCGGTCCGCTGCTTGAACGCGTCCATCTCGGCGTCCGCTCGTTCCGATGGATGTCGAACTCCACACAACAGGGCTAGATCATTGTCGGCCACGACTTACTTTTGTCAATACTCAGACTTACCGTTCACAATTCATGGCCGTCCAAGGTCCACCAATGCGCTCAATGCTTCACCAGCTCATAGTCATAGAAGCATATTTGTGGAGAGTGAGTCCCTTGCAAAAAGGTGGATGGTGGACGGAGATGCTAGACGAGCAAGATCTTTCTGGTACGGCCAAGGCATGAAGATGTGTGGGCACCTGCTGCGCAGTTGTGCAACAGCGCAGCGGGTGCCCATATTATGGGCATTGTGCAATATGGTTGCCTTCTCGGCATCTCTAGCCGCACCTATCATGTGTGCGCGCATAATAGAGCACGAAAGGGTTACGTGCGAACTCGATCCTTACGGCAATAGATATCAACCAATTTATACCCAAACACAGCGAAGGCCCCAAACACGCTCGCCCACACACGCTGCTATCACTACCATCAACGGAGTCTTTGTACTACTACTGCTACACGCCGGAGGGACGACGACATATTTGATACTGCAAGAGGAAGGCGAATTTGGAACACACAACCTCCTCGCTCCCTCTGAGAATATGCATCCCGGTGGGAACCGGAGCCGGAGCTCACTGCGGGGGCAACGCATCCAGTGAGATGCCGCGCAAGAGAGCGGGAAGAACTAGGAGCCAAATGAGTCATGGTAACTGAAGGTGCAACAGTATGAAGAGATAGGGACAGGACTTTGACCCCTTATTGAACGGCTCGCCGGACTCACGTCAAGCGGCACGACATAGACATGCTGGGTACGAATCGCTCGCCTCCTAGCAGCGGTAGCGAACCGACTAGCAGCATCAGGATCATCTAGCACGAGGCGATGCAATGGCCGCGGCGACGTGGAGTCGCCTCGAATAGAGCGCAGGTCTCCCAATACCTGCGCCCACCCGTCCCCATCTTGTCCGGTAGGGATTTAAGTTACTTTGTATGTCCTGACCAGCCGTTCATAACTGCCGACCGGCCGGAGAGAGCATTAGCCTGCATCCTAGAGCCGATGCGCTGCAATGCGGCCTTCTCTCCTGTCAATGAGCTCAACTCGGAGCGCAATGACTCCATGCGCGCCGCGGGGTGTGCATCCGCTTGAGCGAAGCCGATAGCGCCATCCTCCCCAAGCTTCAGCATCGCGTTCCGCATGTATGCAGCAAGGGACTCGCAGAATGGCATGAGGAAGAAGGTATTGAGTTTGAGCGAGATCATGCGGCAAAACTCCTGCCGCCATGCTGTGATAATCTCGCATACGAGTGCGGACATGAGCTGACGCATTTGCTCGGTGACGCGGCGAGATGTGAGGACTTCGGTGAAGGAGGCCACAAGCTCCTCGTACGACTCGAACGCGACCTGCGCGGCACGAGGATTGTCGGCGTGTCATGGAGTGCGTGGAGGCAGAGGTGGAATCCGGCCTCGCTAGAAAAGGACAACGGTTTAGAGCCGCATATCTGATGCTCACATCGCCGTCTGCGGCAAGGCGTGCCTCGGCGACTGGGAGAATCGCAACAGAAAGGATAAGCGATCCCATACCTTGTCTTCACCGGGCTTTCTCCCGGTTCGCTTCTTGCTACGTAAGTGGGCTGCGACCGGCTGCACGAAGACGTTGTACAATGACTCCTTTGTCGCCGAGCTCGAGTCCCACACAACATATTTGGTGATCGCCTCCACATCGTACATGCACTTGCGCATGCAGGATTCCATCGCCTGCGTGGAGCGTGGAGCGTAATCCGGCTCAGGTGTTGCCGTGCACGCCTTATGGCAAGGGCACCTTTGCACATAGGGTGCCACCGCTCGCCTCACCTTGTCCACAAAGGAGATGTACAGCGGCGCCGCCGCTGTCATCAGGCGCCTGTGCTGCTCGTGAGAAATGTCGTTGCGTTGGAATAGCCCAGCGTTGGCGTCTTCCTCGTCGATGTAAGGCAGCTCGTCGGCGCTCAACATGGCGTCTACCTGCAGATGGCGGCGCATCCGGCGTGGAGGGCACGCACATGGTTAGTGACGGGATGTGTGCATGCCGTCCAAGTACATGAGCCAACAATTTGGGGCCGACGATTAGGCCAGAGGCTAGCCTAGAGTCAGACGCGAACCTGTGAGGTCATTCTCCTCATCACGTGCAGAAGGCGCAACCGTAGCAATGAAAGGTGCTGTTCGAAGTACCCCCTTGCCTTCTCGACGACGATGACCGAGACAGCGCGCATGTAGTTGACACCATCGTGATATCCGTCGAAACCCATAGCGTTCAGGATTTCTTCGGTGGTGACCTGCAGAGTTGCGCGGGAACGCGAGTGACCTCATCGGTCGAGTGATTTGCGGCAGCCGTAGTGTGTAGGTGCAAGGACTGCGATAGCGCGGCGATCGAGGCCGGGCAAGACGCCAACGGTATTCACCTCCTCTGAAGGCCCTTCTGCAGCCCCCAACATGAACTCGTGGAGCGCACGCCAGTACTGGGCTCCACCGAAGAGCCTCTTGCGCGAGTGAAGCCACATGGTCAGCTCGTCGTTCTCGATGTTCGCCCACGACTCGGGGGGGGCCGGGGCGCCGGACTGAGGGTCTAAGCCCGACGCGAGGTCCGAGAGAGTAGCTGAGGGCAAGGCGATGTGTGGACGTGAGCTGAGAGGGCGCGGGCTGCAACTCTTGTGGCATCGTGGCCAGGCGCCCAAGCCGAGGGACGGCAGAGCGGGCAGCAGCAGCATGCAGGCACCTGACTGCTCCTCGCCAGCCAGAGAGATGCTGCAGAGGGCGCCGGACGACGAAGTCTCGATTTCCTGTTTGAGGGTTTCACCATACTCTTCTGCACTGAGCACTGCTGAGCCCTGAGAGCGAGGAGGCGCTCAAGTAGGTCATGACGCCGATTCAACGCTGCGAGAGCGCGCTAGACTGCGTGCTGAGCGATGGGGGGAAAGCGCGCTCCGGTGCCGCAGGGCCTCCCCGCGCAAGTGTGTCCGAGCGGTGGGTACATGAATGCATAGACACTGAAATCGAGGCGGGGCATAGTGTAAGACGCGTGGGCTGCACCTTGATAAGATTGTTCACGCATTTCGCAAAGCGGTCAGCGAACTCTTCGAGAGTCTGCGCAGCTGGAGGCGGTGGCGGCGCATTGAGCTCGCGCTGTACTTTTGCTATCTTCTTGTCGAGCTCGCGCGACGTGTCAGTAGCAAGTTCGAGCCAGCGGCTAGCAACATGTGGCTCGAGAGCCTCGCGCAGTGCCGAAATGCCGATGCGGTCGGCATACTCGTCACTATTCAGCTTATCACTAAGGACACGGCGGAGTGATGCCTAGGGATGGGGAGCGTGACATGAAGGTGAGTCTTGCTGCCCACACGGGCGTCCACTGGTGCAAGGCGTGGTGATTCGCACAAGTTGTCGGAGTGCCGACTGCTCGCAGACTGCCCATAGCGTGGACTTGCTCCAATGTGCTGGTAGGCATTCGATCCGCACGTGGGCATATGTATGGTGCTGACGCGCGCGCTGCAGAGTGGCTCAGGCACGGCATGGATGGGTCGGCAGCGCGCCTCGTGCTCCTCGATGAGGTCGCCCCACCCTAGATGCGCAGCGGAACCGCCGAGAGGTCCGTTGCCCTTCCTGCCGCCGAAGCGCGAGTCGGCGCGGAGTGGAGGCACGGACGTGAAGATGGGGCCGGCAAGAAGCTTAGGCCGGTCAGAGATGAGCTTGGGCGGGTCAATGAGTCCGCGGAGGTCCTCGGGCATCGCGAACTGCGAGCGAGACAAGGCTGGCGTGAGTATCAACAAGGGCCTGCTCACCAACTGCGTGAGCAGCACAGAGCAAGGCCTCGGGCTAACAAGCGGCGGCTCGGAGCAGGTGAGACGATGCGATGGGCCGCAGGAACGCTGCAAAGATGCGAGGGGCTCGGGAACGCTTGGGTCGACGCGCCGCATGGGGAGCCTCATCGCGGGCCCAAGCAAGGCCAGCTGACGCGAGAACTAGCGCTACGGGACCCTGCAGGATGATGAGGGCGGTCGCGCCACACTTCACCTGTGCCATCTTAGCGTCGAGTTTGGTGGCGACGAGGACAGTCCGCTTGAGATCGGGATCGATCCGCGAGACGACACCCATGGTGTTGACGAGCGCCCAGTCCGACGTGTCCTCGAGGCAGAGGATGAGTCGCTTGGGCGGCATGATCTGCGCCGCCACGATCTGTTCCACATATTCCTTCAGCGCGGCGAGCTCCTCGTTCTGAGTGTCACCGATGAGGCCTGGCGTATCAATGAGGACAAGCGTCGATGCCCGCTTCCAGATCAGCCGCACGTGCACGGGTTCCGCCTCGTACGTGCCCGCCTCCTCAAGCCTCAGATTCTCCGCCTGCAGGTACGAGCGCAGGTCGTCGAGCCTCACACGCTCCTCCTGCCCATTCCGCTTGAGGTAGAGTACGGGCTCGGTAGCTGCCGGATCGTACTGCGAGGTGACCACAAGCGGCCGCCTTGTTGCTGCGTCGTTGCCCACGTGCGTCAGCTTGAGGCCGAGGAGCGCTTCGAAGAGCGACGACTTGCCGTCATTCTTGTGGCCTACCAGAACGAGCGTGGGCAGCTCGACGTCGTCGCTTCGAGTGATGCGAGTGGCGAGGTCGAGGAGCTCCTCGCACTGCAACCGCTCTCCGGCTGCACTGCACACCGTAAGGCTAACCAGCAAGAGCAGCATGCGAAGGAGCGGGCGCAGCGGCGGCGAGTGCCACCGGTCGACTCCCATCGGGCCGCTCCTCCACTCGTCACTCCCTCTCTCTCTCTCTCCCTCCCTAACCCTCACTGCTCTCTCTCTCTCCGCTGCTCTCTCTCTCTCTCTCTCCGCTGCTCTCCTCTCTTCTCACTCTCTCTTCTCTCTCTCTTTTCTCTCTTGCGCGCGGCTGTGCGTTTCTCTTTGTCGAGTGTCTTTCTCTCCTCTCTCCGAGGGGTGGGCCGGTGGAGGGGGGAAGCTCGCTCTGTCGCGCGCGGCGTCGGCAGGTACGATTTGGCGCGAGGGCGAAGAGAGGGAAGAGAGAGCGCAGGAGAAGAAGAATGCGCGGCGGGGTGGGGGGAGAGAGGGGTGAGGCCGAGGGAAGGAGGGCCGCGGGAGCTGACGGGACGCCCCTGCGTTCAGAGAAGAAACAGGCTCGAAAAGAGAGATTAGGGAATGTCGTGGGGAGGCGCGAGAAGGAAGCGCTCTCCCCGGTCTCTCCCTGCCCTTTTCTCTCTCTCTCTCCCCGTTTATTTACCTCTCTCGCCGAGGCTTCCGCGAAAGGAAAGGAGAGAGAGAGGGAGAGAGGGGGGCGGAGGAGGCGGGGCGGGTGGCGCGACAACGATCGTTGGTGGCTGCCGACTGGCGCGAAAATGAGGGGGAAAGGAAGGAGTGGCGGGAGGGGGGAGGGGGAAGGGGGGAGGGGGGAGGGGGGAAGCAGAGAAGAGTGAGACCACCCATTCTTCTTTCTTCTCTGCGAGACGAGCAACGAGGGTAGCAATAGCCGGTCCCCGCGCAGGGCAGGGGGGGGCGGGATGGCAGGTGCGCCGGCGGGACTCCCGCGCGGGGGCAAAGACGGTAGAAGGCCACCGCGGCTTGCGGAAGACGGTGGACCATCGACGACGGTTTGGCAGTGATGGAGTTTTTTTGTACAATGCGTACCTTTCGAGAACCGTTTGATGCAAGCCCAAGTGTCCGAGTCCGCGCAACAAGAATGAAACAAATAGACAAACAGTACTCCTGGATCCTGGACGCCTGTTCCTGTTGTCGTGTGCGGATAATATTCGCATTCTTTCCATCGGAACGGCCTCTACTTCTCATGCTTCTTTTTCCTGCGGCCTCCGGACACCGGACACTCTAAGGTACAACTTGCAACTTGAGGCTAGAGTTTCCCCCTTCTCCCCTTTTTTCTGGCCCGACTGAAAGAAGTTTTTGTGTAAATCGTCGTTTTTTTATTTTTCCACCCAAGGCCAACGAGTCAACGAGGCGAGCAAGAGCAAGGTGGAGGCAGGGGGGAAGGGGCAAAGGCAAAGGCAAAGCCCAAGCATCCGCATCAGCATCCACTGCCACCTAAGCCCTAAGCAGTAAGCAGCCCCTCATGCTTCATCTTCATGGCCCACTTGGAGGGCTTTGGCTTTGGTTGGGGGGGGGGGGGCTTAGGCTTAGGACCTCTGAGAGCAGGCCGGGGCGCGCGCCATGCGCCCTGCGCCCTGCGCCCACAGTCCGTAGTCCGTAGTCCGTAGTCCGTAGTCCGTAGTCCGTAGTCCGTAGGAGTAGGAGTAGGAGATGGAGAGGGCGAAAAAGAGGGCGAAGAGCGAAGAGAAAGAGAAAGAGAGGGACGAAAGCAGAATGCAGAATGCGGCGGGGAGCATCGATCCTGGATATATTTATAATAGAGTATAGTCGTAGTAGTACTACGTAGTAGTATAAGATAAAATATAAAGGATAGTGAATGTGAATGTGAATGTGAAGAGATAACAATGTACAATATAAATAATAATACTTATAATAATAATATATAACGGAGGACCCTTTTTATATGTAACTACGGGCCATGAAAGCATGAAAGGTTCCAGCAGGTCTAGGTCTAGGTCTAGAAAAGCCAAAAACAAAAACAAGCCATTTTTCGTTTTCGTTTTCGCTGTGTCT
This sequence comes from Isochrysis galbana, assembly GCA_018136815.1. Lineage (NCBI taxonomy): Eukaryota > Haptophyta > Isochrysidales > Isochrysidaceae > Isochrysis > Isochrysis galbana. Next base: position 2,686,456 of record CM030944.1, on the reverse strand, counting down.
AGAGGCACCCCCTGCCGTATTTCGTATTTCGTATTTCCCATCTAGCTGACGCGAGACCCAGTCGCCTTCGTCGCGCTGTGCATCATGCTCGCCGAACACGCGATGCAGATCGTGCGCTGCTACCGAACCACCGGAGGGTCGCCGCGCGAGTGGGTCACCGTTGCCATGGAGGCCGTCGTTCTCGCTTCTCGCCTACGCCCTTTCACGCAACGACTACCTGCTGGCGGCGGCCATGGCCGGGGGCATCCTCGTGCACATCTACACCATCCGCCGCCCCGCCGTGTCACACCGCGTCTGCCTGTCCCGGACACGCACGCGCGCGCACACACACCTGACCTAGCCGCACCAACACGCCACCTGAGGGCGCACCAGAGCGATGCGCTCACACACACACACCGTGGCGCACGCGCGCACACATTGCTGATGGTAATGCTGTAGCGTAAAGGGAGTGGGAGTTTGGTGTATAGATGGCGTGAGTCAGCTCTGTGACTGTGAGTGCGATGGGTCCCCCGTAGCTAGCAGTAGTAGCCAGAATCTTCAGATCTTTTCCACAAGAACTGTTTGCTTCTACTAGTAGTATTTTCCCGCGCGCTTCTCACACCCGCAGGGAGGAAACCCCACCTCCGCTTCCATTTTTAAAAGTATAGAGTTGGTAAACGAATGGCTGCCGTCGCCATCCACCATTCCAACTCTCCTCTCTGCACGCCGCGCGTTTATTCTGATTTCTTCCGTGAGTCTATGTGAGATTTCCACGCCCGGCAATGGGTGCAGAGGGGCGGGACGGAGTTGCCGCCACCGGCTCCCTCCTCTTCCTGTGGGCGTGGGGCGACAGGCGGCGTGCTGATCGGGCCGAGGGCGAGGCCCTGTCTCCCCCCGTGCCGCGCTCCGCCGGCTGCGCCCTCCGCTTCGTCCAGCTCGCCTGTGGAGAACGCCACTCCCTCGCTCTCTCTTCTCTTGGAGAAGTCTTCTGCTGGGGGGAGGGACTCCTGGGCGCTCTAGGGCTCCCCGACGCGCAGGGGAGGGCATCTCCGACTCGGCTGAACGCGCCCGGCCGCTGCATTCGCATTGCGGCCGCCGCACACCTGAGCGCGGCCGCGGGAGAGGGCGGAGGCGTGTGGTGGTGGGGAAGCTGCGGGGGAACCACGCTTGCTCTCCCCTTCCTCCAGCCGGAGCTTGCGGGCGCGCGGGCGCTCGAGTTGGGGTGCGCCCTCGACTTTGGCGTGGCTCTCATGCCGTACGCGCTTTGGGCTTTTGGGGGCGCGGGGGAAGCCGTGAGGCTGGCGGAGTTTGCGGAGCGTCCTCGGACGCTGAGCTGCGTGCCGAGTGGAGCGCTCGTGCTCACAGCGCATGGCGCGCTGCAGCTCGTGGGCGTGCGCCGGCGGAGGGCCGAAGGGCAGCTGGAGGCCGTCATGCCTTTGCCACCCCTCCTCCGCCCGCCCGCTATCGCCGGTGGGCTGCCCGTGTGGGTGGCGGTGGGCGGTGGCCGGAGCTACTCGGTGATCACCGACTCGCATCGGCGCGTTTTTGTCCTCCTCTTGCCGCCACTGCCGCCTGAGGGCGGCGCGGCTAGTAGCGACCAGGGGCTGCTCGCGTCGGTCGGTTCCCAACTGGAGTTGCCCACCGATCAGCGCCCCCGCGAGGACCATCCCTTCGTCCTCGGCACTAGCGCCGAAGCCGGCATGCTCGAGGAAGAGTCGGACAAAGCTGCCGGCGTGATGCACCCAGCGGTCTCCGCAGGCCAGCGCTGGCCGGCCGTGAGGCTCGTGCGCGTTGAGGGCGTCGGCGGTGTTGCGCGCCTGTGCGGAGCGCCCTTGAACGCGCTTGGACTCGACGCCGACGGCCGCGTGCTGCCGCTCGCTCTCTCCCTTCGGAATGGGGGTACCGAGGCGACGAGTAGCACGATCATTCCACCCCGGTTGCTTGCAGCCGCAGCCGAGAACGCTGCGCTCGAGCGGATGCTGTGCGTTTTGTTGCGCGGCCGGCGCGTCAAGTCCATCGTGGTTGGTGCGGCGCATGTCGCAGCTCTCACGCACGAAGGCCACAGTACCATCGCATCCCCGCCCGTGGGTGGTGCTGTTTGCAGCTTTGGCCGCACTTGCGCGCCTTTGGCTAGCTGGCCAATGATCAATCCTAGCAGGCGCGTGCGACCTTTCTCGAGCGACCTCTTGTGGGGCGTACTCGACGAGGAAAGCTGCGTGCCGCACGCGCCGCGCCCACCGCGGCAGCGGCGGTTATATGAGGCCTTTGGTGTGCTCGCCGAGTGGTCGGCGCGCGCGCGCCGCCTGCACGGCTTCGGCGGCCGCTGCCTCGAGCTCAACCGCCTACGCTCTGCAACGTCCCGTTGGGCGTTCGCCGCCTCCGCCCGCGTCGGACGCGCGAGCGCATGCGAACGTCGCCACATAGCAGCGGCCGTGCACCACAGGGTAGCCGCCGCACGGTGGCTCCTCGCACGGCTGCGGCTCGCAGGCGCCGCACTTGAATGGCGGCGGCAGCTAGATGCGGAAGCACATATGCGCCTCATTCGACGTGCGGCACAAGTGTGGTACGCCGCGCAGAGGCTGTGGGCCCGCGCCAAGGATGCGGCGCGTGCCATCGAGGAGCTACGCGTGCAGCGTGCGCTCGACGCCCTCTCGCGACGCCGGCGCACTCGGCGCACGCTCGAGCGTGTCGCCGCCCGGTGGTTCGGCGGTGTGCTGGCTGCAATGTGGCGCCAATGGCGAGCAGTTGTGCACGCTCGCCACGCAGCCACGATCCTACTCAGCCGCGCTGCCACCGTGCACTGTCGGCATGCACTGCGGCTGCTCCGTGCAAGCGTACGTGGGGCTGTGCTACGCGACTGGCTTCGCCGGGTGAGCCGGCGCCGTCGGGCCGAGGCGTGGGCAAGGTGGGCACGGCAGCGTGAGGAGGTTTGGGTTGCAACAACCAACAGAACACGTGCACGCTGGCACACAGCGCGCTTGGCGCTTCGATGGTGGTCGGAGGCCGCTGCGTTCGTGTTCGTCGCCCGCCTCGCCACGGGACTGCTGTTGGCGAAGCGGCGTTGGCCCACCATGCCGGGTGACTTGGCATGGGCTCGTGCTGGTTCTTCAGACGGCAAGGCGCGCTACCCGGCGCTCTTGGGCGGCTCTGAAGCAGCTCGTGCCCGCACACTCGCGGCGCTCGCCGTCAGCGCACGTCGCCGCCGCCGCCAGTTAGTGCCGGCGCTAGTGCGGCTAGCTGTCTACGCCACCAGCGTGCGCGCTACGCGCAGGGCGTTCACTGCTTACCGGCGATGGGCGCTGGCGCGCGGGATGCTTGCCATCTCTTGCGCGGCTTATCGCACTGCCGCAGATTTACGCACACACGCTCTCCTGCAGGAGCACGCGGCACGGCGCAGCGCTTCGAAGCGCCAGAGCGCCATACAGATGCCATCGCTAGACGTAGGTGATACCCGCTGGCACGGCACGGCCTCGGCCTCATCCTCTGCTTCGCGGCCATCGCGTGGTTCGCCTGCCAATGGTGAGGCGCTCCTTGCCGCCTTTCGAGCGCTCATGCCTGCGCAACAATCAAAGGACTTGCGAATGCGTCAAGCACACGACTCGCAGTCACAACCGACGTCTTTCTCAAGTCAGGGCGGCAGCGTGCAGCACGACAGCCATCGGGGGCTAGCCCGAGCCTGTCGTTATTGGCGAGCGGCCGCGCGCGACGAGGGTGTCGGCCGGTCGCGCGCAGCGCGTGATTTTCGCGCCGAGCTCGCACGCCGACGGAGCGCGGCAGTAGACGAGCTGCAGCGCGTCCGAGCTGCCTGCCTACCAGCCTCTCTGAGTGTGCACGCGCAGATGGATCCTGCCTTCGCGGCGCCAGCGTTGCGAGGCAGCTTTGTTCCCCATCCATTGCCACCCAGGGGCCACCGATCGGCCGTGGACAAGCTGATCGCCGCGCTCGCGGTGCTTGAGTGGAGCGTGTGCTCCCGCGCCGTCCACCGGTGGCGCGTCCGCACCAGGCAGCCGGGCGGTGAGCGTGCTTGCGCGTTTTAGACGACCTCTCATCCAGCACAGTCGCTTTCGCCTCCCTCAGTTCATTCTCGGGCGTCATCTCCCTCGTCCTCACCATTGCTTTGCTTTGAGCAACCATGGGACAGGGTGTATAAGATTGGACTCGTGGGCGATCATTACATCCCGATCTTCGAAACCGATATCACCTCTCTCGCGCTCAAAAATCGTGAATCAATCAAACACAAGGAGAGATGGTGGGAGTTTGTCGCGCCAGATCGCCGAATCAACAAGCAGAAACGTGACAGCTAGCACTTGTGAGGTCGTGGCTAGGTGATTTTGGTCTCCGTCGCTGCCCCGCGTGCTCCTCTAGTGCTTGTCATGCCGCTGCGTCGCGTTTGTCGAGACATGCTGTCTTGGATAGTGCGCTGCGGTCCACAAGTTAAATGTAAAAAAAGCTTTTATAAAAGCCTCGCCTCGCGCGTGGCCGTGTGTCTCTATTTTGCTACCACGCCTCCGCTCCTGCCATTCCCCTGTACAACCTGCCTTGCGGCGACTCCCCTCGTGCGCGACTTAGACTTAGGGGCCCGTGTTGCGGGGGGTGGCGGGATGTCCCGGCCCCTAGCGGTAGGGTTTCCTCCTTCCTCCCATTCCACTAAGTGGTCGGTACGCCGTCGTGTTTGGTCTTGGGGGAGAAAAGAAAAGCCATCTGAAGATTCAGACTAAGGCGGCTTGCCTTCATTTGGTCTCCTTTCCCTTCCAGTCTCACCCTACCATGAGCCCCCCCCGCGAGCACCCCGAAGGAGAGGCCCAGGAGCACCACGTACGCGACGAGAACAGCATCGCCTTGGCTCGGCATGAGGGCGCGCCCCGAGAGGGTCTCCTTCGACAACGCCTGTGCCATCCACAACGCCTGGGGAGCCTACTCGCCGGGGGATGGGGTAGAGGGGCTGTGGATGGGAAGGGGAGGGCGTGCCTCTCTCTCTCCGCGCGCCCGCCCCCAAAAATATCTGACGAGCAAGGTTGCTCTCCGGCGGGGGCGTCTCGTCCGCTCTTTCGCGGAGACACGCCCTTCAAGAGGTGTTTCCCTGTTTACTCATTATTACCTTGTAAGCTTCCTCGACTACGTCATGATATTCTTCGTTTAAATTATGAATGTCACGAATAAATTTGCCGGCATATTCTTGAGAGTACTCACTGGCGATCTCAATGAACAATTCGAGCTTCCGTTGCAGTTCGTATACCTAGTTGTGAAGTGCCGTTTGGTGTTTCGTGACGGGTTTTACCTATCCCGCTACCACGAACCCCCAGCCGCGCCGCCACCATCGCAACTTCCCCCACCCCAGGAAACGGCACTTGCTCCGTGTGTCGACGTCGTCTCGGATGCCGCTTGCCTGATGGAACGCTCCAGCTCTTCAGACGCGCGGAAGCGGTTGACCCATCCCTCGTGATCATCACACGATTCGCTCCATCGCTCGACTCCTGGAACGTCGGAGTAGTCGCGTGCCAAATTGTCCAGAGAGTACCTCCAAACGTCCTTAGCGTAGCTGCTCAAAGGCCGTCGGGCGTTCGCGGTGGCTCCGATATGGCGGCTTCGCACCCCTGATGACCTAGGGCTTGATGAGATGTACATGTCGTCACCAATCCTAGCCCCAGTTGATCGGCAAAGGGGGCACGGAATGCCGGCGGAGCGGGAACTCCTCGTCCATTGCGCCATGCAATGCTGATGAAAGCAATGGCCACAACCCAAAAGTTCTGCCCCAAGGTGCGTGGCGCTATCCTCGAAAGACAGACCCGCAGGCATCTCATCAAGGCAGATTGCGCACGGCGGCAGGCAGCCATCATGTCCCTCATCTGCTGTGCGCCGAGCAAAAGCGTCCCTTGCGCGCTGAAGCGTGTTCAGCCTTCGAAGAAAGGCTTGCCGCCGCCTGGAAATGTAGATGATCCCTTGTTGCTCGAGTGTGGAGCGAATCACGAGATTTGGATCTAATACTCCGTTGCCATCGTCTCCTTTGGCCTTTGGGCCCCGGTATCCCATCGCGCCCGGTATCTCCCTTTGGGCCTTCAAGTCCTTGATCACCCTTGGGCCCTCGATCTCCTTTGGGCCCAATGCACGAGGAGGAGGCCTCCGTCACAGCCGTGCAGTTGCGCGCCACGTCCAAGGAGACGCCGGAGGAGTCGCACTTGCCCCAACCGTCGTCCGCGACATCTCTCCTCTCCTGGACGGTCCGTCTGGGGTCCCTCTGGGGTGTGCCTCCGAGCCGCCGCGCTCGACCGCGAGTCCAGGCGAAGGGGAAGGGGGAGGGCAAGGGGGAGGGGAAGGGGGAGAGAGCCGGCGGCAGGAGAGAGAGCCGGCGGCAGGACAGGAGAGAGCCGGCGGCAGGACAGGAGAGAGCCGGCGGCAGGGCAGGAGAGAGCCGGCGGCAGGGCAGGAGAGAGCCGGTGACAGGGCAGGAGAGAACCGGCGGCAGGAGAGAGAGAGCCCGAGCTAAACGCGCGCGCTTTTTGCGCGCGCTTTCCACCCCGCGTCAAAAAACAAGCGACCCCCACCCAAAAAAAAATGAAGCACCCTCAGAACAGTTCCCGTGTCCCGCGGGTTATCTCTTCGAACAGTCAAGTCAAACGACCTCTTTACCGAGTCCTTGTGGTGGTATCGGGGGTCATCGCCCAATATTGTATTTCTTGTCTGAGTTGTTTGATTTCCTCGTTCGCTAAACGGATTTGTTCTCTATACAACATTTTTTTGTGTTCTAATTTACCAACTTCCGTATTGGTTTCAATACTATTTTGAAATATATTAGAAGTCAATCTCACATTCTGTAATAGATTAATCGCGCGATCGCATGACTTTATACCCTCTTGGCTAGCTTTTATAACCACCTTATGATTCTCGATTTGTATCGAGAGATGTGCCACCAAGCCCGCCGCCATTTGTTTGTTGTATTCACGGCCACATTTTTTTAGAGACCTCCTAAAACCCGTAACGAAACGCACAGACACAAAAACACAAATACGATGTTACGAGGCCTTAAGGACCCCCCCACTGTTCAGTGGGAGGAGTATGTCATTGGATAAACGACGAGGAAGTCTCCCCGCTACACACCGCGATGCAAGCATCCTTGGACTCCTAGCCCAGAAGAAACCTTGCCTAGCCCGACTCTCCGAAGGAGACGAGGAAGAGTGTCCAAGTCGGCTGTATGCGTGTGAGCTCGACCAACCAAGAGGGACTTGGAACTCTATCCAGACGGAGCGAGGATTGGACAACTTCCGATGCCTCATCAGAAACCTCTGACTGTACTTTTCTACTCATCCGAATCCCAACGCAGATAGACTCCCTCCTCCATTCCTTCCGATACTTTACCCTCCTGGAGAGGTGGCTGAAAATCTGACAGATTGCCGAGTCAGGTGTTTCGTTACAGGTCCCTAGCTCACGAGCGGCCAGGTGGCGGTGCGCGGCGCCAGGGAGGGAGGCGGCGGCGGCCAAGCAGCCACCCGCGTCAAAAAATCAAGCGCCCCCCCCCCGAAAAAAATAAAAGCACCCCAAAAACAAAAGGCGCTCCCGTGTGCGTGCGAGCCTAAATTGTAACAATGGGGAACGCCCCCGGGCGCGTCGATAGGAATGGCTTTGGAACGGGAAAGTACGAGGTGAACCTCCAGGACCCCAAGCAGGCATCTGCGAGGATGGGGTGCAAAATGACTCTCTTTTCCGAGCCCCACTCCAAAGGCGTGAGCTCGACCATCCACGGCCCGTCGGCCGACGACCCGCAAGCACAAGACAAGCGCCGTGAAGACGTCGACCTGAAGGCGATCGGGTGGACGCACCCGGTGCGCTCGCTCCACGTCGAGTGCAGTGCGGACTCCGTGGAAACACCAACACAGCTGGGGGGGGGGGGGATTCAGCCGGGGGAAGGAGGAGGAACCGTCAGTCGCGGGGGAAGCCCGGAAAGGGAGAAGGAGTACCGAAAGGGGGGAAAGCCAAGAGAGGCTTTCTCTCTTGCGGGAACCCTAGGGCTAGCCTAAAGGCGATTCTCTCCCGAACCACAACACAATCCACGTGCTGTTGCAGCTATGCAGCACTGAGGCAAACGCCCGCCGGACCACACCAAAATACACGCAAGGACCTGGGCACACCCGGTCTGCGCGCCACACGACGGGCGGCAACCGTGCGGCAGACTCACCAGCATGATGACAAGGCCATGTTTGGCACTATAAGGCGGAGCACCACACATCATGGACACCAATGAATGCACACGCCCACATATTGAGTGGCCCATCCACGCGAACACACAGGTAACCCAAGGGAGCAACAACGCCACGTACAGACAGTACACCATGGTTAAGCAGATCCGATCTAGCTCACGAGAGAAATGAAGTGGTTGGGCAAGAGAGCAGGCGAACGCCGCCCATGGCGTCAGCGCACAAGTGAGCGCGCACAGGCTCATCCTGCATCACCTGGTGCCATGCCGGTCGCCTCGAAAGACTCCTCCTTTCGGGCGGTGGTCGCAGTCGGGGTCACCGCGCGCACGCCACGCGCCTCCAGCTGAATCACAAAGTCGATCGCGTCGTCAACCGTCGGGTCACCATCGAGCCTCCACCTACGTGTTCAAGAAGAGCGGGCTCAGCATGAGCTCGCGCGCACTTCGTGCGAGGGTACACGCATAGCTCTGCACGCACCCTTCAGCAAGAATACTCTTGAAGCTCGGGTAAAACTCCTGTAGCTTCTGTATGAACTCATTGGCCTGCGCGCGCTCCTGCGCGGTGCAGTCTCCGATGGTCTCTCCTGCAATGGCCTCAACGCGCGCCTGCAGCGCCTGATACTCCTGCCACGAGCGGGGCATAGCGTGCTTTGGAGCGTAAACGGCTCGATCGGCGCTGCCCTTATCATAGCGCACGTACTCGTACTCCTCGTCAAGAAAGACGCGATCCACTTCCTCTTTTTCCAGAGGGACAGAAAGCGCTGCCTCCTCCTCTGCAGCAGCCACAAGCGCCTCCGGAGAAAATGTGGAGGAGATGTGCCAGTCCTCGCGCTCGAGGAAGTCGGGCTCTGCAGCGGGGTCGTCATACCGCCCGTCACGGATCCCGATGGATGTGGAGAAGGGCCCCACGTCGAACTGGCGCAGCCGGGGGTCCCCCTGCAGTTCAGCTGGCGTTTGCTCTCTCATCGGAGCAATGCCTGGACCATGGGAGAGCGAGAGCAGGGGCTCGATGGGACCAGACTCGTCTTCGGAGTCCGAATCAGTGAGGCGAATAGAGCTGCATCGGGCCGCAAGGGACGGGGCCGCGGGGCAAGGAGCGAGGGGGAGGGAGAAGGAGAGGGAGAGAGGAGCCAAGGCGCTCAGCAGCGCCATCGCTGCCGGAACGAGGACGGGAGATACCGGCAGGGGGGAAAGGTGAAAAGAAGCGGGAGCCACGCTAGGTACTTATGGGTACTCTACTCTAGAGTAGAGCCACGCTAGTAACTCTAGAGGCTTAGGTCGCGTTCAGACTCGGTTGAGCAATCAAATGTCCATGGTTAATTAATCATAGTTGGTTTAACACTGCATTGATGATAGATGGGAACAGATACTTACAATTAAAGCCACACTTGACACTTGAGCGCCCAGTGCCAGTGCCAGTGCAGCGCTTCCCCCTTCGCACCCTTCACACATGCGCATGGTGCACACGCCCTTCTCACTCATCAACCCGCTCTGACCCATGGGCCATGGGATGAGCATGGCTCACCTTTGTGGTGACGAGCGCGGCCAGCCTGCCTTCCTTCGCCATTCCTTTGCCTCTCGCCTCGCCTCCGGCCCTCAGCCCTCACCAAGCCTCCGCTTCCCATTGCCTCACCTTCCTTTTCCCCATTGCCATTCGTACGTATGCCCGCTGTTCTCTTTCTCTCTCTCGTTCTCTCTCTGCCGCTCCTCCATACCCTTGATGGCTGATGTCGGGCATGTGCATGTGAAATTGAAAGGAGAGTGCACGGAACGCGAAACTTAGATGACGGAGGGCACGAGAATGGGAATGGGCACGGCGGACGCTTACAAGCATCCTTCGCCAGGGCTCGCCCCGCGCTCGCGCGTGCACGGCCGATGGGGCTCTGAAAAAGTTTTGGAGCGAGGAGGTGATGCCAACACGACGAACACTTGGTGGTGAGCACGCATTGCTCCTGGCTGGAAGAGTTGTGTGGGGGGTGGGATGGGGCGCATGGGCGATGCCGCCTGTGTCGCGTAACAGAGGTATCTGTCAGTTTTGTGCGGTGTCCTCCAGGCGGCGCTCACGTGTGCACGGCCGATCGACCCCGAAAAAGGTTTTGGAGCGAGGAGGTGATGCCAACATGACGAACACTCGGTGGTGATCCCGCACGCCCCTTGGCCGGAAGAGTTTTGTGGGACCCATGCCGATCAAGCACGTGAAGACATTGTCGTTGTCGTACGAGCTCATCTGATGCGTGGCCCAAGTATTGGCTACCGAGCCGGTTGCCCCCGCTCGGTATTCTCTCCGGGGCCGTCACCTCCGACTCGCTCTCGCCGTCCAGACCCCCCACGTCCAGCTCACATTCTCCACGCCCCTCTCCACCTTCTCCTCGCCTCGCTCATATTCTCCTCGCCCATCGCGCTGGCCCAGCCCTTACCTGCCTCTCCCGGCCTACTGCCCCTGCTCCTCGTCCGTCCACGCCCTCTCCCGCATAAGTCATGGACCCTGCGCTTGGCAACGCTGTGGCACTTGTGCGGCAGTTCCGAGCGCTCCCGTGCACCAAACTGGAGATGCGCCTCGGCATCATGCACGAGGGCCAGTTTGTCGACAACGTGGACAGGCGCGTGCATGACCGGCTTTGCCTCGAAGTCTTTGGCAACGCACCCGTCCACCTGAGCCTCCACGACGCCTTCTGGCGGCAACCAGGCACGCAACGAGTCCGCATGCGCACCACTTTTGATGACACCCACGTGCTCAGCATCGAGCGCAGCGTGCAAAGGACCCTTCGAGAAGTTGTCTTCTTCACGGACAGCCCCGATGGCCTCGCATTCAAGCCTAGTTGGGCTGTCAGTCCGTAAGCTTACGGTGGTTTTGAGCTTACACTTACATCAGTACTTACATCAGTACTAATATCAGCTTACACCCCTATTATAACTTCTAGTATCACTATTATTATACTTATACATACTGGGGGGTGTTCAGCGTGCAGCGCGTGGCGCGTGCGCAAAGGGGAGGGCAGCGCAAATAAACAGAGAGCACGAGTAGGCAGGTGCATGTGAAGAGGCCAAGAGTCCAAGGTGGTGGGGGGTGGGCAGCTAGCAGGAGAGATAGGCGGGGGGAGGGAGCGGGCTGGCGCGCCTCTGCGCTTGCGCTTGTTCGCGGGGGCTCGTTCCCGCTCCGGAGTTTTGTTTTCAGTTTTATTTTTGAACTGGCAGCCTAGGAACTAACATCAGTATATCAGCTCCTGGGGAGCTAATACTAATGCATCAGTACTAATATCAGTACTTACAGCCCAACTACAACTAGGCATTCAAGGTGTCCTTGACGTGCGACGATCCGATAAGCGCCCATGAGTTGGAGGAGGTGGTCACCACCGCGGCCTTTTGCATCCAGCACCCCCGGCAGCTCTTGCTGGGCGACTGGAAGTACGACTTTGCACGCTCGTGGTCCGCGGCAACCAAGAGCGCGGCTGAGAGCCTCCAGCGAGCGGGGAATCGGGAGCTCTACACAGTTGACATCCATCTCCTGAACCGCACCTCCCTGGCGAGCTATGACGACGCCGCGATCTCGCAATCCATGATCACACGCATGCTGCAGCTCATTCACACGCTTGCAGGTGGAGTGGCGGTCACTGGGGCGAAGTGCATCCTGCAGACTCCTGGGGAATCGCTTGCTTCTTCCTTTCAATCAAACGGCGTGGAAACTGTGTGACGTCGCCATCCACCCGGCGTGCTGCCCATGCGCGTGCACATGGTTGCATTCTTCAACTCGGGCAGCGGGCATGGTTGCATTCTTCAACAAGGGAGGGACGATCGTTAGGCGATATTGAAACGGGAGGCACAAGACGTCTTCCGCTTGATGGGTCCCCGTGTTTATGTCAACCCCCGAGTTAGGGGCGAAGTTAGGGGTCCGTAGAAATTATATACCTAAAAAGTCGGGAGGGGCGTGACAAAAAAAGGGAACCTCGAGTTGCACCCTCTCGCATGCACGGCGTCCCCCGGCGGGGTCTTTCTTCGTATGAACGACGAGAGGGTCATTTTTCACCCCTACTACTACTACCTAATAAATAATAAAAATCCCCGTTTTTGTTTGACCGCCCTACCACCCTACAAAAAAGCCCCTTTTGGTGGCAACCCACCCCAACTCGGTCTTGCTATCGATGGCTCACGCCCTGAGCGGCGGGAGAGGAGGGGAGGAGGGGAGCGGCGTGCGCTCCACGCCCCTATCGTATCAACAATGGTTGGCGGTAGAAGTTATACCCTGCTCATGGGGCGGCATTGGCATCGGTCGAAAAAACAACCGAACGAATCCAAGGTCGCGCCCTCTTGTACTATACAAATAAAGTACTAATGCGCACTATCTCCATAGAACAACCAAACCTCATGATATTGCACATAGCACAAGGCGTACCAATGAGGCCCAGATGCTCGACGCTCTCTATTATACACAATATGTTAGCCGTCGAACACTGATTATTGCACGATTTTGGAGCGAAGATGACGCTTCCATCCTCCACTGCGTCGGCACACGCATTCAAGCTGCAACGCAGAGACTGTTGTCGTACGGCGCGGCCCATGCAGCGACAGGTAAAGCCAAGTCGGGAAAAGCTAAGTCGGGAAAAGCTAGGAAAAAGCTCAAGTACAGGTTGAGGAGGTCACGGGGCCTGAGAAATCGTCGGCTGATGCTGGCGGTGCGGGGATGGCTGGAGCGCCGGCGCTAGTGTAAGCGCCACTCTAGCATGCCCTTGGAGTGCTTCGGCCAGCGTTCGTCGGCTCCCGCGGTAGCTTGCTCATCTTTCGCAGTGGCAGCTTGGGCATGCGCCCCGAGGGCGAGAGTTGTGTCTTGCTTCCGACGGCCGATTTGGGTGTGCGCGGCGAGGCGAACGCCGATGAAGGGCCCGAGTCGCCCGGGTGCTGCCGCGGCGTCGTGCCGATATACTTGCCACCGGGCGGCACTTTGTGTGGCTCGACCACGAATTCGGGGCCAGCCGCGCCGTCCGAGCAGCATTTGCCGCAGTGGCCGCGGTGGACGAGCACACCAAAGACGACAGCGGCACATAGCGCTAGGCTGAGACAGACAAAGAGCAAGATGCCTGTGAGCGCGCCCTGCGAGATGCCGCCTGAGGCGACGGGCGGCGCGCGGCTCGGCGCGGGCCCAGGTGGTGGGAAGAGAAGCACGCCGGGCGTCGACTCGGTGAAGAGCTTGGTGATGGCGCTGTAGGTTACGCCAAGCGTCGAGGTGAGCGAGGCTACTACAGCCGAGGCGGCAAGCGGCGCTGCTACTACCGCAAGACCGTAGGCGAACGCGTTGTCGGTGCCCTCTGGTAGGGCGCCGTGGTCCTACGGGACGCAGGCAGCCAACGGGTGAAGGCGCGGGTGAGGACGCAGCACGAGACGGGCGTCGCAGCGATCTCGCAGTCGGGCGGGCGGCTCGCCACCCGCCACCCGGCGCTCGGTCTTGGGCGCGCGGCGCTCACCACAGTGACGTTGACGTAGAGTGCCACGACCAGCGGCTCTGAGAGCCGGCATTGCGACAGGTGATGAGTCTCACTGAGCGAGATAGCGCCGGCACTGATGTAGGGCGGCTCATCGACCGTTGCACCGTGGGCGAGGCTTCGCCGGATCTCCCACGAGCCGAAACAGCTGTCGCCCTGTGTGACGGTCGCGTTAGGCTCGAGCAACCGCACCCAGCACTTTCCGGCTGTTCCGGCGCACGCCTGCTCTTGGAGCTCCGCGCGCACTTGCTCGAGCTCGGAGGTGATTCCGCCTCTGCCTGATGCCGCACGCACTGTGTTCGGCTCCAGGTGTACGCGTGAAGCCTGTTCGAGCTGCGCCTTAAAGGTGACGAGCCCGTCATACCGGGAGCCATTGAAAGAGATGGCGAGGCGCTCGGTGATGTCGCCCGCCACCTCAGCCTCGCTCACGGCAGGTGGATCGACATTTGTTAGGTCGACACGGAAGGGAAGCCGGACACCAAAGGCAGACGAAGGGGTGGGTGGCACGGGCGGCGGCGGGCGCGGTGCGGGCGAGGTGTCGGGCGAGGGCGGCAGTGGCATGGCGCTATCATGCGGCGGTGGCAAATCCGCGTCGTAAGGTGGAGGCGACATGTCGACGGCGGGCGGCGATGGTGAGGTGGCGCTGTTTGGCGGCGGCGAGGCATCTGGAGGCGAGGCGGTGTTGAAAGGTGGCGGCGAGGCCGCATCGGGTGGCGGTGGAAAGGCGTCAAGAGGAGACGGCGAGGCGGAGGGTGGCGGGTCTGATGGCGGCGGCGGCGAAGCATTGGGTGGCGGCAAAGACGTATTCGGCGGTGTCGGAGAGGTATTTGGCGACGTGGGAGAGGTGTCGGGCGGAGTCGGAGAGGCACTGGGTGGTGGCGACGATGCGCCGGGGGGCAGCGGCGAGCCCGTGTCAGGCGGCGTCGGCGAAGAGGCGTCGGGCGGCGGCGGAGAGGCGTCGGGCGGCGGCGGAGAGGCGTCGGGCGGCGGCGGAGAGGCGTCGGGCGGCGGCGGAGAGGCGTCGGGCGGCGGCGGAGAGGCGTTGGGCGAAGAGGCGTCGGGCGGCGGCGGAGAGGCGTTGGGCGACGGCGGAGAGGCATTGGGCGGCGGCGGAGAGGCGTTGGGCGGCGGCGGAGAGGCGTTGGGCGGCGGCGTAGAGGCGTCGGGTGGCGGCGTAGAGGCGTCAGAAGGCGTTGGAGAGGCGTCGGGCGGCGGTGGAGAGGCGTCAGCCAGCGGTGGAGAGGCGTCGGGCGGCGGCGGAGAGGTAGCGGGTGATGGCAACGAGGCAGTCGGCGGCGGAGATAACAGAGCAAGAGCGTCCGGGGGGGGCGGAGAGTTAGCACTTGACGGAGGACTCAACACCTGTTCCAAGAGGGGATGCATAGTGTATCAGGTAAGAGCAGAGTGGAGTAAGGTCACAATGGCACAGGCGGACGACGACCGGTCAGGTTTGAGAGGGGGAGGGAAAATGAGGAGCGCATTGGAGAGCAGCAAGCGCGGTGGTGGCACACCAGGCAACAGTGGGATGTGACGAGGCAGGAGGCTGCCGCGGGCAGGGGTTGGGAGGGAGATTGCAACCAGTGGGCGGGGAAGGGGGTGGAAAGAGACGACGAAGAGGCGCGCAGAGCGAGCAATAAAGTGGAGAGGAAGGCAAGAAGATGCCGCAGCACAAGTCACCTCACTAGCACTTGCAGGTGGTGGTGGCTGCATCGATCCTTGCTCTGATAGCTGACGCGCGTACGCCTTGAGTGCCGCGGGAGCCCCTCCGCCTTGGTCTGCCCACCAGATGGCCTCAGCTTCCACTGCTCGATCTTCGCGAACCTCCTTTGCCCATTCCTTTCGAGTGGAGCGTGGCAAGGCTGACGCGATGGAGAGAGAGGCAGAGGGAGAAGAAGCATAGAAGGGGGCAGCGGCGGCGGGCGAGAAGGAAGGGCCATGTAAGTGTAAGGGTCGAGAGGGAGTAACGAAGAGAGAGGGAGGCAAGAGGTGAGCGAGAGGCGCGGGTCGAAGAAGAGGAGAGGAGAAAGATCGCGGTGAGGGTGTCCAGAGAGGCGAGAGAGTCTCCCCCCGCCCTCCAGTGGAAAATGGGGCGACACGCTCAAGCGGGAGGGGCGCGCCGAGCAGATAGATCGGCAGCGAGGCTGCCATCGCCTCACCAAGTGTGCGCAAGGCAGGAGGGAGGGAGGGAGGAGAAAGGGAGGGAGGGAGGGAGGAGGGCGGGATCGCGCGTCGGCGCGGTAGAGGCTGTGGCGCGCGGATTGCGATGCTGAAGGCTTGGGTTTGGAATCCCGTTTAAGAGGAGAAAGCGCTCGGGAGTGCTTGAGGACAGTGGGAGACTGCGGCCATGCCCGAGGCCGCCTGCCTTCCCTTACGCGTAGAGACGACCGAATTGCAGAGAATAGAGGAAAGAAAAACACACGTTAGAGAGGAGCCCAAGCTTGGGAGAGAAAGAGAGGGCGAGGAGAGGAGGAGCAAGCGCGCGCGCCTGGGGACCCCTTCCCCCCCCCCCGGCGGCTTCCCATCGCCGCGAGAGGAGGGAGAGCTAGATTTCCCCTCTCTCTCCCTCCTCTCTCTCCTCGCTCCTCTCCCCCTCCCTCCTCTCTCTCCCTCTCTCTCTCCTCTCCTCTCCCCTCTCCCTCTCTCTCTCTCCCTCCCTCTCACCCAAATCGCGTCCCGGCGGAGGTGCCGAAAGTAGACGGGTCTCTCTCTCATAAGGATTCTCAAAGATTCGCTCTGACAACGAAGAAGACAGGAAGTCAAGAGGCAAAGAAGAAGACTTCCAGCGCAGCGCAGTGGTTCGGAGTAGGCCCGGAAATACTGTAGACGACTCCCACCTCGCTCTCAAAATATCTCACTGCCCACCACCCTCTCTCTCTTGCATCATCTCCTCCCTTCTCTCCCCTTCCTCCTCTCCCTCTGGGAGAGGTCTTCTATGAAACAGCAAGCAAGGTTGGATTAGCGCCGGGGAGCCTGTTGCAGCTCTGTTGCGACCGTCGTGTCTCGTGGATGCTCATGCATTTTGTATTGCAAGATTGCATGTGACATGTGAAAACAGGGACATGTGAGGGGGGGAGGCGGGTCCCGTACTCCACGGTACGCCTTGACATACGTAGAGCTGTACACCTCACGAGGCGGGATAGAGGGAGAGAGTGTAGAGTGTTCTTCTGGATGCAACCCAACCAAGTTGAGGCGGATCAGCCCTACTTAGAGCAAGAGCTAGCGCATCGCGCTTCGCAGTGGTAGGAGTTAATTGTAATGATTGATTGACCGTAACCGATTAACCGTAGACCGTAGCGGAAATGCGAACATGCGAACCCCGTACCCGTAGTACGTAGTACGTATAGCGTGCAGCACAGTATTTGTATTTGCGTGGTTGCTGCCGACTCGTCGGATCTCTCTTCCTCTTCCTGGATGCCCCCGCGCGCACCTTGCACGACCGCTGTTTCGCATCTACCTTGACCTTGCACCTCGCACCTCGCACGTTGCGCTCGGCTCGCAAGTCTGGCAGAGAGATTCTATCTAGATGATCTAGATCTAGATCTAGCTAGGCGCCAGGTGTCGTGGGAGTCTGAGTGAGGAGCGACCTCGCGACCTCGCTTTTCGAACGCAAAAAATATGTTCATGGTCTATGGTCTATCAGCCAGTCGCACAGCAAGTTGCAGCAAAAGCAAAAGGGACATATCGAATTTGAGACGGACACAAAAGTGCAAAACATGAGGCCTGTCTAGAGCCTAGAACTCGCAATCCGAGCCGGGCCCATGGTAGCGCACCTGGGCCGCATCCCCGAAACCAGAAACCAAAGAAAAAGGAAGGGGGGGGGAGGCAACGAGGCGAAGGGAAAGGGGGGGAAAGGGCGGTGTCGAACGGGAGGTAGGGGATACCGGATGGTATACTAGGTGTTAGCCCTGTGTTAGCCCTGAATCTTCAGATTTTTTTGTCTATCAGCCAGTGGGC
Organism: Isochrysis galbana; assembly: GCA_018136815.1. Taxonomy (NCBI): domain Eukaryota; phylum Haptophyta; order Isochrysidales; family Isochrysidaceae; genus Isochrysis; species Isochrysis galbana. The sequence goes on along the minus strand of CM030944.1, from coordinate 2,668,861 downwards.
TTCAACCATTGAGCCGGCAATCAACGACGGGTATCATAGTATGAGGTAGTATGATTTTATGGTAGTGAAGCGATACGATTACGATGTACCTACTCGAAGAGAGAAAAACAGGTATTTTAATCGTAGAAGAGATCCCAGAGCATAGATTCGCTCTCGCCCGCGATGTCGGTACTTCTCTCGCTCTCGTTCTTCCCCTTCTCTCTCTCCCTCCCTCCCTCGTCTGCGCGCGTGGCTGGCGGCGGCCGCGGCGTGCTGATCCTACCTGGCTTTGGTAACGCGGACGTCGACTACATCGCCCCGCTAGGTGCTCCAGAAGGCCTAGCAGCCTCCCTGGAGAGGCGAGGGCTCTCTCCCTCTGTTTTACCGTTGAAGCGGTGGGAGTGGGTGCGTGTAGCTTCTGGGCTGGCGGACGGGCGCTGGTGGACGGGGACGCAGCGCGCTGACTCCCTCGCGTACGGCTGGTACGTCCGACGCGCCAGAGAGGCGATAGAAGCGCTGGTTGAGGAGAGGGGGGGGGAAAGAGTTGCGGTGGTTGCTCACTCCGCTGGAGGATGGCTGGCCAGAGCGGCCCTCGCAAGCGGAGAATGGACAAACGCTGCCGGTCAGAGGGTGCGGGCAAGTGATCTTGTGGCTGGCCTTGTCACTCTTGGCGCGCCGCACGCACCGCCGCCTGACGGAGCTTGCGCCACGAGGGGAGCGCTAGCTCACACTCACGAGAGTTTCCCGGGAGCGCACCTCAAGAGCGAGGGGATCTTCTACGTGACGGTGGCCGGTGCGGCGATCGAGGGGCGGAAGGAACAGGGGGTGGAGCGGGAAGAGCGGCCACTGGTGCTGGGAAACGGCGCCGGCCCCGACCTCGTTGGCGCGGCAGCGGTGGCCGCTGTGGCGGATGGCAGCGCTGTCGGCTCGCCCAAGCTTGTCGTGCCGCCGACTGTCAGCCTCGCGCGCGCGGATGCGGTGTACGCGCAAAGAGGCGAGGGATCGGCAGCGCGCGTTGCCTATACCAATTATCTCGCGCTCATCGGCGACGGGGGTGCCGTCGGCGACGGTGTGATTCCCGTTGACTTGGCGCACCTCAATGACGCCGTGCAGGTGAAAGCCCGTCGGCCCCGCTCACGGCACGCGCCCGCGCCCACCGATGCCGGACCCGCTCGTCCGCCCGCCTCAGATCACCCTCGAGGGGGTAGTTCACTCGATCAATGAAGCTGGTACCATGCTGCCCACCGACCGCTGGTATGGCTCGGAGGGCGTAGTCGACGCCTGGCTGGAGCCGATGCTCAAAGAGTGGAAGAACCTCTGACACACGCCGCTTGTGCAGACGTCGGCACCTTCGAGCAGGACGGCCGCTGTCGTGTGCGCGCGTCGGGATCTCTGTGTCAGCATCTGCTTGCATCTGCTTACGTATAACAAGGAGTTCCTCGCCGCTTGGTGAAGGCGGCCTCCGCACCCACATACGCTGTCGGATCCATCACGGTGCAGGCCATACTCCGTGGCAACCGTGATTGCCGCGATCTTGCTGCACACACGCGTGGCGCAAGTAGACCTTTCGACCCATCGACTCGCCTGACCTTCTTAGTCTGCTCCTATTTGACGCTAGTTGGGTCCAAGTTCGGGCGGATTCGGTGACGCAGCGATGGCGTTTGCGTTTGGTCATACATTTAGTGAATGTAGTTGATGTGTTGTACTTTAGTAGTACGTATGTATTGTGTGAGATGTCGGGCGTGTGTTGTGTGTCTTACTTACGTCTCACTCGCACTCGCACTCGCACGCACGAGAATTAGGTTCATGTGCTCTAGAGTGCTAGTGCGCCAGCGTAGTGTGTACTCTCACGCGCGTAATGCGTAATGCGTTGTGCACAGGGTCGATCGGGGCGATGGAGATGCGCAAATAGCGTGGCGTGTACGGTGTATGGTATCGCTATCGTGATCTAAAGCAGAAAATGGGGCTCACAGCAACCAAGTAATGCTGTGAAGACTGTAGACCAAATAACAAATAAAACTAAAACAGCAAAAAATGAAAAATGTGAACTATTATAGACTATAGACTGTATGGAGTCTAGCTACTAGCTAGAGTAGAGAGTGAACTAGAACACTCAAACTCTTAGCCCCAGAGTAGAGCTCAGAAACGTTCCAGTATCTCAAACACATCCTACATCCCAACCATAAGGCCTGCCCGGACCCCACACTCTGAAGCAGGCCCAAAAGGTAGTGCGTTTGGGCCGGACCCCGGAAATCGAAGAAAAGAAGGAAAGAAGGGGGGGAGGGTAGGAGGTGGTGCGAAGGAAGACAAGGGCGGTGTCGGCAGAAAGGTGAAAGGTATCTAAAAAAAACTTTTTAATATTCGCGCCACGCGTGCGGCTACTGGGTTAGCTATTGTAGCCACGCCCAGATCCCTTCCTCTCCCTCACTTCCCGCCTTGCGGCATCTCCCCTCGTGCTCTACATAGGGGCCCAGGTTGTGGGGGGGGCTGGGGCGGGCGGGGTGCACCGGCCCTCAGTGGACTTTTCTCGCCTTCCTCCTGTGCCTCTGTGTGGCCCGTTTCTTGCTGATGTTGTGAGGGTTTTGTGTTGTTAATGGGGTATCTCTCACTCGTGGAGTGCTCGTTTACTTACGTGAGCGGTCTCTTAAAACGGGGGGGGAGGGGATGTGTCTCGACTTAGGCGCTTAGTCGAGCCTCTCGGCAAGGCCGATCGCTTTCGCCACTAGGCCGAGGTTGTCGCTCATCCTTAGTCTTCCTTTGTCGTCTTCTGTAAATATAGGTGAATACACGTGTCGTAGTGGTACCTGCAGATCTGATGACTGATTGGTTATCACGGAACGAAGTGAAAGGCGCTCACGGAAGCTTTTTTCGTTCCGTGCTCATAAATGACACATAGAGACCTTGCCTTGTCGCTCCTTTACCATGGCTCTCCCACACCTGAGACGGGAGACCCAGGTATACACGAGTTCGAAGAGCACTGGCGAAGGATTCTCGCCCCTGAACCCGGTGTCCAAAAGTACGCGACCCGTGACAATGGCGGCGTGGGCTTTGTCGCGTCCGTTGCACAGCGCGATGACGGTAGGCACTTGGTCGATGTACACGGCGAAGCCTCGCATCACGCGTTCGTGTGCGAGGATGTGTTTGTTGGCATCAGCCACCTCTGCCCATTGACTGTATTGTCAGGAGGGTACGACAGAGTGAACAAGCTCAATGAAGCAGGGAACTCTTTGCTCTTCTACATCGGCGACCTCAAGTACGTCTTCGTGGGCATCGAAGTGTTCGAATTTGAGGCCGTCGACGAGATCGTCGCATTCGTATCGCCTGTAGGAGCGAACGACTTTCCGTATCCCTACGCCATTGATATAGGGGTTGGCAGACATATCCGGATATATCTCCCGGATATTTAGGCCGCTTTTGGCCGAATGGATATCCATGGATATTTGGCGGATATTTAGGGGGCCGGATGGGCTGAACGCAAAAATAAAACCATTGTAACCACTATTTAGCGCGCGAAAGTGGTTACGTGAATGCGCGCGAAGCCTTTTTTTTGCCGGGGCAAACCCGACGCCTGACCCCGAGTATGCGGCTTCGTGGCTGCTGTGATACTTTGATAAAAGGCCTTAATACTGTGATAAAAGACGGACGAGAGCTGAGAAGACCGAGACGCGGAGGAGGAGCGCGAGCAGCCGGCAGTGCGGGCGATGCCAAGTGAGCCTCAAGCCCCGCAGGCCCGGAGGCCCGGTGCTCTGGCCTTGCTGGCTTGTGTGCCAAATCATCCAAATCCCGCACTCGCTACGCATTGCACTAGCCCGCGCTCGCACCGCTCGCGCTGCGCTGCGCACACGCCAGGCGCCAGGCACCGGCCCAACCTGCGTTGCGATGTGTGCGATGGGTCTGCGTTGCGCTCACTCGCGTAGCCGTGGGAACGAGCCTGCCGCTGCTCGCCAGTCGCCAGCCGCTGCTGGCCAGCCGCACGTGAGCGCCTGGCTCATGCCTTTTGCCTTTTCTCACCTCGTGTACAGTAGGTTCAAAGCGTACCCGTTCATCTACGGCAATGGTGCAAGTGAACGTGAACGTGGGAGAGGCGCGGCGCACGCGGCAGCGCGTGATGGACTCCAACTCGGAGTCCATGGAACACAACGGCTCACCGTGGGCACGTGCACGACAGAGTACTACGGGGCGCCCCACCATCAATGGTTTGCTGGGAAGGTTTCTGCGGCACGCGGTGGCTCTTGGACCATCACATACGACAACGGGTCGACGTTACAGGTCGACGATGAAAACGAGATGAGAAGTGCAGTGGATCCATGTAGCCTACCTGAATGGGCGACAATGATGAGGCACGTGAAGGGAGCGTTTGATTATTTGGAGGATCGGCTCACTGACCATTGTGCCAGCCCATTTCATTGTCAGGAGCAACACCGCATTACGGGCTTATTGCGTGCGTTCGATCCATCGTTTGCGCACGGCGGCAGTGTGGATGCATTGTGGGTTCAGAGACTGGCTAGCCTTCCTTGTTTCGCGCACATTCCAAACGTCGCCGAAGAGCTGCAACGAGAGCTGCCAGCCTACGTCCAGGCATGCCGTGGGGTCGTGTATGACCGCGGCGATGTTAAGGCTTTCTCGCAGTCGGTGCTCAAGTGGTGGGCAACGCACCGCACAATCTTTCCCACGTGGGCCCTCTTGGCCAGGATAGCCTTTTGTCTGAGTCCCAATTCGGCTGCTTGTGAGCGTGTGTTTTCATTGCTCACGTGTGTGTTTGGTTCGAATCGTGATGCGTCTCTAGCAGACCAAGTGGAGGCGTCCGTGATGTTGCGACACAACCGCAACAAGCAAGAAGTGTGAGTGATGTGGGATGTGTGGAGTGTGGAGATGAGGGATGTGGGTGGGTGGCAAATAGCGATGGATAGATGGACACATATGATCATATGATAGCATAATAGCCCATAACATGATGCAATATGTGATACTATATACATAGAGCCGCGCGTGGCGGATATCGTACATCGGATATTTTTGTGGATATTTAGGCTGTTCGCTGGGATACTTGGCGGATATTTTTGATGGATATTTAGGTAGATTTTCGTGGATATTTCTGCCAACCCCTACATTGATAAGACCGGTAGGCATTACCTCATGCTCGAAAAGAAGCAGGGGTACATTGACCCGTACCACAGCTTTTACGACATCGAATAGAAGTTCAAGCTGACACACGAGGAGTGCGGTATACATCCAATGCACTCATTGAAGACGATCCTTTCAAGACAAGTGTGAGGAGAGGTCCACGTCATGCGTGACGAGGAGGCCGCTGGCCGCTGGAATTTTCATCGAGGGGGGGGCACGCACTAGTAACCATGCATCCCCTTGCTCACAGGAGCGCCCTCATGGTGAGCTAGGCCCGGTGTCCTAGGACCGAGCTTTTTTGTATTTGATGTTGCTCAGCCAGAGTCCCCACGGGAGGGGAAGAAACCCTGAGGGAAAGGAGACCAAATGAAGGCAAGCCGCCTTCCATTCGGTGGAGCCTTTTTGAGTTGTTGATTTGTGTCGCTATGTTGCATGTCATGTATTTGTGCCCATAAGGGCCACCAGGCCGCGGGTCGCTCCGCCGAGGCGGCGCGACCCTTGCCGGGGTGAGTGGGGCCTCTGCCATAAGGCATGCCCAATGGAGCGTAGGCCCTGCCTGTCTGGTGCTAGCCCGGTCACTCACTAGGGGGGTGCGAAGGGCACCATCTGTAATGGGCAAACGAAGGCCTAAATAAGCTCCCTATAGGTTCCGGTATGGGAGATCAGCAAAAAAAACCGGGGGTCTTCCGGCAAAATTTTCGAAAAATACCCGATTTCAGGCCTCTGACGGCCGTGCGGAAATATATGTCAGGCCCCCCTCCGGTATTATTTTACCGATGGCCTTCATGCGCGCCTCTCGCAGCGAAACACGAAACCATGGGCATCGGCAGCTGACCCGGACCAAAGATCCTGGTTCTATACACACAGCAATATATTTTCACTATGTTTTTATGGACTTGAACGCGTACGTAAGTATCGCAAAAACTAAAGACGCTAACCGCTAAAAACACCAAGGGCTCGAGAACCCAACTTCGACCCGCGACCGGGGGCGCCACGAGGCCGTTCGAGTCACCGCTCACCATATGGATGCCGCTACCAGCACCAAAGTGCGGTATGCCGCCCTCACAGCCACGCCAATCGCGCCCGCCGCCCCCGCGCACTGCGTCGAAATCGGCCGCCTGCGGCCCCCGGTGATGACGTCGTCACGCCTCAAGACGCGCCCTGAGTGCCCAACTTCGACCCGCGACCGGGGGCGCCACGAGGCCGTTCGAGTCACCGCTCGCCAAATGGATGCCGCTACCAGCACCAAAGTGCGGTATGCCGCCCTCACAGCCACGCCAATCGCGCCCGCCGCCCCCGCGCACTGCGTCGAAATCGGCCGCTTGAGGCCCCCGGTGATGACGTCGTCACGCCCCAAGACGCGCCATGAGTGCCCAACTTCGACCCGCGACCGGGGGCGCCACGAGGCCGTTCGAGTCACCGCTCACCATATGGATGCCGCTACCAGCACCAAAGTGCGGTATGCCGCCCTCACAGCTACGCCAATCGCGCCCGCCGCCCCCGCGCACTGCGTCGAAGTCGGCCGCTTGAGGCCCCCGGTGATGACGTCGTCACGCCCCAAGACGCGCCATGAGTGCCCAACTTCGACCCGCGACCGGGGGCGCCACGAGGCCGTTCGAGTCACCGCTCACCATATGGATGCCGCTACCAGCACCAAAGTGCGGTATGCCGCCCTCACAGCTACGCCAATCGCGCCCGCCGCCCCCGCGCACTGCGTCGAAATCGGCCGCTTGAGGCCCCCGGTGATGACGTCGTCACGCCCCAAGACGCGCCATGAGTGCCCAACTTCGACCCGCGACCGGGGGCGCCACGAGGCCGTTCAAGTCACCGCTCACCAAATGGATGCCGCTACCAGCATCAAAGTGCGGTATGCCGCCCTCACAGCCACGCCAATCGCGCCCGCCGACCCCGCGCACTGCGTCGAAATCGGCCATCTTATGGCCCCGGCGAGTACTCCATGGACTCATCGTCATCGCTCACATCCGACTCGTCAAACTCCTCGGGGTCAGGGAGGACGGCGCCTTGATACTCGGCGATGGCTGTGACCGGCAGGCCATCCGCATCCTGATAAAACAAAGGGAGCAAGGCCGATGAGCGCACGCTTGGTCGACTTGGGCTTGCGGATGGGCGCAGCTCACCTCCCATGTAGCAATATCCGGTGGAAAGCCTTTCCATAAAACCAAATACAACTTGGTTCCAGCCGGAATATCACTCCGCCCGGGCACCTCGCCGCCGTCAGCTACCATCTCATCCAGGAGGCAATCGATTTCGAACTCCTCGTTCTGGTACCACTCGTAGCCGAGGTACTTGATGAGTTTGCCCATGCCCTTGCGTCGCGTTGCTTGGCGCCGGCGGACTCCTCGACCCTCGTAGCCGTCGTCGCCGTCAGCCAAGTCATTGGCGGCTACACCGAACTCGCTGAACAAGAGGGCCTGCAAGCGGACGACGTAAGCCTTCCGGTTCGCGAGATTCGTCGCTTTGATGTCGCGCTGGTGCAGCAGTTTGAGGATCTTGAGCTGGTCTTTCAAGTCCTCGTTGGACATCGTCTTGAGCTCGGAGTACTTCATCGCCCGACGTACTTGCCGTAGACGATCGAGCTCATCCGCCTTCTTCTTGCGCAAGGAGCTGATGCGTGCGAGTTTCGCCTGCCGCTCGGGAGCTTTCGCCTCGCCATGAGTCGCGCGCTCCGCTCTCATAGTCACACGCATCTTCTTGCGCGCGATCGTGCGAGCAGCGCCCCAGTAGCGGTCGCGATGCGCATGGTCATAGGCCCACATGACCGTGCGATCTCTTTTGCAGGCGACCGCGCCCACACGCGTGTCGTGGCGAGACACACCTTCGCGCTGTGCGCGTCGCTTGACTGCCGCAAAGAGAGTCTCGACGCCAGTACTCGTCGTGGGACAGCCGTCCAAGAGCTTCCGCATCGCTGGCGTCACCTTTTCGGCCGAGAACTTGCCGCCAAACACGAACTCAGCGGCGTGGTTCTCCAACGCAGGGATCATCGCGGTGAAGGCGGCCGTAAGCATCTCGCAAACCAACCGTCGAGACTCCGGATCGGCGGCGAGCGACGACCGGATTCTCTGCATGTCTATGGCCGCCCGACCGCCTCGAGTCTTCATTGACGGCGCCGAGCGCGGGAGCACGCGCTGGCCCTTGGCCTCGAGGAAAGTGTCGAGGCGCATCGTTCCCTCAATCACCGCGGACGGATCGGTGGCCGCCTCTCGGAGCCATCGAAGCGACTCGGGCCAGACGATGGGCAGCACGTCGAGGATGTGCTTGTCATCCCCCGGCTTCACGGCAGTGAGAGTAGGCCACACCCAGGCGTCAGAGATAATGGCAAGAGCGCGCACCGCGGCCATTATGTGCGGGGAGCTAAAGCCGGCCAAGATCGCGCTCCGTAGCTTGCCACCAGCCGCTGTTGCCAAGTCCGCCTCTTCGCGAAGGTAGCCGAGGAGTGAGCTGTCCTGGGCGAATCGGTCGACCACGGCCGCATCCAGGAAGAATATGTAGCTGCGCCCACCACAGATCGCCAGCAGGTCTTCGACGTTGCCGTAGAGCTTGCCCGCTCTCTCCGGATGCGCCTTCTCCTTGTGCGCGAGCCACTGCGCAAAATTCTCGCCAATCGCGTAGCCCTTTGAGCTGAAGAGCGCGACGTACTTGGAGACCTCGTAGGTAAGTGCGCAAGCCGGCGAGCTGAACCAGCCTACGCACGTGCGCATAGCTTTGAGCTTTGCTTTGTCCTTCTCAGCGTCCTCGTCCGAAATATTTAGCTCTCGACGGACCACAACATCGAGAGCCTCGCGCGCCTTCTCACCAATGTTGACTGTGGCATGCTCTGCGCACGTCGGCATAATGCTGCCCGTACGCCCCGTGAGGATAAGGCTCGCCGCGCAGCGCCCGTTGGCGGCCCGGTCGTTTTGGCTCGAGCTTGGCACGAGACTTGTGATCTGCGACTGCTTCTTGCGCCGGCGCTCGAAGAACGAGAGGCCGTCGTCTGCGAACGTGCAGTCATCGTCGAGCGGAACTGAGTTGGCCTCGAGCGCCTCCGCAAGCGCAAGGTCGTGGAAGAGACCGGCGGCTTCCCCCGCATCGGTGATCGCCTTCAACGCGGCGTTGTAAGTGTTGCGCTGGCCCACCGCTGTCTTATCGGCAATAGCCGAGATTGAGAGGATGCGCGAGTCAAGTTTGCCTGTATTTTTGTCGCGCCGAGAGAGTATTTGGCCCAGGAGCTCGCGTTGCTGCGAATTGGCGCCATCCGCTACGTAGCAATAGCTTCCGTCGATGTCCTCCATTAGCCACTCAGCAGTCTGAGCGTGAGAGAGAGTATGGTCAGTAGATGCAATAAAATGTTTCAGGTCTTACTCTGCTGCTCCGATGGGCGCCGCAATAGCGCCGGTGACGTGGGCTAAGGGTGAGGGCATTGCATTAGCCGCGGTTGCACAGGAGAAGGCGGGCTCATCCTACCTGGATGTTATGAAGCTCGCCACCAATGGCCGGCAGCTGCTTGCAATGAGAGACGCCAGGTATCCAGTATACTTGGCGAGGCTCATAGCAACGCTGGCCGCCCTCAGTCTTAACTAGCACCTTCTTCTCGCGGTGCGGCAGCGTGATCTTGTAGAAACGCGCAAAAATAAGGAAAAGCTTGGGCACCACGTTCCGCGAGACGCCGCAATCAGCAATCAGCTACAACAAGGGTAGAGGTGGGGTGGGTCAACCTCATCGCAGGCGGGCATGATCAAAGTGCTTCTCAGGGCATTCTGGGCGGTGCCCGCGCTCACCTCTAGTGCGGTGAGATCCACCTCCGTCGAGAAGTGGCCGTTCACGAAGAAGTACTCCTTCGGCGGCTTGATGATCGCTTCGTACTTGATGCGCAGCGCCCTCTCACGATCCAACTGTTCCTGCAATGCCTCAACGTGAGCTTGGGCCTCTTGAAGGCTCGGCTCGTTTGCGTGCCGCGCCGCCTCGCCAGCGGCAAGTTGCTGAAAGGCCTCTTCGAATTTTTTCGCCTTCTCTTGCGCGAGCTTTGCGCGCCGCTTGTCTAGGTTGGCCTCGGCAAGGGTGCGTTGACCTGCTCCGCGCCGCTGCCGGAGCTCTTTGACGAGAGCATCCTTTTCCTCCAACTCCTTTTTCAGGCCGCCGAGACGCGAGCTGCGCAGCAAAGCGATCTGATCCTCTAGCCTGGCCACATTCTCGTGAAGCTGCAGCGCCTCCTCCTCGATCTCGAGATATCGCCGCTTATCTTCTCTGCGCTCGCGCCGATGCTCATCACGCATCGCGCCCATGGCGGCAGCCGCTTCATTCTCCACACGACGACGCCGGAGCTCAGCTTCCACGCCCGCCTCCTTTGCGTCCGCCTTTGCCTTTCGAGTGGCCGCCCTCGCCGCCTTCAGTGCCGACTCCGACGCAGCTAGAGCGCGGCACGTCTCCTCGCGCTGCTCCCGCTCGTTTGCCAAAGCCATTTCATTGCGCGCAAGCAAGCTCGCCATGGTGGCATGGCTCCGATCGTGCTCGAGCTGCAGCCGTAGCGCCGTCTGAGCCTCGTGCTGTGCGCGCCTTTCCACCTGCACCACGCTTCGCTGAGCCTCGGCCATTGCTTGCCTCGCCGCCTGAGCTGCCGCTCGCAGCTGGCGCAGCTGAAGATCTTGTTGCCACACCACAGTACGCAGGCGGCGAAGTTCGCCTAGCTGCTTTGGCGAGTGCGGCGGCCTGCCTCGCACGTACGCGGCAATAATTTGCAGCAAATGGCTCTCAGCAGCCAGCAGCTGCACGGCGCTATATGCGCCTAGCCGTGGGTGCAGGCCAGCCGCAAAGGCACGGAGCCGAGCCTCATCATTAGATGCGCTCGACTCCACATCGCCATTAAGCGGAGGGTCACCGCCGCCGCTACCACCACCACCACCGCCACCGCTGCTGTCACCGCCGCCGCCCCTGCCTCCGCCACAGCTGCCGTCGCTACTGCCGCTGCCGCCGCCGGTGATGGCCATTTGATACAGCTCATGCTGATCCTGCACGACAGCTGCCAACGCTGCCTTCGCTGCCGCCAGCCTTGCCGGATCGGCGCCCACACACTTTCGCACGCGCCGCTGAGCAACCTCCAAGGCGTGTGCGCTCGCCTTGCGCGAACGCTCAATGTGCATTGCGCACGCCTTCTCCGCGGGTGAGGCCACTTCAGTGAGGCCTCGCGGGGCCACCACTGAGTCGGTAGACAGGCACAGGATCGCACGGCAGAGTATCACTGCCGCATTAGTGAACTCTCCTGTGCGACCCTGTGCCTTGGCCTCTGCTGCGCTGGACTTGGCGTACGCATGAAGCGCGTATGCATGAGTCCAGCGCAGGCCACCATCGGGCCGAGCTTGCACATGAGCCCTGGGCTCAATGCGCTCGCCTCGGCGAACGGCCTCCATGAGGGCCTGAACTTCTGGCAGCGCTCGCCAGCGCTCGCCAGCGTCCCAGGGGCCGGCCTCATGGAGGTCGGGCCGTGTCGAATTATCGTATGCCTGCGGCGCGATGGGCGGGGATATGTCACTACCGGACTGTGCGACCCTCGAGATCGAGCGTGCGACCCACCAGGGACCTCCCACATCCCTCGCGAGGCGCTTGAGCTTGGGCTCCTCACCAGCTGGCAGCCATTGCGAGGCCGACAGCCGGCGATCGGCCGACGCGGAACCTCCGCGTTTCTTATGGGGATTCGCCCGACATTCACTGCTTTGATTCCCTCACGCGCGCAATCCTCCCATTCTCCCAAAATAGACCTCCATGGGCCGGACAAGGCGGGGGAGTCACTCACCGACGCCATGGATTTTCGTGGGGTAGAGGGGGTTCGCGGGGGGGGGGGGGGGGAGGGGGGGCAGGTAAGGGGGGTCCCTGGGGAATCCTTGGACACCCAGGAGGGATGGAAAATAGTTGTTAAAAAGCGTGAGTGACCGGCCTACTGGTGCTCTTGCTGTGTGTCCTGCAGCCTGCTGTCCCCCAAGATGGGGCCAGCATGGCTGCTGTGAGTGGTGTGGCCGGGGCCACGGGCCGTGTGGTGCGACCGGGGTCGCACGCACCTGCTCGGCCTCCGACGGTGGACGCGGCCGCTTCGCCAGCGACTGGTCCGTGGGGGCATGGGGGCCGCCCTCGGTGGGGGGGCCGAATGAGAGGGGAGCCGCGGCGGCGCGCTCCATCGCAACCAAGTATAAACTTAGTTGAGGTGAAAGGTATCTAGACAGCAGTAGGTGTTATCCCCGAATCTTCAGATGTTTTTTTAGCCCTGGAGTAGAGCTCTTGTCTCTAAGCAGAACACTACAAACTACAGTCTACAGTCTCTAAGTGCAGCCCGCTCTCCTTCCCCCCTCCCGGTATTTCGCCACCCACCTGCCCAGCGCGCCGGCCGGACCGCTCGCTTCTTCTTCCCGTCTCTCCTCCTTCTCTTCTTCTCCTTTCTCGCGCTCTCTCCTCCCGCGGCCACTCCAAGAAGAAGACCAACTAAAGTAGAAGAGAAAGAGAGTCGATTCAAATGGAGGCGATCGTCGCCGAGTTGCTCGCTCTGCCCTCCCCTCCACCGGACGGCTCGTGGGCGCTGGTTGGCGGGGTCGAGTTCCAGCCAGAGCATGAGCTTGCGATCCATCCGCCGGAGCCGCCCGCAGCTCTCCCATTCTCCGCCCGCGCCTGGCAGGAGGGGCTGCCCCACGGGCTGTCTCTCGCTCGGAGAGCGGCGCTCACACCGTACGACCTGGAGGCTCTCGAGCTCTTCCGCGAGTGGGCGCGAGCAGAAGAGGAGTATGCACGCGCGTTAGGTAAGGCGTTGCTCGCGCCAACGCATATACCCCACCTCAGCCCTATAGCCGCGCTGCTGGCAGAGGCCCTGCTTACGCCCGAAGGAGGCGGCTGCATGCAGGGGAAGGAGACCGACGCCTCTCGCCGTGGTACGGTTCCTCGCAGGCAAGCTGCGTGATAGGCTACCTCGCCGTGGCGCACAGTCGGGACTTGCAATCGTCGAGAACAGCATGAGTTGGGGGAACAAGGCGCAGCGCACGCTCAACTGCAAGCCGCCTTACGTCCGCGCGCAGCAAGCGTACGCAGCCAGCCATGCCCCAACGAGCGCACCCGCGCCAGGAAAGTGGATGAGCAATGGTCATGGTCATCTGCTAGTGATGTGTGAACCTTGCTCACCCATCTCGAGCAGAAAACGTGTCCCGCGCAGTCAGCCACGGTTTGAGCCTGTGCTTCCTCGCGCGTCCTAGGTGGAAGGCGGTGACGGACGCCCTTGAAGCGCAGCACACGGCTCACATGGCGGCGGCCGCCGAGATGCGCCACAAAGTGATTGCGCCTTTGAAGGAGGCGATCGAAGTGTCGCACGCTAAGCGCGACCGTTTGTTGCGCCCCATCGACAAGGTGTGCCTCGCGATGTCCAGGAGTTTGAACCCACATCGCACACCTACCAATGCCACGTCTCATCAATCATCTCGTCTCGTCAAGCATGCCTCACTGCGCATCCGGTCCCACAGGTCGTGGCCGAAGTGCGACGCATGCGGGCGAGTGCAAAGGCAGACACTGAAGCCTTATTCCGGTCTCTTGTAGCGTTCCACCGCACGCAGCGTCTCGCAGCATCGAACGCCCCGAAGGAGCGTGATTCTCGCTCCGGAGGCCCCAGTCCACCTGTGCTAGCAGAGGTGGCAGCAAGCGTAGAGGCGGAGGCTCTTCGCACCAAGGCGGGCGCTGCACGTGAAAGCGTTGAGGCGGCCAACTCGGTCACGCGAAAGCTGGAGGTGGAGGTTCAGCCCGAGGCACTGCGGATGGTCCAGGTGCGCGCCTTTTCTTCCCGAGCTGTACGCCGGACACGTCCAATGCAGCACGCCCTCTGCGCACGCAGGAATTTGAAGAGTCGCGTCTGGTCACATTTGCGCACGCCATTTCCGCCTTTGCCGCTGTCGCCACGTCGAGGCATGCCTTTGAGCCAACTTCTACTGACAATCTCTCGGAGGCTGTCCATGCTCTGTCTGTACCTCACGACATCTGTGATTTCGCCCTGGCGAACAGTAGCAATTGCCAAGCAGCCGCGCTGGAGCTATCATTGCCCCCAATCGGAACAGCATTGGCGTCTGCACCACCCGCTCCTGGAGCGATGAGTGGCGTGTGGGGCTGGCTAGCTCCCGTGGCGAAGCTATTTTCAGGCAAGCCGGACGTGGTCACCACTGCAGTTGGCAAGGCGAGCGCAGGGACGGACCTGGCTCCAGCCGCCTCCAAGGCTTTGTCCGATAAGGACCCGGCGCCGAATGACGGCGTCTTGCCCGAGCAGGGCCGGGCTGTGCCAGCTGGCAGCCCTTCACGCGCCGCGCCGGTGTTCAGTGTCTCGGAGGCAGCGTTGGCCTCGCTGCAAGCTGAATTTGATCGCAGCGCGTCGGCCGATGATGGCCCCCGTCCAAAGCATTTCAATGAAGGCGACCTCGAGGCAGAGGATGCAACTATTCTTTCCGCTGTTGACCTTCTCCTAAAACGAGAGGGTGGTGTGGGAATCTCAGAGGAGGAGTCGCTTGCCGTTCAGCAGGTGCGGTGTGCACAATGCTCTCATTAATCAAGTAGGCGATTGTGCATGTCGACGTATGCTTGCCGATGACACCACGTGTACCAACCTTTACAGGTGCTCGATCACTCCACGTGCGATGCAGCCATCATGGATGGCGCTCCTGATGCCGGAGGAGAATGGTTCTTCATCAACTTTGGTGGCGAGCCTGTCGGCCCGCTCGAGCCAGCACAACTTGTCGAAAGGTGCGAGTCTGCGTGCCCCAGCTTGGACGCTTGATCCTGGATGCTACAGTGAGGTCGAAGCAAGTGTTGACCCCCCCCCTCTCGTGCAGGGCTTTGGCGGGTGAGCTGGACGAGGACTCATGGGTGCACCAGACGGATATGGACGACTGGGTGGCTGCAGCCTCGATTCCGTGGCTTGAGTTCGCGCAATTGAGTGATTATGAGGAGGCCGGTGATCTTTTGGACGACGTCGAGGACGAGCCGCCAGAGCAATGTGTTCTAGCTCCAAGCGATGAGGTCTGTGCGGCTGGCCATCGCTCTATGAGTCCGCCCTCATCCGTGGAAGCTGCTGCCAACCTAGATGCTACCGGCATCCCATCGAAAGATGAGCTAGATCAAGCCGGGGACTCCACGTCGCAAATCATCACTTCGCCTACGGTTCTCGGGCCGCGACTGTCAATTGAGATGGCGAGGCGCGCGTTCGAGCCTACCGCCAAGCACGAGGGCCCTGGGTCTCCGGAGAACTCACAAGATTCTACACGAAAGGAACGTCCCTCGATAGAACGCTCCTCCCTCAGCGCGGAACGATTTTCTATCTTTGGTGGTCGAGCTTCTACAGGAGAGAGGTGTGCCTCTACCGGACACAGGGGCTCCTCAGGGGGCCTGAAACACAAGTTCACGGACGGTGTTGTGACTTTAGCCGATCGCGAGAGCGAAGAGCAAGGCTGTTCAAGCCAGGCTTGTCCGACAGACGGTCAAGGGCACTTGGATCCGGATGTTGACGCGGCTGTGCCTGAGGCCCCAAGTGCTGACGCCTCGTGCTCATCCCCTTCAAGCTCCGAGATTAGCGTGTCCAATGTCCCTGCTATTGGCATTCATAAGGACTATGCGGCGAGCAACGGTGTCGAGCTCGGTGCCACCGCATCTTGTGCGGCCGCTGAAGCCGGGCCGGTGCCTTTGTCCGCTGTTGATGTTATCGATGAGGACGCCGCCTCCTGGTGTTCTGGAGACACTGAGGTGCTTTCGGGCTCCGAAGACGATGGGGAGACGAGGACAGCAGATATTAGTGCATCGACTGACACCCAAAGTGAACATGCCCCACTTAAGATTCTGGAATCGGCGCACCCGTCAGCATCTTCCCCCGCTTTTTCCTCAGAGGCTGGCCGACTCGTGCCAAGCTTGCCTCCACGTCGACCGAGCCGCCACGACATCCAAGGAAAAGCCACCATTGGCGCTGCTTTCGAAAATGATGAGAATGACTCTTCTATAATCAACAACGCGCCCCCACCACCCTCATCGCCACCGCCGCCCTCGTCGCCACCTCCACGATCCTTGTTGGAGATGGCCGATGATGAAGATTTCCTAGCTTCTCTTCCCAAAAGTATCAATGGTCGGCGCAAGCGGCGCACGGAGCGGATGCGCCGTTCTCTTGCCTTGCTCAATGCGGGCGAGACCGCGCCGCACGATCCCGTGCAAAATGGGGGCCTGCCTTCATCAACGGACGGCGGTACGGCCCGGTCACCTGAGGGTCTCGTGTCACTGAGTGAATCCGTCGCCCTACCTTCATGCGAGCTGTTGCCGTCTTCAAAGGTATCGCCACCGTCAGCGTCCTCTCCCGAACCCTTTGCAACCTTCTCGCAGCCTCCGCCGCCATCTTTGACGGGTCCGCCGCAACCAACAACACCGCCGCGCGTCATCCAGCCGCACCTCTACCCGAAGAGGTCGCAGCCGCCACCGAATGCGCCCCCGCCTCCTCCTGTGGCGGCTTTGGCTTCCGTCGCCCAACTGGCCGTGCGGCAGCGCACTGAATGCCTTCGCAGGCGTTCGGCACTCTTCCTCAAGCAAGCGGAGCATGCTTCAAGGTCCCCGCCCGAGCGCACCATAGCTGCTCTTGCTGCGGACGGGGCTGGACGTCTAGGTGGTCCTCCTCCACCGTTTCGCAACAATGCTTCCACTGAGGAAGGCTTTAGCGGCAGGCCCTCCGTCGCTGGTCTTGCGGCTCGCTTTGAGCATGCAGCGGCAGCTGCGCCGCCTCCTCCACCCCCTATGAGACCACAAAGCAAACTCGTGGACGCCATCCGCAGCTTCGATCGCGAGGCCCGCTTGCACAAAGTGCGGCGCCAGTCTAGGCGACTCTCGGGCTTGCCGCCGCCGTCCAACAAAGGGCCAGCGGTCAGTTCCAAGAGTCCCGGCGAGCCGGTAGAGACAGACCACATCGCCTGCATGCTAGCGAAGGCCCTTCTGCAACGCCGTGCACACGCGAGGTTGGACGACACCATGGATAGGGGCTACACCTCAGACTCGTAGCCGCAAGGCTATTGTCTATACATTTTTCTCCATTTGCCTTCGTGGCCCGACGGCCTGTACTCGTTTACAAGGCAACGCTTGACGGAGGCAAAAATGGATCTCGCGTTTGGCGTTTTTGCTGCTTCTCTTTCAACATGTGTAATTCTTACATGGAGGGTCGACCGGCCGCAATTCATGGGTTAGAACATCGTTGGATAACTCGCTCCGTGTGTGTGATCTGGCGGTGTGTGTCTCGGCTACGGGTTGATTTGCCAAGCATGCTGCGAGAGCAAGACGTTACAGTTTCATTTTCATTTCTCCTATGGTAATACTACCATCTACCATACGTGACTGTGTAATAGTCCCCCCACTCAAACCTGAAGACTAGTACTAGAAACTAGTTCTATCATTTGTGAGTACTAAGTTTATACTTATTTATGGAGGGGCACGAGAACTAAGTATAAAAAACATTCTTGAAGAAGACTATATATATTATATATATATATATATAATATATATATATATATATATATATTATATATATATATATATATATATATATATATTTTTTTATATATATATATATATATTATTATATATTATATATATATATATATATATATATATATATATATATATATTATATATATAATATATATATATATAATATATATATATATATATATTATATATATATATATATATATATATATATATATATATATATATATATATTATATATATATATATATATAATATATATATATATATATATATAATATATATATATATATATATATATATATATATATATATATATATTATATATATATATATATATATATATATATATAAATATATATATATATATATATATATATATATATATATATATATATATATATATATATATATATATAATATATATAATATATATATATATATATATATATATATATATATATATATATATATATATATATATATATATAGTAAAACTATAGTTATAGTTCTAGCGACTAGCGATGGAGCGCATCCCCAGCCCCCCGCCGTCACGACGCCCCACAGGGGCCGCCCCAAGCCGCCGGCCAGCGAGCAAGCCGCAAGCGCAAGCGCCTCACGGGACCGTCCAAATGGGAAGAGAAACTCCAAATGCCAACCCAAACACGTGGCACGTGGCACGTGGTCACACCTAGCTAAACTATACACGTCCCCGATGGTGACGGCGCGCGACACGCACTTGCACTTCAAACACATAACGCACAGACGAATGGGCGCGTACAATTGATTTCCCGACAAAGAAAACACATGCCGCATATGTGGAGCGGCAAACGAATCCTCGACGCATCTCGGCGAATGCCCTGGAATAACCAGGGTATTGGGCACGCTGGACAAAATCGCGAGGTTCTCGCCCAACGCCGAAAGGAGCAGAGAAGATATCATCATAGACAACCTATTCATATACCCCAAGGGAGACGCTCCAAAAGCGATATACACTCTATACATGTTGGCATGGAGGTATATCATGACGGACTTCTATAGGATTCACTATGAGAATATAGATTACTCAGAAGAATCAATACTCATAAGAATAATAGAGAGGTACACTACCTTGTGTAAAGCGGATAAAGGTACCCAGCTTTATAGGACGAGTCCTACAATGTAGGACGACGTTGTGAACTATGAATAATAAAATAATTAATGTTATATCCTAGCCAACCCCACTAGCTAATTGGACACAACTTTTCCGTCCCGGAATCCCGCCATGCCTGACGAGCCAGGTGTCCGAGTGCTACCGGGGGGAGGGGGCACCGCCCCCTCCCCTCGATATTTGTCCTCCCCCCAGTGCACGCACCGACCCCGCGCACCCCAGCGCGTCCTCTCCTCGAGTCCACGCTGGGGGAAAACCCCTTTCGGGTAAAAGCAACGCAGGGGGGGGGGGGCACTCGTGAGATAGGGGCCCAGAAGCGCTAATCTCCCTCGCTAGTGCGAGTGGCCGCGGCGAGCCGCGGCCCTTCCCTCCTGGCTCTGGCGCCCCCGTCTTCTCTTACCCAAACGGGGCGAGAAGACACGTATCTGCCGGAGGGGAGAGCTGCCGCTCCCCCCTCCCCTCCCTCTTCCCTTTTCCTCCTCTCTTCCCTGCGGCGGGGGCCCATGGCGCGCGCCTGCGGCCCCTCGCTCAGGTCCCCAGATGGCCTGCAGGGCCTGGGAGCACAGCTCAGGGGGCAGGTGAGGCTGGGGCATGGCCCTGGCCCCTCCTGCCTCTCCCTCGCTGGCGCTCCGAGCCCCTGCGGGTCGACTGGAGCTGGCTGGGGGGTCCTGAACAGGGGGCCCAGGGGGAGGAGGGGCTGGTCAGAGGAATGGGCAGGCCACGACGGGCCAGGGCGGGCGAGTCAGGCGGGCCTGTAGGGAGGGGAATGGGTCAGCAGGACTGTGTGCTCCTGGCAGGCCATCAGGCGTGCCAGGAGAGTGGGTGGATCCTCCCCCATGGCAGGGGAGGAGTGGAGAGAGGGGGGGGCTCGTGCCCCCCCATGGGCGAACTAAGTATAAACTTAGTTTGACGTTGTGAACTATGAAGACACGGTTCAATCTAGGAATGGGGAGCTAGGATTTGGTTTCTGTGTTCATCTCATTGCCCTCATTGAGTCCTCCTAGAGGCTCAAGACACCATTCTCAAAGCATAATGAGTTATTTGCCACTCGCGGAAGCCTTCCCGGCAAAAAACGGCGTTGTCCTACGAATTGCCGCAAACACCTGAGGACACGATTTGAGGCTCATGATGAGCTCCCTAGAACTTGCTCCCACGAGATGAAATGCTCTTTGGCATGGGTTCTTTTCGACCTTCAGTGGAGACCAAGCTTGGTTTTGAAGCCCAATGAGAGTTTTGGCTGCTTTTGCTTCTTGCGGGGCAAAAACAAAACTCTCGACGCACCCGGTGGCCTCCGATGGCCGAAGTACTCAGTTCACGCTGGAGCCGAAAGCTCGGTCAAGACGAAGTCTACAGCCTTGGCCATAGTGGGAGCTAAGGATCTCAAGACTGAGTTGGGACTATCCTTCAGTTGGTGGGAAGTCCCAATCCTTCACTCTCGAAAGTTGTGTGGCTTTCAAGCTCAGGGTCCTACAAATATACCGAAATCGTAGGACGCGGTCCTATAATGTAGGACGGAACTTTTTAGCCGAAAGCACTATTATTCGCATATGAAACCGACTCAGCGCGAACGGCCCAAGCGGGCATGGGTAGGCGACCTAAGAAAAGGATAGATATAGGCGACTTTAGACCCGTATTTCACATAAATAAGCGGCAAAGGTGGACTCAAACCCAGCGAGGAGCTAGCCGAGCTAGCCACAAAGCTGAGGATCGCACACGCTGTCCAAGCGTCGGAGGTCGGAGGTATGCGGCGAAGAAGACGACTAAAGCACCGATACAGTCAGCAAGGTAGGACACTACTAGAGGCAATGCGACCTAGACGAGACCCAACCACCCAAACACAGCCGAGAGGACGCTACACATGTGAGAGATAGACCAAAAGGCCTGCCCGGACCCCACGCTCCAAATCAGACCTCAGGTAGTGCACCGAGGTCGGACCCCGGAAACCGAAGAAAAAGGAAAGAAGGGGGGCAGGGGAGGAGGTGGAGGGAGGGGAGATAAGGGCGATGGAAATAGAGCGGGAGAGTCCTGTAGACGGTAGGTGTATAGCCCTGAATCTTCAGATGTTTTTTTTTCATCCTAGGCGCCTCGCAAATATAGGTTTAATTCGCTATCTTCCCCGCGCTTCTCTATCTACTTCAGTGATTGCAATCAGGTTTAATTTGCAATCTCTTCGCATCTCCCCCTTAGGCACACCGCACTTCTTTCGTCTTATTCGATAGGTCTCTTGGAATCCTGTGCGGCAGGATTGCCCCTCGTTTCCGTTATGGTGCGATTCCCCTTCCAGACGGGATCGCCGACAGGTCGCCTTCTGATCGTCGTCCGTCGTCGTTTGGCCGGAGTGTTTGGGTTTGATTTCAGTCGAGTTATGTGAGAAAGTCGTGGGGCGAGTGTCGGAGTGTTTTCCTGGGTGTCTCTGTCCGTCGTCCTGTCGTCAGTCGTCATCCGTCGCTCTCGTTCTCGTCGCTCTCGCTCTCGTAACACTCATACCCTACAACCTCGCCTCGCCTCGCCAGCCCCTGCCATCACAGCCCTCCTCGCGCACTCGCCCTCGCCTCTCGCCACTCGCTCGATGTCGCTCTCGCCGCCGTCCTCGCCCTCGCTCAAGCCCGCCTGCCCGCCTTCCGCTGCTGACGGGCCTCAGACTGTCAGCGTCTCCGAAGTCGTCTCCTCCGCCGCGCCTGCCGCCGGCATGCCTCCCTCCTCATTGCCCTCAGGCCCTATGGGCCATCACAATTCGTCAAACATAGTAGTAATATAATAATAGGCAAACGCGCGGCCATCCTAGAGCTAGAGCTGCATGGCTTCAACCTATTCAACCTATTTTTATAGTGGGGGCCATGGGGAGGCGCCTCGTGCCCACCCCTCCAGGCACTGATGCCCCTCCAAGCGCGGCGACAAATATTAGTAGTAAGAATTTTTTCAAGTGTGGTTGTCATGTTGGTTGGTGGTTTGCCCCAACAAGCACGCGGCCAAAACTGACGAAATGTTCTCAGCCAGTGCCTCCTTGCCTGCACAATGCAGGCGATGCATTGAAGACACCCGCATCATCTATCACGCCGGCCGCTTCGTCGGGGCAGTCTGCGTCTCACTCATATGGAGCAGTGAGAGCCGTTGGTCTTATGCGACGCCACAATCCGTGAGGTGTACCCCTACCCTGCTCTTGTGGCCGAGACCCGAGCCTACGCCTCAGGCGCGGTTCCAGGTCTGTACGAGGAGCCTCTAGAATTGCCGCGCCACTTAATGTCATCCACCCTTACGTCGGCATACCACCGATGAGGCCGACGAGCTGCTACCACCAAAGCCCTGCAGGGGGTTGTGGTCCGATGGCCCCTTGCCCTTTTGAATTTTTGCCAGACGGGCTGCGACGCTCTTCGGGTCGTTAGCAGACCTGACGATGGATGCCGCAGGTGCTGTGGGTGCGGGAGCCTTTGCAGACGATGAGTCTGGCTGAGATGCTTTGGGAGTGGGCGTATTCTGGCGAGCAGCAACCGACTCGTTTGCAGCTGCTCGCGCTGCTGCAGCACGTTCAATCCGTTCCTGCTGAATCTGGCGAGCACGTGCGAGAGCCTCGTCCTTAGAGGTCTCGCCACCCAGGGTGGTACCGGTCTTGGAGACGCTCAGCTTGCCCAACGCCCATAGCACGGCCAGTACGGCAAGTACGGAGAAAAGCGGGTACTTGATGCTCAGGTCAAGTAGCAGCGAAAGCGGGCCGTGAGAGAGCGATCCGTCTGCTTGCTGCTCGGCGAAGGGTATGTCCTGCTCCGCCGCGCCGTCCCCCATCGTGACGGGCAATCCGTCGCCTCTCCACTCCGCCTCCTTTCCCCCTCCCTCTCCCTGCCTCGCGCGGCGAGCCGCCCTCTGCCTCTCCGCCCCTTCCGTCTCCCTCGTCCGGTCTAGGCTTCTACGGTCTAGGCTTCTACGGTCTAGGCTTCTAGAGCCTCCCCCCCTTCCCCCCTCAAGTGGTCGACAGGCAGACAGGTGCAGCGTGCGGGGCCCCAGAGGCTCAGGAGCTCAGGAGCGCCAGCGAGGGAGAGGCAGGGGAGGCCAGGGCCCAGCCCCAGCCTCCTCTGCCCCCTGAGCTGGCCTCCAGGAGCCTCCAGGAGTCGCCAGAGGGCAGCTGGAGGCCTGCCGCAGGCCGCAGGCGCGCCATCGCCATCGCCATCGCGCGCGCCGCGGGCCGCGGGAGCAGGAGACGGGAGAGAGAGCGCGGAGAGGCGGGTGGGCGGAGCTCCGAAAAATCGGTAAGTCTCGCGCCTGTTTACAGGATAAGTCGAGACAGAGTCCGCCGCCAGCCGCCAGCACAGTGGCAAAAAAGGGGGGTCCACCAACCACCGACCCTCGTCGGGGCCCGCCGGGCGCTGAATCGAGATGGGATCACGCTCTCTTGCGGAGCCGATCGCCCTTTCTGGTAAAAGAGTTCCAGTTCTGCAAGAACGCTATACGTAGACACCATCCATGATTCTCTTAAAAGGGGGGAATCGCTCTGGTTTCCTACGGATGTAAAAACTGTTGGTTACAGAAGAGTGGAGCACCAAACCTTAAACGTAAACGAATTTTTGCTTTGTACATGGACGGGTAGCTTGTCACATCGCGGCTCTCTTTCCCCTCTCTCTTTCTTTCATCCCGACGCTGTCTCTTTTTTTCATTGTATGCGCCTCGTTACATACAGTATCTTGTTGCGCTCCTTTCCCACTAAACCCGTTACTTAGTTTGTACGTACTGACCACCCGAAAGACCTTCGAAAGACGGTAGCAGGTAGCAGCCTGTGCCTCTGTGGCCTCCCGCTCCAACCCGGGAGGCCATGCGGAGCGACCCATCGAGCGCAGCACAGATCGAGATGGATCGCCTCAAGGCGAGGCTTCTCGAGTGTGAGGCTGCGCTGCGCCGTGTCGAGGCCGACCGCAAGCACTGGCGCGGAATGTATGAGAGGACGCGCACACGTTGCGCCGTTCTCTCCGCGGCAGCAGAGCTGAAAGCCGGCAAGGTGTCCAAGCTGGAGTCGCAGAGCATGTGGGACAAGGAGGCCACCATCCTGAGCAAGATGATGGGGCGTTGGGGAATGTACACGGGCTTGGCAGCTGACCCCAGACTCAGCAAGAAGCAGCGGGCCGATGATTACGTGCCTCCGCTTCACGACGACAAGATCGAGGACACGAAAGACTCCATTCTGTTGTGTTGTCCGAACCTGCGCGTAGAGAGGGTGGATGAGACGTGCCTCGATCCCTCCAGGCAGATCAAGCTGCAGCGCCGGGCGGAGGAACGCGGAGAGGGCGGGGAGGAGGAGGATTGTGAGGGTATGTGCTAGTGTCGGGGTGTGGGGGCCTCACCTGTGCGAGTCGTGGGCGGGCGCGCTGGAGAGGTCCTGGTCGAGCAAGATGGCCATCGTGCTCCACGTCTGTGAGGGGGACATTCGAAAATGGTAAAGAGTACGTCTGGAGTGACAGGAAAACAGCTGCATTGTAAAATCCTCTTTTGTTCTTTGCTGTCATTGCGGTTTATTGGCGTAGATCGCCTCCTTTTCTCTCTTACTCCGCCGCTGAATTTCCCCCCCGCCGCCGCCGAATTTCCCCCCCGCCGCCGCCGAATTCCCCCTGCGCCATACCGGCGGGGGGGAGGGGGAGCGGAACTAATTTTGGCCATGCCAACGACCACCACGCGGTCAACACACATTTCCCAAAGCCTTCCATCTGGATTGCATCTCGCCGTCGCGGCCGTCTCGGCTCGATGTATTTTTCTGATCGCCACCTTCATTCACGTAAGCAGAGGGTCCTGCTCGACTCCGTAACGGGAAGCTTGTCGATGTTGGTGAGAAGAGTGCGCAGACTCAACACACCTGCACACGGTGTTGGACACAGCTATTCCACATATGTGCCCGGAAGCATCTTGCACATGTCAAGAAAGCCAACTCGCCCCCCAGTGATCCGGAGGGAGCCGTTTGCGACATCTGGACGCACCACATGCCCCAGCAAAAAAGCAGCTGCGCCTTCGAGGGTCTGAACGACTGAAAAATGTCGCACTGCTCCTGCGTCTCTCTCACTATGATATGAGACGCCGGGCAACTCGCCAAAAGCCTGCACGACTGCAACGGATACATCGTCGAAGCACAACTGGGGCACTTCGAGCATGTGCCGGTACCGTGGGACACGGTCACGGAGGGTCTTACCTAGCATCGAGTTAAGGATCGTGTTGCGCACGTACGCCATCCCCAAATGCACGTCAAAGTCCTCGTTGAATTCTGCGATCTTTGACGCCGGGTGGACGTTGGCCTCGCGCTCCCACGTGTCGCCTTCAGCGCCATAGCCCCGCCAGCGGACTGCCACATGTGTGGCTCCTGCACGACGAACCATGCCGATCACCTTGTCGACCTCCCAGTCGCCATCCAGCACCTCGGTTGACGTGAGCAGACGCTTCGAACCTGCAAACACAAGGGTGGAGGAGATATCTCACGTCAGTGAACTGTGTGGCTCTCCCGCGCGTGCATGCGGGTCTGTGATGTGTGTGGCTATGCCTGTATACCCACCCGTGCACCCAGAAAATTCGCGCGCCGCCGCTGTGCATCGCTCTCACCCACCCCCTCGTGAGCGTGTGCGAGAGTGAGTGCGAGGCGGTGCTGTGGAGGCTGTGGGCGGCGCGGCCGGGCGGTGGATCGCGCCCGACGGTGTGCTGGGGTCGTATGGGGAGGCTCCGCACCCGATCGCGGCATCTGACCAGGGTGGTGCGCCGCCGCACCACCGGCAGGTTCTGGAGCAAGCCGGCAGCGACGGCGACGACCGCCACCTTCAATGTGGGTTTTCACTTGAACAAAAAAGAAAACTCCCCGTGAGTGGTGGGCACACCCCCCTACATCGCCACAGTGAGCCCGGGAGGCATAGGAGGAAGGGGGGAACGGATCACGGATCACGGGGGGGGGCTCGCGGGCCACCGGCCACCGGACCATATCTAAGCCTACGCCCTTCACCTTCACCTTCACCCCAATCCCCCTAGTAGTGTACGGGGGGAGCCGCCTTATGGCGGGGGGGAGAAGGGCCGGGGGAGTGGGGGTGTAGAAGGTATGCTACGTGCTACGTGTAGTAGGTAGTGGTTCCATTTGCCGCGAACGCGAATGCGGTAAGATTATTAAAAGGTTTTAAAGCAGCATAGTTATTGGTTATTGGTTATTGGTTATTGGGGAGGAGTGGAGAGGGGGGGTTCGTGCCCCCTCACCCCTCATGGGCGAACCAAGTATAAACTTAGTTGCTAGCTAGCATGACCAGCTATTCCAACCAAAACATTGGTGTACTCTCTCTAGAGTAGGAGTACTGGTATTGGCGCTAGCTGGCGGCTGGCGGCGCAGGCGTCTGGCTCCCTCTACGAGTATAATCTCTAGATTTCTCCCATCAGCTACAATATTAGACATGCTCGGACCGTTTGCGCCGGTCAACTCCCCCCGCGCCCCCCCCCCGCCCCCGCCCCTCCCCCCCCCGCGCGCGCGCCTCTGGGTGCAGCAGGGGAGGCCTTTGGCGCCTCCCCCTCAAACGTCCACCCAAACCTTCCCCTCCCCCGCGCGCTCTCTCTCGCTCGCGGAGGAGGCCCCGGCCTGCCGGCTCACCACACACACCCGACGCCTCCCTCCCGCTCTCTCTCCCTCCCTCCCTCCGCCCCCGCCCTCCCCCCCTTCCCTTCTCTCTCTCTCTCCCTCCACCTCTCTCCCTCTCCGCCTGCCTCACCGAGCGTGCCACGGCTGAGCGAGCGTTTGCACATGTCGAAGGACGCCTTCCCTCTCCTCAAGAATGCCGAGATCCTCCAGTGCCTCAATGAGCTGGGCATCCAGTCGAGCGAGGACGACTTGACCAACCCGACGAGCGTCAAGGTGCAGCACATCTATTCTTCGTTCAACGAACTATTGCTCCACCGGAAGCGGGAGGATATGGTACAGCCAGATTTCGAAGGGCTGCAGCACCTGGAATTCCCGGAGCTCCACGAGCAGTCAGTCCCCATGATTGGCTTTATCAGTGCCTGGTGAGACGCGCGTCCTGCGCAGCGGCGCAGGCGGCTGCGCGCAAGCGAGTCCGAGTGGCAGGCGGATGCTCAACGCGCCCAGTCGTGTTTCGCTGCAGCAATGGCCGACGCGCTCGATTGAGCAGCTCGACCTTGCCTTGCACAGCTGTCCCTTCTTCCTGGCGTTGATAGTCGATTGCTCGTGTGCCCAGCCTCCTCCGCGCACTGCGCGCTCAATACTAACGGAAACGCGCGCTCCCGCTGCCCTTCCACAGCCAAAAGTTGATGCTTACGGCAGGCGTTAAGGACTTCAGCCTGCATGATCTCGTCAAGCCGGACGCGCGCCGGCTCCGGCGCAACATCTCAGCTGTGATCAATCTCGCCAAGTACCATGAGGACAAGCTACCAGAGTATATGCAATACTCTCAGCAGACAGATGCTCTCATCAACGAAAAAGCGGCGCTTGAGGAGGAGAACGAGCGGCTGCTACTCGCCCGCCGTGAAGCAGAGAACAAGCGTGCCGAGGAGGAACCAGCGCTTCACAAGCTTGAGGCTGAGAACGAGCAACGTCAGGTAACAGTACGAGAGCTCTTCAACTCGCACACCGCCATCCTGAATGAATCGCATTCTCTCAAGGCCAAAGTTCAAGAGACGCGAGATGCAACGCGCGAGATTAGCTTCCAGCTGCTCAATGCCAAGGAGGAGTGCGAGAGCTTGCGGAAGCAAATTGTCCCAGATCCTCGGAAGCTGAAGGCCGAGCTGCAAGCATTGCATGATGCCGTGGCATTGGAGAAGTCCTCTATCAAGTCGCTCGAGGCCAAGTGCTCACAGTCATCCAAGGAAGCAGCGGCGATTGAGACGGCTGAGGAACAGCTAAACGATGTGCTGAAGATGCAGGCAGAGGTAGAGAGTGAGGCTGGCAGACTCAAGGAAGTGCAGCGCAAGACCAACGAGGCGAGTGAGTCTCGTCTGGCTCACGACACAGAGCAGTCAGAAGTTACGCACCAGGTCCGTGCGGTGAAGAAGCGGATGAACCACGTACGGGAGCGCATGGAGCGCCAAAAGGAGCAGCACGCTGTCAAGGATCAGGATGCGCGCGCAGCCCTAAGTCTTGCGGAGCGACAGTGGAACGAGCTTTCCAACGAGCGCGAGCGGCATGCCAAACAACAAGATGATTCTGAAATGGTGTGGGTGCACGCTTTCTTGCACTGAACAGATTCCGAACAATCCTGCGGCTGTTGCAAATGCGGGCTGATACCTGACGTAAATAACCTGCCTGGTTCTTGTTTGCAGGCACTGCGCGAGCTGCGTGACAAGCACTTGTATGCGCGCATGGAGCACGAGGCGGTCGCGGCACGGTTGCAACAGCTTCAGCAGCAGCTTGCATTGCAAGTTCGAGCGTATCATCAGACTCTCTTTTCCGCCATGGCGTCCGCTTCGGAGAGCACACAGGCACTTGTCGA
The DNA here is from genome assembly GCA_018136815.1 of Isochrysis galbana. Classification (NCBI taxonomy): domain Eukaryota; phylum Haptophyta; order Isochrysidales; family Isochrysidaceae; genus Isochrysis; species Isochrysis galbana. Next base: position 2,640,652 of record CM030944.1, on the reverse strand, counting down.
CCCTGTGGTGTGAACGTGAAAGTGGAGCGCAAGTGATGAGCTAGTAGTGATGATCTCATCTTGCGGGCAGGGAGGCGCGACGCCCGCACCAACTGGTTACAATGTGAGAGTTGGCTGACCAGCGGTAAGAGTACCTCGTCGCGATGTTGCCGCACATCGACGTCCTCACCGAAGCCTGTCACACATGTGCAGCCGTACGGTGTTGAGGCGGCAAAATGCTTCGCTCATTACGGAGCAGCAAGTAGAGTAATGTTGCACATATCACACTTTCTTCTGCGTTTGTCGAATGTCTTCGTGCGCCACTAGCTCTGGTTGCAGCGCCTTCCACTAGTAGTCATGCATGTACTTTTCAACTATTAGTAAACTGATAGGGTCATGGAGCGCGCGCCGCTCCCCTCTGCCGCCGACCCCTCTACTACCTCTTACCTCTGAGACGGACGATCTGCTCATGGACACGCCGCTGTCGCCGAAGCGAAGGCGTCAGGACGAATTGCCAAGCCAGGCGCGCACAGAAGCTGTCGCGGGTAGGGAGGGTTCATACACCTCCTGCGGTGGATCGTGTGGAACTGTGGCTGTGGTGCGGCTGGGTGTGAGAGGAGGCTGAGCTGTAACATGAGAAGTATGGCCCAACTGGAGCATGGGGGGTGAACAATGGGGAGCCGAGGAAGCGTGCGGGGACGGGGCCGAAGACATGGGCGCACTCTCAGCCATCACGGGGCACAGCAGCACGAGAACAGGAACGAGGGACTGACGAGGGGGCACAGAGGGCGCTCGAGCGATAGCGCAGAGCGTAGTGCGTAGTCAGGACACCGTGAGAAAACGTCACGCGCGGGGGGGAAGGGAATCGCGCGGGAAAGAGATAGACAAAAGGGGGCCGGAAACTCAAGGAAGCACTCGGGGAGAGACGGGAGGGGAGAGGGGGAAGAGGGCTTCCGCGGGGAGCCGGGGAGAGGAGAGGAGAGGGGGGGCGGACCGATACGGGACGATACGGGAAGAAGGGGACTATCGTCGTATATCGAGCCAGTGGTCATGCTCGATCCGTCACATATCCGCAGGCCGTCCTCGCCGTTCGAGAACCTGAACCACTTGTCGTGCGTCCTCGCCTATGACTGCCGCCACGCGCGCGTGGCCCTCGTCAGATGCGGCACACCTCGCCACCATATGCCGCAGGGTAGCAGAATGTCTGAGCCTCATCGAAGTGTGCCAAGCTACTTTTCGTTGTTGCTTGTGCTCCCGCACCTGACCACCGGCACAAACTTCGGCGTGATGAGCATGCTGCACGCCATCTGCAACACCATGGACCGTGGCAGCACTACCGCGGCAACGCGCACGTACATACACTCGACGGACGGTGGCTCTGAAAACCGGTCGAAGCTTACGCGCGACGGCGACGGGCACAGCGCCGCGGGTAGCGGCGGCGGTCATAATAGCATAATAGAGGTCGCCGCAGCGGTCGCCGCAGCGGCGACGGGAGTGGCGGCGGGAGCTGTCGCGGCGGCGGCGGCGGGAGCGGTCGCGGCGGCGGCGGATCTGGCTGGCGGCGGTGGGCCTGTTGCCTTGCTGCCTGCTGCTATCTGCCATTGTAGCGATGAGGATAGCTCCGACTCCGGTGCGATGATCCGCGCTCAGGAAGTGGAAATCGCGCTACGCCGGGGAGAGCAAGCCGAGAATGATCGGGCAAAGCGGGCGAGGACGCGTGCGGCTCGGCTGGCTGCGCGTGAGGAGCGACGCGGCAGCCGCGAGCCGCGAGAAAGGATCGGAGAAAGAAGCGCCGGCGCTCCGCACGCTCTTAGTGCCCCAACGCGTTCGCTTTCGTGGTGGTGTGCGGCGGCTCCGTCGCAGCGGGAACGTAGAACGTAGCTAGCTAGCATGGCGGCGGTAGTAAGTAGTAAGTCGGTTGTAGGTGGTTGTGTGTGCCGTCGGCCTGGGCTTGCTATAGTTGATTGAAGTCTTTCTTGCAGCTGGTGCTTCCTAGTACCCAGATAGCAGATAGACGAATGGACGGTGTTTCCCACTTCTTGACATTGTGTCGATGCCATTGTGTACTTTGCGCCCATTCCGAGATCATAAAATGTGGTTTATGATCTCCGGCTGAGGCTCGTTGATAGTGATCATATACGCTGCCTGATGCCTGGGCGGAAAAATTACGGATTAGGGTGCTAATTTGACCTAGTTATAACCATAATCATGTGAAGTCGTTGTCTTTAAAGCTACCGGTAGTCTTCGTTGCGCCCTTTCTACAGTAGATCGACGTTGCCACACTCACGGTACGCACTGCAATTTTTGTTTAGTTATTTATTGCTATTGCTTAGCGATTGCAAGTCGCTGGAGCAAGAGCTAAGGTGAAGGTGACGCGCCCTCTCGATGGTATGGTGAGTGCTGCGTGGTTCATGACGGGCAAAGGCAGGCAGGCGCACACTCGTACACCATTGTGGTCATGGGACTGCTGACTAAATGTAAATGTTCAAGTACATGAACATGAGTGAACACGATTACTAGAGCTGCTGTGTGGCCACATGTCAAGGCATGTGGTGAGTCGTCATGAGTGCAGACCGTGCGAGGCCTGAAAGGCCAGGTGGTTTGTCATCGGTAGAACATGATGTATCTCAAGTCACAATGATGATGAGAGTGGTGAGCATGGTCATCCCCCAAGACGAGACACTACGCTCAACAACGCGTGCTCAAGGCGACGCCGGGGTCGAGATACCCAACTTTCGACCCCCATGCATACTCAGGCACGCTCTCCACCCGACCCCAGACAAGCGAGTACGGCATCGAAGGGTTCCACCAGGCGGAGTCTCGGGCGTCCAACGACAGCGACCGGGGATCTCTCCACAACAGCAACCCAGTCGGCTGCCACCTCGCTTACCCAAAACAGCTTATTCCACCTTCTTCCTGAAAGAGCATCCCTCCGTAAGGCGCGCCTTGCCACCAGTGGGCTGGCAAAGCACAGTAGAGCAGCCGGCACAGATGACAACGGTCTGAGCATGGCTGAACACGGTCGTACTACAAAGACAGCAAGGGTTGGGTGTCAGGCGCTGACCATGGTCATCGAAGGGCAACAAACAAGTCAACATCAGAGCCACGTGGAAAAGGAGAGGCTGTGAGCGCCGGTCCAGATGGAGCGCGTGCCAGCAATGTTGCTTTTCCGACACGAGCACAACCGCACAGAGAGCACTCACAGCAAGAGTAGATTCCTCAGAGCTGTGAGCGCACAAGTGGCTGCCAAGCGCTCCGGTGCTTCGCATGTCTCCCTCCCATGGGGTCGCGTGTAGCGTGCGTTGTGCGCGGCGTGATTGCTCACATGCTGAAGCAGCCCGGGCACTTCACGTCCATGAAGAAGGAGTTGGGCGTCTGTACCAGCCGCTTGAGCTTGTGGCGGCGCTGCTCGAGCTCACGCGGCGGGTGCAGGAGGTCAACATCGCCCATCGAGATGTGCGCCCTACAGGTGGATGCAGAGGAGGTTAAAAAGCGGTCGCGTGAGCGGCTACTCAGGCTGTACTGCGGCCGCGCCGTGCATGCCGGCCTCGGCCGTGCGTACGCCGGGGAAAAGGTGGCAGCAGGGGGCCTCTGGCGCACATGGCTGCGGGCAGAGAGGGAAGGGGGAGGAGAGGGACGAGGGCGGCACGCGGACGCGGGGCCAGATACCAAAAGGGGAGGGACGGCTGCCCCCTCTCCCTTCCTCTTCTCCCGCCCCCCCCCCCCCCCCCCCCCTCTCCCCCCGCGCGAGGCGCGGACGGCACGCGGCCCGGGGGCATTGCTATACCGAAGGGGAGGGCTGAGAGAGGAAGCGCCTTGCCGCGATACCGTAGGGGGAAAGTACGGGGGCGGCGGGGCGGCCGGAAGCATCGAGTCTTCTGCTTCGGTCAAATGCGCGCGCGGGCAGAAGGGGGGGGGGAGGGGGGGAAGGACAAGGGAGGCGTTTTCTTTTCGCGCCTCGTTCAAACCACCGGTGCCGCACCCGTCAGGCGCCATGGAGGTCCCCGCGCCGGTCGGTAGCTACGGCTTCGACAAGGAGAACTCTCCAGTGCCTGCAAAGAAGAAGGCGCGCAAGTCGTCGACCTCATCGAAGCGTGTATCCTTCAGCGATACCGTCTCGGTCCGCCACTTCGAAAAGCTCGATGCCTCACCTGCGATGAGCACGCGCTCACGCCGCTCATCCATCACGTTCAATGCAGTCGTTGTCTCCAATGGGCCGCCGCGCGAGCCTGCAACGAGCAACGCCGAGCCGGCGCTGCTAGATCGGACGCTTCACGCCACACCGCTGTCGCACCTGTCGCTAGAACCGGCACAGGCGGTCAGTCCAGCACAATCTGATCGATCCGATGTCTTCTTTTCTCCGCAAGAGAGCACCTCACCAATGGTGTCTCTGTCGAGTCTGCTCCAGCAGGAGGAGGGCTCTGAAGCGGCCATTCCGCGGTTGGCGAATCTGCTGTATGAAGACGCGCGCCCGCCGCCCGCTGCGGCCAATCATGACGACGTGACCATGGAGATCACTCTTGGCGTTGGAGGCATCCTTGCGGCAAACGGTGGCTTGGCAGAGTGCCATGATTCTCCAGGCCACAGGGTGCCCAATACGCCGCCGCCGCCTCTGCAACAGCAGGCGTGCCATTCCACAGGCAGGCCTGGCGAAGCGAGCGACGATGATACCGCGATGGACATGACAGGCATGTATGGTGGCATCAAGGAAGCCGTCGGTTCTACGGCATGGTACCATCAGACTCCCACGGCGCAGCCAGCTCCCACTGTGACCGCACCAGCAGCCGCGCCCACCGTCTACGCGGAGACGGCCAGTACAACTGCTACCCCCCTGCCACCTTCCGCTGCTCCGACGTTAGACAGCGGTCCTTCACGCCGGGCAAGCACTGCTCGCCGACGGCGCTCGAGTCTCGGGACTATGCTTGGTGTGTTGCCCGAGGAACCGCAAGAACACTTCGAGGCTGAGAAGGCGCCGCCTCCGGTCGAGGAACAGCCGCCAATACCGGAAGAAGAAGACGCGCCGAGCGTCCCTTCTCCGCCCAAACCGGCGGAGAAGCGCCGCTTTTCTCTCTCAGACAAACTTCAGGCAGTGAGCTCTCGTTTGTGGCGTTTCACATCATCTCAAGATGATGCACAAGAAACTGAACCGCAAGCTGAGGGTGCCCTGAGCCATGATTCACCCTCGCCGAGCGCATCAAAAGTAGTCGTCGGTGGCGCTGGGGCGGGCAATGCTGAGGCGTCCCAAGCACCGCTTGTGGCGACCTTCGACGAGTACTTGGAGGAGGCGGGGGTCTCCCTAGAGGCACTAGCCGCTATGCCGCCCAGTGAAAGCAAAGCTATGGCACCAATTGTAGATATTGTGCGTGGCGATGCACTATCCAATCGTTTGATGACGGCAATGGTTCTGAACCCGGAGCTTGACCAACTCCACTGGGCTAACGATGAGTTGAGCAAGTGCATTGGGATGCTCCAAGATGGCTACTCGCGGATGGAGGAATACATCACTGAGAACGCACCCTCGTTCTTCACCGCCCCCGAGATGAAGATTGAGCAGGCCAAACTCGAAAAGCTAGCCGAGCGCTGCCGCCAGACGGCGCGGGTGTTCTGGTATGATTGGCGAGTGACTCTTGAATCCGACCTTGGAACGAAGCTTACGAAGGCAGAGCAGTCGTTGGACAGTGATTTGGCGCACCTGCAGCAAAACGCTGCAAGGATCCGCTCCGCTGAGGCCCAGATCCGCGCTTCACGTCCCGTTCCAAGGCCTTCTATGAATCTCGCGGCGCTTGAGGAGGAAGCGGCCCAGATCGAGGCGCAGCTAGCTCAGCGTGAGGTAACAATCGGGCGGATTGCCGCCCAACGGTCGGCTCTTGTGATTGCCGTGCAGCAAGCCGAGGCAGAGCTTATTGCCAAGAATGGCGAGCATGAGGCAAAACAAAGCGAGCTATCGCAGCTACGGCAACGCTTGAATAATGTGCATGCCGAGCCTATGAACGTGCGGGATGTGGCTGAGGGGCGAGAGCTCCTTGATTCATTGCAGGTGCGACTCTCATGAGCAAAGAACGTCCTTGATGCCCGGAGGCAATCGACCTTTTGATCGAAGAATCTGATTCCAAACTCGCTTGCGCTTGCAGGTCAGCGTGTGTTGGCGTCCTACTTTGCTCACCTCCACACGCCTGACTCTTCGATTTGGTAATCATTTTGAACTTCGTGTCGCGATGCGCCCGGATGCCAATCCCGAGAACACCATTGAGTCCGTGCTGTTGACAGCATTGGAGTCTTCGCAGCAAGGCGCAGCGGAAACGCCGCCGCATCTGGTCGTGTTGCACACGCTTTTTGCAAATCTCCAGGTGCGTTCGCATTGGGAGTTGGTGGTATTGCTAGGCCAGCTTCTCAACTGCCGTGCCCATTTACACTGTAGGCATTGGTGGCGCTAGACACAGAATCGCTCACTGGTTCCTCCACTGTGACAAATATAGGTCCAGCTTGCACCGTCGCTACGCGAATGCCGATCCGCCTTGGCCCTCCGCGCCATCGTTGGTCAAATCGGCCTTACCCTTGGCCGTGCTCTAGAGCTTTCATCGGAAGTAGAAGACCTCGCGGCGCGCGTCATTTTGAGAGCAGTTCCACAGCCGAACGGCTGCGTCGCCATCTCCATCCGGCGGTCCTATTTGGCCGCAAGAATTCGATTCGAGCTGATGGCACTTTTGTCTAGTGAGCGGCCCGATACACCGATTCAGTGGCAGTTAGTGCAAGTTCAGAGCCTCGACAGCACACGAGCTGATGAATTGCGCGAATCCTTTGATGCCTTGGCCTCGCGGTACACGCGAGGCTTTGGTCGATGGCACGGTATGTTGGCCGCCCTTGATGCGAGCTTACAACTGCCAGCTCTTGAATGATGGTTGGCACGAGGTTGGGCGCTACCTAGGTAATTGGTGAAAACACAACATGTTGATGTTGTGACACGTGACTCCTGTTTTTCGTGCATCGGAACCTTTGTGCGGTCGTTCAGCACTCGTGCGCGCGTTTATCAGCGCCTTGCCATACTGATATTGTAACTGCGTCGCGGTGATGCGATGCGTGCTCAGTGATCTCACGCGGATAAGCAACATGTATATAGTGCAGTGGCGTCAGCCAACTGCACCGGAAGTCGTCAAAAGTCAGCGTTCGGACTAGATTACAATAATAATAAAATAACCGAATACTGAGTAATACTGCCACTAGCCGTCGAGCCACGACACACATGAGCCCGCATTAAGACCCACAAGGCACAGAACTAAGCACCTAATTATACCTCCCGCGGACGAGTAGTACGTTGGCACAGTCTCTAGCCTCACTTCGCTCGTGGAGGACATGATACATTATCGAAGAAAAGGCGGGACAAATATCCACAGAAACAAACAATCGGTCACCACATACGAGAGACACAGTAGTCCGCTCACCAGTCACGCGTACACAATAGACCGACAGCAGGCCTGCCCGGAACCCGCGCTCTGAACCAGGCTCGTGGTAGCGCACCCGAGCCGGACCCCGGACACCGAAGGCAAAGGAACGAAGGGGGGCAGGGGAGGTGGTGGGGGGATGGGAAGACAAGGGCGATGTCAGAAGGGATGGGGAAGTACACTAGTATAGTAGGTGTGTAGCCCAGAATCTTCGGATGTTTTTTTTTATACATTATCGAAGAAAAGGCGAAACGCCGCCGCGCTCACGAGTCACGAGCTCCCCGAGCAGGCGGCCGTCCCTGTGATGAAGCGCAAGAGCGCAAGACATTGAAGGAGCTCGGGACGCCGACGGTTCAAGCGAGTGAGATGTCCGACACAATAAAAGAGATTAGTCCCGACGAGTTGCGAGTTGCTCGAGCGATGGCCCGGCGCAAGCGTACAGCTCTAGAGCAAGCAGGCCAGCTCGACACTACAGGCGATCAGCAGCCGCCGAGGCCTCCGAAGCTCGACGACGACTTAGTGGGCACGGAAGTCGAAGTCAATTGGCGTTATTGGACGGTTTGTCCTGAGACAGGTGCAAGAAAGTCGACACTTAATTTCTAATTTGTAATTTGGTGTTGGTGTACGGGCGGCGGGCGAGGTTGTCCAGGTCCAGGTGCCAGGCGCCAGGCGGCAAACGGGACGACCGACAAGGTGAGCCCAAGCTGTAGGAAATTTCTTAAAGCCGGAGCTGTGCGCATCCGGTGGCCCGCCGACGTGTTTGAAGAGGAAGAGGAGGAGACATTTGTGTTTGTGTGGTCAAACAAAGGCCAATCGGAACGCCGATAGGCACATGGCACATGGGGTCGCAAGCGCACCGCCATCGCTCGCGTAGGAGCAAAAAGCTGGTAGTGAAACCCGCCAGAGTTGTTCCACGCGCCCACTGGGCGGAGTTGAACAAACATGGTTTCACCGAGGTTTCATTCACCCCGACGTTTGAAGTTTCACCCCGACGTTTGAAGTCGAACGCGGAGTGAAACCTCGGTGAGAGATCGGAGTGAAACCCCCGCGAAACCCCCCAACCCCCCCCCCCCCCCCGAACGCATCCCCCACACGCGGGGGGGAGGGGGAGGGGTCGCCGCGCCCACGCGCCGCTCCGGTTGGCGTTCCTCTCAATACTTCAATACTTCAATACTCTACTTCATCTCCTAGTGCCACTAGTATTGCATTCTGCTCGCAATCTATTTTTCTCCTCTCGCACCGTCATCACTACTCACGTGCCCTCCTCCAAACGACTCGGACCCCACCCACCCATCTCACCATCCTCTCGCCGTCCTCCTTCCCCGTCGTCACGACGGAGCCGATCTCAGGTCTGTGCACGCCCAGCCCAGCATTGAGCCCAAGCGCGCCCCTTCCAGCCTCCCCGATGGCCCTTCCCTTCCCTTCGGAGTCGGAGCCGGCTGCTCGAACCACCCCTCACCTTGAGGGCAGTCTCCCTCTCGGCTCCCTCAGCTCCAAGAGGGGGGGGGGGGGGGGGCATCGACAGACTCCCGGTCCAGTCACGAGGCGTACGAGTGTTGCCGCGTACAACGTGCCATCTCCTTGCATTCTATGCTGCCTTTAGGCCAACCCAGCCGTCAGCATAGTCGTCTGTTACAGAGGACAAAGACTGCGCGGCTCAGAAAATTCAATCGGTTCCCGCCGCCCAAAAGGGGATTTTCCATCCCCCCATCTCCCCGCTGGCTCGATGTACTGTAAGCTCTCTCAATGGATGCCCTCGCTTTCACCTGAGAGGCCGCTCATCCACTACCTCAGCTTGTTATTCCATTGGGAGCCAGCTGTCTCACTTGTTGACAGGCTGGATATGAAACATCAGAGCCTCTACGTCAAGTGCGCCCTCGCCAAGTGCGTCACGCTGATGTACATAGTCATTGGCGCCGTGCACCGTTCAATCCTACTGCTCACCTTATTCGCACTTCGCATGGTCTTCATCGCTAGCTGTGTCGTCCTACCACCGCCAAAGCCGGCCACAAGTCTGCAAGGCCTGATTTGCCCACAATTAGCACTTCTTGCGGCCATAGCTGGGGCCTCGCTGTTTTCCGAAGCGGCTCCATCAGTGCCTGCGCAGACCCAATTCACTCAGGAACCGGTGGCACTCAGCGTTTGCGCATTGATGGCACAGCTCGTGATGGCGATGCGCCTCTACCCACTTGAGCATCGCCTGATCACCGCTCTTGTTTTCACGAGCATGCACATTGTGCGACCAATTTTCCCGATAGGCTGGCGCGAGCCGGCTCTTCTTGCCATGGGTAACGTTACCGGCTTCTTGTGTGGGCTTGCAATCAATTACGACCAGCACAAGCTGCGCTCATTTATCAAACTGGTAGCGGTCCACAAGCGTGCGGACTCGCGCCTCAATCGCGCAGTCAAAGGGCAGTATGACCGCGCCGCCCACTTGTTGAACAAGCTACCAGAACTACACCCGCTCGCGCAAGCTTCGGGGACATCAAGTAAGGCATGCATTCTAGTTGACGACATCAAAGACCTGCTTGATCGTGGCTCCAATTGGTGAGTTTGGCTTTCGCATGCATTCCTGAGTATGCGTCAGTCCGAAGCTGTTGACGAGTTGTAAAAAATGGTGTGCTGCCACAGTCAGACACTCGCGACTTGCGCTTCCTTCTTCCTCTCAGGTGCTACGCGCGCGAGGCCGTTTTGCAACTCCAAGAGGGGACTTACCGTACGCAGATGGTAGGAGTGGAGCTGCACTCCTTCCTGGAGCAGCAAATGGAAGCTCACCATGTTGTTGGAACTGTTGAGACGAGTGAGAAGGCTATCGTTGACTTGGTGCTCCTTCAACTCATCGTCACCGAATTCATCTCCAATGCTGCGAAGTACTCAGAGCCGGGCACCCCGATCGAGATTCGAGCAGAGGTGGCAAATGGTGAGTGAGGATGCTCACCAAGAGAGTACATCAAAGGACGAAAAGAGAGCTCTCACTCATGGATGCCCCCGTTTCTGTGCGACGCTTCAACAAAAAATAAATGTACTGTCCGTAGAGGATTGTTCGGGATGCATGTAGGAGTGCGCTCGGTCTTTCAAATCGGACGAGAGGAGCAAGAAGGGCTCCGCAGCTCAGACCTTGTCCCTTCCCCCTCACATTGCAGGGACTTCGACTTTGAGGACCTTCATCTACCTCCGTGTGACCAACACCAATCTGAAGAGCGCACGTCATCTCACCCCAGAAGAATGCATACAGGTCTTCCAAGCGCATGCACACACTGACCAAATCCTTAGGTTCCTTTCCCAAAGGTGTGGAAGCCTCATTTGCACTCCTCACGTTCAGGCGGCTGGATCTTAGTGGAGGGCTTGTAGTGTGGGCACGCCCAATCAATCGGCAATTGCAAGTCCTTCACTAAGCTCCTTGCGCTTGCCTTTGTTTGTTGACTCCTTGTCCTCTCCTGTTGTCATTCTTTTAGTGATGGCTTTGGGCTCCCTACAGTGAGGCGCGCAGCAGATTTTGTCGGCGGTAAAGTTTGGTTGCACGCTGATGAACGACGTACGACTGTCCATCTGAAGATGCCTGCCCTTCTCTTTGCTGCACAAAATGGTCGTTGACGTGCCAATGTCCCATTTGTTGCTCGGACTTGTAGAATGTCGAAACTGTGTTCGGCTCCCTGCCTTGAATGTTGTTACCTGGTCTATGCCATGCACCATATTGCTCTGATACCATACTTGCTCTTTTTTTGCTATCATTTCGAATTATTTGAAGGGCTTTGGACTTGAAGAGCTCTCGACTGTTGTATTCAGGCCTTTTGGCATGAATATTTCGGCATGAGTACGAGCCTTCTTCGTAATATACCGTCTTCTATGTTCGTTGTGGTCGCGCGAGGCGGACATGGTCGGCCAAGCCGCGGCGAGGAAGGTTGTGGCGGTCAGTTCGTGTGAGTCTGGCTAGGGTTTTCCCTGGAGGCCGTAAGCCATTTCCATCCCTTGATGCAACTTTCTCTGCACCAGCTTGAGAGTTCTCCCCATGGCCCGGATGGGACAACAGGTACAAGGTCAACAGGTTTCGGGTTTCTCGGGGGCCTCTTCCTATTAAGAGGTCGTGTTAACAAGTCGAAATAGGTCCACAACAGGTCAAAATAAAACGCATTTCACTAATATTATTTATAGAGTTATTAGTATGATTTTTAATATGAATATGATTGGCTTCTGACTTCGGAGCTTGGTTACTAGGGAGAGGAAGGGATCTAAGATGATCTGGGCGTGGCTACGATAGCGGTACCTATAGCCACGCGCGAGGCGAGAATATTAAAAGGTTTTTTTTCACCTACTACCTCCGTTCCAAAACTGAGATAGATGTGAGAGAGCCTTTGGGAAGCAAGTGCGGCGCCTAGAGGAGGGGAGGCACTCCACAGAAGGCTATGCTATAAAGAGGGTACATGCTAGCTTAACATGGTTTTTTAGAAGAGGAGAATAACGCAATTCTAAAACCCACACTGACGCGGCCAAAACAGGTACTCTATTCACTGTCCGAACGATCGTCACGACGATGTGGCAAGACGTAGTCATTGCGACCTTCCGCCTGCACAATAGCACGCAACACACGACTCTTAGTATCAAATAATGCACTCAATTTCTCCTGTGGATACTCCGTAAAAGCTTGCTCGCACTGCTCGGTGAAGCGGTCGAGATTGAAGTCGCGGCGCTTCGGAAGCCGCGAGTCGATGGCCCCCCTCGATGCTGCCTAACTAAAGCCAGCGTGTACCCGAAATCTTCATCTGAGATTCCGGGCTTTCTACGTTAAACGTTAAACGCCGTGTCAACATTTTTAAAAAATTCTGAGTTTTGGAACGGAGGTAGTATTACCTATTAACAGGTAACAGGTCTGGTAGGCCTCTTGACCTCTTAATAGAACCTATTAGAAGCCTATTGTCCCATCCGGGCCCCATGGATGGGGTTGGTAAGGTGTCTGGCCGGGCCTGGGTGCCTCGTGCTTGCGCACGAGGTCGGTGCCGCGGCTATGTAGGGGTCCAGCCATGCAGCCATGAGGCTTTCCCTATGGGATGCGGCTTGGAGCCGGCTTAAATCATTGGGTGGGTGGCCACTTGTGGCTGGGAGGAGATGTGGATTGTGTGGGCCATGTTCCATGTTGGCCTGGCTGAGCTTGGTGGTGTGCGGCTGTCCGGGGGTGGCACTCGACGAGTCTCGTGCGCACCTCGGTCGGGGGAGCGCCCTCTCGCGGGCGCTTCGAGTGCGTGGGGTCGAGCATGGCCCGATCGTCCGTCGCGGCGGGGTTGGCGGCAGGAGAGGAGGGGAGCGGCGCGCTCCATGACCCTATCAGTTTACTGATAGTTCCCGAGTGCCCAACGCCCAACTTTCGAACACCACCGGGCGCTCTGCCGGCGCTTTCACGTTCTACCACTTACTTGGACAGAATGGCCGCTCGGATGGGCGACCGACCACAGACACAGACACACAAGACGAACACTCGTACACACTAAAGAGACGTACCCTGGAACACATTCTAGATAAGCAGGTCACTCAACAGAACAGGAGGAAGGCGAGAACATACCGTTGGAGACAGGTGCACCCCGCTCAGCTCAAACCACCCGCACGACCTGAGCCCCTAAGTAGAGCACGAGGGGAGCTGCCGCAAGGCGGGGAGTGAGGGAGAGGAAGGAGAATGGGCGTGGCTTCGTCAGCGTGATTCAGTGCCACACGTGAGGCGAGACTATTAAAAGGTTTTTTTTTATGGAGCGCGTGCGCGTGCAACTAAGTTCATACTTGAAAAAATATTGTTGATGATGCCTACTACTCTGCTAAGTGCACTCCCCTTCCCGGGGTCCCCGTTGGACATCGCCGCTAAGCGACCTGGATCGCCGAAGGCTGGAGGGCGCCATCGACGTAGAAGAAACCAGACAGGCCATAAAGAGCATCGGCTCGGGAAAGAGCGCGGGCCCGGATGGGTTGCCGGCAGAAGTGTATAAGGCGCACGAGAAGTTAGCAGCGCCGCTGCTAACGCAGCTATACAACCAAGCGCTAGTCACAGGAACCCTGGCGTTCACTTTAAGGGAAGGCGACATAATACTGCTATACAAGAAAGGCGACGCGCGAGATCCGCGCAACTATAGGCCTATCACATTGCTACAGAGCGACTATAAAATACTAGCCAAAATACTGACGAACAGACTTAGTAAAGTGATAGGAAAAATAATATCGGAAAACCAACTGGGATTCGTGCCAAAGAGGCTCATTAGCGAAGCTACGCACCTCCTCCAACTCACAAGGGCTTATCTAGACGAGACCGGGGACCCGGGATTGCTGCTAGCCCTAGACTGGGAGAAGGCGTTCGATAGAGTAAGCTGGGAATTCTATCATTTGGCACTCAAGCTACTTAACTTCGGGCCTAACTTTCAGACGCTAGCGAAAGCGCTTACGAGTGAGGACGCTCGGCCAATACGCACGATCAAAACCAACGGCGGGAGGAGCTACCCCTTCACAGTAGGGAGCGGCATGCCGCAAGGCTGCCCGCTGTCCCCTCTCACATTTCTCCTGACAACGGAGGCACTCACCCGGGCCATCAACGGGGACGAAGACATAGCTGGGGTGAACCTGAACGGCTATAGCCTAAAGATAAGCCAATTTGCCGATGACACGGCGCTGATAGCAAGAGATTATAAGAGTCTTCAGAGATCCCTGGAATGGGTGGAGCTACACGAAAAAGCAACGGGAGGCAAGACAAACACAAACAAATTTCAAGGCCTGAGGATGGGGTCCCAAAGATTGCGAAAACCGCCATGGAACATGCGCAAGTATAACTGGATAAGCAACGCAGAATACCTAACCGTGTTGGGCGTCCCCTTGGGCGCACCGGAGGCCCTCAAGCCCTTTTGGTCAAGTCTGGCGGACAAAATCGAAGACAGAGTCGCCAAACTAGCACCGGTTACTAACTATATGACGATCTTCGGGCGAACGTCCGTGGCAAACTTCATGGTATATGGAATGCCCAGATACTGGCTGCAAACATTGGCCGCCCCCAAGTGGTTCCACTCACGGGTACAAAGAGCAGTAGACGCCGTCCTCTGGACTAGCCCGTACACTAACAAACAGAGCAAATGGATGAAATACCCATGCTACGTCACAACACACGAGAAAAGCGCGACCAGAACACTGGGGCTGGGACTCCTAGATTGGTCGGCCCACGTAAAAGCACTACAAG